>JAPKLX010000010.1:3995015-4016869 GCA_026898415.1 Leonotis leonurus
GGTAATGAACCATCTAGCTTGATGACATGAACCATTACATCAGACATAATGAACCATCAGCACATAAGTAATGAACCACTGCATTAAAGCACCATTGAAGAAAGCTTGCGACTATATTCTGTGCTAAAACCATTATCACCCAATTAATGAATGGAATCTGCTTGCGTTGCTGCTTGTAATTGAGAAACCTCAAGTTGAAGGAGATTTCTATGGGATTTCTCCTCGCCTACAACAAACATATACATATTAGAGGGCAGGGGCAGATCTGCGCAATAGAGGGCAGGGGGAGATCTGCGCCGCCTCGCTGGCTAGCGGCAGCGTCGAAGGATGAGGCGCGGCGCCGCAGCGGCGAAGGCAGCAATCATGGCGTGTTGAAGAGGAGCAGATCTATCACGGTGTGGGCGGCAGCTTGAAGAGGGCAGATCTGTCGCAGCGTGGGCGGCGACGAGGCTGCGGTGGCCGGATAGCATGTCCAGCGGCGGCGGACTGGAGGGAAAGAGAAGGCGGCAGTGAATGAGATACCGAGAGAGGGTGCGGCTGAGTGAGAGAGAGAGAGGGGGGAAGAAATTTTTTGAGTGATCTGGGAGTTTCCATTCTAGAGGGTGCGACTGAGTGATAAAGAGAGAGGGGGAAGGAGGAAGTACTTTTTTGTCCATTCACTTGTAATTTGGGCCTCTATAATAATAAGTTTTTTTGATGGTTTTTTTTGCCCAACATTTGGTCATAATGGACCGCCCCGTCTTTTTCCCTAATTATTTTGTTGTTACAATTTGAGCTTCTATTACAGAAGAGAAGAAAAGAGTCCAATAAAGGCCCAATAACAATTTTAGGTTAATCATCCTATAAATTTCTCTCTCTTTTAAAACTCTCACCAGCAGTTTAGCAGTTTAGGGTTTTAGTTTGCTCAGCTCTCTCCGCCCCATCCACAAATCGAAGAGGTTAAAGTGACCGTTGTCCGCCTTGACTCAGCCGCTGCCGCTCAGTCTTGGCCCTCGTTTTTGTACCTCCTCCTTTCATTTATAGGATTTTCTACGTTTAAACGGTTGTTATAGCTGTCAAGATGTCTCGCAAAATGTCAAAAAGTGACAAGAAGATCGCCTATGACCAGAGGCTCTGCCAATTCATCGACGAGTACACTCAGATTTTGGTTGCCTTCGCCGACAATGTCGGCTCAACCCAGCTCCAGAACATCAGGAAGGGTCTGAGGGGCGATTCTGTGGTTCTCATGGGGAAGAACACTATGATGAAGAGATCTATTCGTATCCACGCTGAGAAGACCGGGAACACGGCTATTCTTAACCTGATCCCTCTCCTCGTTGTGAGTATAATTTTCCTTTATTTTTCTAAAGCTTTATAATGCAGTAATCTTATTTGTGTAGAAATGCGATATTAAATTAAAATTTTAATTGCTCAGGGAAATGTCGGATTAATCTTCACCAAGGGTGACCTGAAGGAAGTCAGTGAGGAGGTTGCCAAGTACAAGGTGAACTATACCTACTAATTTAATTCTTTTTATCTATATTATTTTTTATGGTTGCTAACCTTGTTAATCTGCTATAACAAATTTATATGAATTTGTTTTGATTAGTGCATCATGCATTATGTTTACTCGTTCATCTCTGGATTTATGGAAAATTATACTATTCATGTCTCGGCTCTTATCTGAATCTCTTAAACAACGTGTGTTTTTTCTGGCATTATTTTTTCTGTTGATACAAAACTAAAATTTTGAACCTTTTGGATATGATATATATTTTCCCATTAATGTTTTAGTATTGTCGAAGTAAAATCTTATATAGAATTTAGGTGGACTAATTCGAGCTATCTCTTTAACCTTTCAGTTGTAAATTCTTTTTTTTTATCACAGATTATAATGAGCCATCCTTAATCATTTTTTGTTTGCGCCAATTTATTTGTGCTGTGCATTCATATAATGAGAGTGCAAAATTGAGGACATTTGATTCTAAACAGTAACAGCAGCATTTTGTAATATTAGGAAATTTTATCGAACCTTACTAATTGCCCAGGTTGGAGCACCTGCTCGTGTTGGTCTGGTTGCCCCAATTGATGTTGTTGTCCCTCCTGGCAACACTGGTCTTGATCCGTCCCAGACTTCTTTCTTCCAGGTTTGTGCTATTGACATTCATTTTCTAGTGAAATCTATCCCTGTGTATTAGCTAATGTTTGGTTTGTTTTCAAACAGGTTCTTAACATCCCTACTAAGATTAACAAGGGTACTGTTGAAATCATCACCCCTGTTGAGCTTATCAAAAAGGGTGACAAAGTTGGTTCTTCTGAAGCTGCCTTGCTTGCCAAACTTGGAATCCGTCCCTTCTCATATGGTCTAATTGTCACCAATGTCTATGACAACGGAACTGTCTTCAGCCCTGAGGTGCTTGATATGACAGAAGAAGACCTTGTAGAAAAATTTGCCCTTGGTGTTTCCATGGTTACTGCACTGTCCCTTGCCATCTCATACCCAACACTTGTAGCTGCACCACATATGTTCATCAATGCGTACAAGAATGCCTTGGCCATTGCGGTTGAAACAGAGTACTCTTTCCCTCAAGCTGACAAAGTGAAGGAATTCCTTGCTGATCCGAGCAAGTTTGTTGTCGAAGCTGCTCCTGATGCAGCAGCTTCTGGATCTGCTCCTGCTGCTGCTGCCAAGGAAGAGGAGAAGAAGGATGAGCCTGCTGAGGAGTCTGATGATGATATGGGTTTCGGTCTCTTTGATTAGGTTTCAAGTTTGTTACTGTTTGATTGTTTTTCTTTGCTTTGGATATGATTTTTTTCGTTTGCTGGAACCATGTGTTTCTTGATCGATGTCATAAAATTATCTGCATTTTATTATTGTTAAAGATCTTATTCATTGTTACTTATTTTTATCATCGGTTTTACCTGTCAGTGATTTGAGAAAACGCTTCTATGAATTATAAATGCTTATTTTCTTCTTTATAACTTGGTTTTGTTTGTCATTTCAATACTCACGGTAGTCTTTTTGGTATTCGTTACGTCATTTTTTGCAGTTTCAATATTTGATTTTTTTTTATGCTCCATAGAAAAATTAAACGTTTAAACAGAAATTGTCATATTATATGGTGATGTCGGATTTCATAATTGTCATACTATATGCTGCAACATATCTAATTTAATTTAGTTCGCAATGTAGAATGGCTTTCTATCAGATTCATACATGACCCATAGGTACTAGAACTACTAAAAGAGGCTGAGCCCAATAATTTAAAAAGATAAATGATAATACCAAATTTTATAATGGAAATGGTTGTAAGTAAAATTGTGTTGAATGAGTCAATCTAATTCTTTTTTATTTATATTTTGGAAAAGTCTTCATGTGGCTCAAAGTTCAGACTTTATGGTTGGGTGATATCATATGGTAATGGAATGAAATCACTTATCTACGTCATCAATTAAATAGAACCTCTCACGTAACTCTAGACCTTCATTTCCTTTACGGATTTATCGTTATTACTATATTTTAAAACATATAATCATAATTAATTTCCTTTGACTATTTATTCATATTTTCTTATGCCGTATGAGCAGGCACCAATAATTCTAATGCATACTGGACAATATGATTTTCATGTGATTGCAATAGGGTGCAAACTATACAAGTATGTCCAGATGACAAGAATATGCATTACTAGCTACAGTCACATGGACTAATACATCGTTATCTAAACTTTATCCCATTTTCAAATTATTGGATTTGCCATTTTTGTCAAATTGCAATATAGTCTCGTGATTTTATGCTTATCGTAATCTACTAGGATGGCTGTGAACTAAAGTTTTTCATAGAAATGACATTGGAATGTATCATCTTAATTTCCATAACCCAATTATTCGTTGAATCTCGATAAGAAATTTTGATCGGTACTCAGTAACTTTATTTATTTATTTTTTTCAAAAAAAAAAAGAGCCGTTTAGAATTCACTAAATAAAATCGCAGCATCTTGTGAAAAAAAAATAGGTGTCTGAAAATTAATATAGCTCCCAAAATTTAGAAACAGGTGTGGTTAATCTTAATACATTCGATTTGAAGCCCTAGGTCGAGATGCAAGGTTCTCTGCAATTCCCAGTGTTACTACTATAATTTAGTACATATATTTTATGTATTTTATTAATAGTCACGAAAGCATGGGTCTTTAGTAAATGAAAGTTTACTGAAAGGGAATGTAACCCCTTTTCGATAACAAAAGTTTATTTCCACAAAAGTAATACTACTATTTCTATCTTATTGAAATTTGGGACCCACAGCCCCATAAATCAGGTAATGACAAATTGCGTGAAGAAAGAAACTTAACATAATTGAGCGAAATTCCTAAACTAAAATCTCTCTTTTATTCGTTCAATCATAGTACTTCTTCTTACTCCACTTCAAGATTCAATAAATTGATCTGCCTACTTTGATAAAAGAAATGGAATTCATCTGGTTTCCATGTCCTATATGTAGAATCAAATTATACTTTTATTAACTTGTAACTGAATTATCACATGCAAATCTAATCAAAAAGGTTATTTGAATACAAGACACATTTTCTGAATAATTTTTTTATTGGAAATACATGGCAATAACAATATGAAGTTATTTCAAATTTGCTTCAAGTCACACTATATGAGCTCAATTATCTTTTTTTAGGAAAATGATTTTTTATCTTTAAATTCAATTATTTTACCTTAAAAGCGTACAAATATTATATTATTAAGCTTCAATTACAATATAAGAGGGGAATAATAAACATATTTTTATAAGAACAAGTTCATGCATGCTAATAGTAATAATATGTAGCGGAAGTACTTGGATATTTTTGTCGTGTTTTAGTCTTAGCCAATGATGATAGCGAATATTCCCATATATATCATTCTGAATAAATGTATTAATATAATTTAATTAGCTAATTAATGCTAAAGAATTAACAAATTAAACTTTAGGTCGTGAATGATTCCGTGTTCTACTGATCGAGAAATGGTACAGAAACACATGACATATATGCATATAGCTACAAAATTTAAAACATAAATATAATGCAGTGGCTTTTCTGATAATCTTTAGATCAATTCGTTCCAATTATTTTTGGTAGCCAGCTTGTTTAATTAATAATGCATTGGCTGTTCTGATCAGATATGTTATGTTTCTCTTATTGCCCCAAATCTATTTTGTCCCAAAAACAGCTTATAAGTATAATGCAAGGCTGGTCTCACGCATTCTTATATACACCACAAAAGGATATTATTGTTTTATTTGATTCCTTAATCTCTAATGCAATATACTTGGAAAGTTATAACCAAATTCCATTTTGTTTTAGATATTTAATCTTTCACAAATCTCAACGAACAAGATATCTATTACAAGTGGACGAAATTTGTTTTAATCTAGCTACTAGCTAGCTAGCTCTATATGCTTGTTGGGAACATATTCCTTTCTCCAAGAATTGAAAGACCATGCCTACAAGAAATCAAGAATTTTCAACAATTGAAATTTTTGGGTGGAGGATATGTTTGTTTGTAGTCCAAATGCATCGAAATGGATGCCAATTTAAACTACAAAGTATGTAAAACCAAACAAGAAAAGAATCGGATAACTGAAGAACTTTGGACAAAATCATTGGATAATGTTCTTAAGCTATCTCTTTATATCATGTTGTCCTAAACAATGACTATGTCTATGTGGAAAAGTTCAATTTGTTAGGAAAGTGGTCTTTACCTTTTTAAATGAATTCAATTTAAAATACGTGGGTGCATGATAAAATTAGTTTGTGAATTTATTGCATGGTCGAATGCCTGAAACGCTTGTATCGTTGAGAGCATATCATATCTGATCCTTTCAACTGAAGCATTATTAATTCGCAAAACTAGGGTCCATTGCTTTCTTTCTAACGCGGATTCTCGGTAGGGCTCCTTAGTGCGAGCTTAGACTCTCAAACGAGAGGCTCACCTACAAAATTTGTAACTTTCCAATACAAAGTTGTTTGAACTCTCCAAGAGCGAGCCTCTTACCAATATTTATGTATCGAAGATGTTCTAACAGTTGAAAATGGATTTATCATTAGGATCATAAAATACCAACTGGATAAATGTATGTAATGTAACACACCATATGACTATATGAGCCAAGGTCAGTACTATATATTTCATCACCATTATTGGAATAATTGATATACTTATCTAAATAGAACTTTGATGGAAAAAGTTAATATGAATGGGACTGAGATTGGGAACATGAACATCCGGAGGGGAATTGCAGTCCAAACACTATCTGAAAATAAGCCACTAATGTCTTGTAGTATTATTCAAATAACGATCTGATTTTCCTTTTAAATTTCAACAATTGCGGCTAAACGTACAACAATAAAAAGAAAAACGGAAAAAATGGTCCAAAGTTGAAGGGTATAATCGGAACTACACACGTGATGGTTGCTCCCTATGAAGCCAACCCACTATCTCACTTTGACACGTTTCAAGTCAACACCCTACCATTTTCCAACTCAATCCAGCTAATTTTTATGTATTTTTAAACTCTAATGATCTGCTGCTTGTTCCGAAAAATGAAAAAATAAAGAGGAATTGAGATTAACTAAGATTATCTTAATACTTGTATAATGATAATTATTCTATAATTATTTTAGTTATATATAGTTATTATGAGATGAGTATCATATTTTATGTATCGAACATAGTTTTAATAAACTAGTTTGTTAAGACGGGTGTAAATCTTTTTATAAAATCATTGACTAATTTGATAGTGTCAACTGTAATCATAATTGTACTTATAATGTATAGATTGATTGAGTAAGACTATATAAATAATACGTTGTTATTAAGAATTTTGACCTGTATTATGTATTTATATCTTCTTAATAGTCTACAAAACTACATTAACCTTTTCATTTGTAGAGAATTGTATTGTAAATGAAGAGATTTAATTTTACACACTCTTTAAGAATTGGAGATAAAGAAAAAGAGATGTTTAAGGAACAAGGCAGGCGAATCAGATAAAAATGCACTTTCTACAGTGGAAGAAGAAATTTGAAAGTAAGGCAATGCTTGTGTCTTTTATCAACTTGCAAGCCAAATAAGGCCTTAAAAAAAAGGTCTCAACTGCGAAATCTAAGCGATGTTAGCTACGCACCGCTCAGCCAATCGTTGATGGACACGCCACCCACCCCATTGCATCCACGTGGGCGACCATGACTGGGATAGGCATGTCACGTGCTGCTCTCTTAGCCTAGGCTTAGCTTAGCTGTGGGAATTGCTGTTGCCTTCCAACCACAAAAAGTGCAAATTTAGTGTGAATTAAAAGAGTAAAATGATATTATGAATAGTACAATTTACTTAATTTTGATTTAATAATTGAGTGCTATGTATCTATTCAGTGTGCAAATGATGCAATTTGCACAACTTTATCGTTACTTGTTACATTTATAGTACATACATAAGAATGTTACAATCACACCTTTATGTAGTCTTGCATTTTGTGCAATATTGCCTTCCGCCTAACACATTATTTCAAGTCACACTTCTCGATATACATAAAGGGTTTAGTGGGACTCCACAACACACGTCATCCTACACTAAATTTAAATCAACGATTACTAAAGTTGAACCGAAGAACAATGTAAATTTTAACGCCACTTAATTTTATAAAACTATACTACTAATTAAAGCGCACCTTATGCTAGCAAACAAGCACAAAAGTATCAATAAGGTGATTCATGGTGAACATTTCAAATTGGGCATGTATAATGACTAAAACCACGAGTTTTCCCATGCAACCAATAAGAGATTATTATTATTATTAATAATAATATAAATGTGAGAGTTATTATAAAAAAAATTAGGGGAGATTTATATTATTATGATAAGATAAGTGTGAAATTGTGATGGGAGGCAAGAAAGGTAGGCCCATAGCAACGAGGAATGAGGCGCAAATTTTAATTTTTAATTATATTTAGAGAAGCGGTAAACGCGGAAACGAAGTGAGGAGACCGTTTAACGGCCGCAAACATTATATGAGCCAAGAGGAATGTTTTACCCCGTCAATGTTCCTTTTATTTTTATTTTTTATTTGCTTATAGATATAAACTCCTGCATTTTTCAATTCCACCTTAATTATCACATCCCATAATACTAATGCAAATAAGATTCGATGTAATATTTTTATATCACGCACTCCATATTTTATAATTAAATTTGTTAAAAACTTTATTTTATTTTATATATTTTTAGTTTAATTTATCATTTCATCAAAATAGGACATTGTTATTTTTTATAATTAATGTCACATCTAATTAATTTTTAAAATTGATAAATTTAAAAACACAGTAGTATATAATCAAATATTGTGTTTACTTTGTTTAAATTATAATTAATTATATTATAATATATATTTTATTTTTTTAAAATAATAACTAAAATAATAAATCTACTCATAAACATAAAATGTGAGACATAAATATGGACATTGTATCCCACTTGTACTAATGTAAATATTTCCACTCTTGTTCACGTTCTGAGACTTCTGACCACCTTGCCAATTGACCATTCCGCCCTTATTACTTCCTCTCCATGAACATGACACAATTTATATTCGAATGAATGTATTAAAATAATAAATTATGACAAATTTAATGCAAACAGATGTAGTGTTTTTTTTAATCATAAAAGGAAAGAATAAATTCGCCTGCACCTTCCATCCATTAATATAAAAAAAATATCAATGCATATCTTCATTCATGACTTAATTGCAAAACAATATGACTTCTCAAATTTGACAGCTATATCAAAGTTTCGGAATATAGACATTAATTACGTTTATTTATATAAATATCACGTTTGCTAGATTTCAGTATTTTGATTGCATTAAGTAACATGCTATATCTCAAATAAAAAAACCATTCTATCACGCGTATTTAGAGAGCCTTTAAAACTTAATTCAATCAACTGTCATTGTAATTTGGAATGGAAAACTAAGACATACTAGTACTACATATTAACAAATAGTTTGATTAGCATGTCATAGGAAACAAGAATTTAGTTTGCATATTTCTTATGTATTCGTTTTGTTAAACTTTGTTGATTTGTGTATCACAATGCAGACATAATATAATTAAACTATAAAAAGTAGAAGAATATCCATTATGAATGAGCTCAAAACTAAATCCAAACTATTTGCATGAATTCCTCTCATAGTAAAACAATGTAATAAGAAATTTGGCTGCATCACGTTATTATTACAACAACGTTAAGGACAAGATCTTAATAACTACTTCAACTTAGGACAAAAATATTCCATTTTAAGAACATATTCCTTTTCTATGCCAACACTAAACTACAAAAATCTTTGTCTCATCATCCTCACCCATAGCAGTCTAGCAGCATATTCTCTTACCAATCCGAATTCGCAATTCATTAATCTTCATATTGTATGTCTTGTTAATTTGCTAATCCATATTAATTTTGGACGTGATAAAGAAAACAAACTGAAATTTATAGTTCATCCCATTAGTTAACTTAAACTCTTGGCACGATTAGTTGATATTTGAACACAACCAATCCTTCACTTGTGTTTGGTAGTACGGTAGATGAGATGAGGAAGGATAAAAATATAGTAAGGCTTCAATAGTAAAGAAAAAATCATCTTGGTTTCTATTTAAGCTAGATAAGTTATAAGACCACTTTGGTGAGATTATTAATGTGTCTAGAATATTGAATTAGTAATGAGCCTTACATTTTATCTCGGGCCGGAAAGATGAATGCAAAATATTAGCAAATAATAGATGAAACATGATTATTTATCTTATCTTATTTCATCTACTCTACCAAACTCATCATATGAGTATTATATTATATATAGAAGAAAGAAAAACACTAAAAATGGTTATCGGTTGGTTTTGACCTAAAAAGTGGAGTAGTAGACAATATAAAACATAAATTCTGGCAAACACATCCATTTTCAACGACTTCCCAAAACTCGGGTCTTCTTAACAATTGTCTGCAGTCGGTTAGATATAAATTGTGTAAACTTAGGTACTCGCAAATATACGAGGTCAATTGTACGCGACAAGTTAACTCCAGTCGAATCTCAATGGAAAACTTAGAAGGATGATTTAATCCTAAGTGTTATTAAAAACAATTAAATAGGAAATTCTAAACACGCTAAATCAAGAATAAGCTGGAGAAATAAGAAATAAATAAGCAAACGAAAATAATAAAAAGATGGAATTCCGGATTTAAGGGCCTAAAGTCAAGAAAATCAATAATCAATTAAATCATGCTTCTATATAATTCATGTTATTGTTCGTTCATCAAAAGTTTCTTAAAAGTTAGTTTAATTAATCACTTACGTATTCATAATTAGACGGCAACCATGACTCGCGTATTAGATCACCCTAATAAGAATTTCTTAATTAAGAACAATGATTCGTAATGAATTAATGATTTCCTACACTTGCTTAATCACCTAACTTGCGCATTCGATAACTAAGCCACAATTTTAACTCACGTATTCGAATTACACAATAGGAAAATCATAAATAAACAACGAATACAATTCCTACGTTTCCAATTTGGAACTGTTCAAATTCTAAAATTATTTCTCAATCTCATCTAGAATAAAAGAGAATTAAATGGTGATCATACATTCAATTCAATCGTGCACAAGTTTCAATAAAATATGAATCAAAGAACAATAAAATAATAATTAAAGAGATTCTAAACCCTAGGTAGAGTAAGACAAATCAATCCATAGAACAATCAATAATAAGAATTAAAACATACTTACTAAGATTAAATCTTAGATTGAGCGTCAAACTCACCCTCAATCCTTCGTCTCGAGGCGAAATTATAAAGAAATCAAATAATAAAAGTGTACCTAGGGTTCTAAGATGGAAAAGGGGGAAAAGAATGAAAAATCATGTCAAAACGCGAGTTTAAATAGCTAAAACGTCGCCCTTAAATCGTGTCCAGCGGCCGCTTGGGATCCAGCTGTCGCTGGGATGCATACTATCTCGCTAGCGTCGCACCCCCAACACAAATTGGGATTCCAGCGACCGCTGGGATGGGCATACTGTCTGTCCAGCGCGCTACTTTCGACTTACTTCCGTCACCCCACATCCAACTATAACATAGAAATGAAAACGACATAAAGACGAATTAAAACACATAAAAATTAATAAATAACTGTCATTCAAGACGCGACTCAATGACAAAATGACACACAAAAATAGACTAAACAAAATCGTTTTCGCAAACCACACGGATGGAATTGTTCATTCTTGTTTTAAATTTTAAAAGCCTTCTTTTAAGTGTTTAGATATGGTTAAATGGCGAAATCGTAACTACTCCTAAAATGATGTCAAATATATAAATTCATGATAAAATCTATTGTCGTTCGTTCAAAATGCTCAAATGAAAACTACAAAGATTATTAATGCAATAAACGAAGGATACGAGGAGAGAAGCATCAAGCATTCAAGGACTAATAATCTTAGTATATATACGTATGTAGTCATCATTCACGATTCACCAATCAACTACATTACTCAACCTCATGTGGACCAATTCCTTTTTTATTTGTTACAAGATTGTATTATTCGACTATATATCTTGTGATAAGTATGCCAGTAAAAGTAAAATTACATTTTTATATAAAAAATAGGGTAGGAAGTTATAATATGCAAAATATTATTATGTGTTCAATATCTTGTTTTTTCAATAATTCTCAAGATTTTTTTAGATAATTAATTTTTATAGAGAAATGTCTTCATTTTTTTTTTCTCAACTTATGGTTATCCAGAACACAATTAAAATTAATATAGTGGCCAGCCATTGTAAACACATACTGAAACACGCAGCAAAATTATATATAGTATGGGATTAAAAATGAAATAGAAGTTCAGCGACGCGTAGTATTGTAGCAGGCTTAATTGAAATACAGTACGAAACATATCACGACCTTGGTCCAATTTCCAATCCAAGGTTGCATTCGTCAATATAGAGCATATCCGGATATGGTATGGATAAGGTTTCTCTTTATTTTATTAGTTTATTTCATTTATATGTAAATTCTACCCAGTTATTAATTTAATAATAATATTTCACAGGCCGCGCCTTTTACAATTTCATCCTTCTACACGCCTTTCCCCCAGTTTTTATTACCCATTACCGGACTCTTCTATATATACCTTTCCTCCCTCATATAACCTTCTCAATTCACACTCTAAATTCAAATTTCAAATCAAAATCAAAACCCCAAAACAAAAATTCTAGTCATAACTTGCATGAAAAATGGTGGATTTGGATTGGAAAACGAAAATGATCGCCTCTGAGATTTCCAACAAATCTCCCAAATTCTCAAACAAGCTTCATATTACGATTCCGCCGCTAAAGCTCCACCTTGCTGAGCTATCGGCCGCGTCGGATTCCTCGTGTTCGGCGTACGAAAACTATCTCCGCCTTCCGGAGATTAGGAGGCTATGGGAAGCAAAGGAGTTTCCTGAATGGAAGAGCGAGTCAGTTCTCAGACCGGCTTTCATCGGCCTGGAGATTACCTTCCGGTTCATCTCAACCGTTCTCTCCGACGTGAGGACGTACGCGAACAGGAGGGAATGGCGGCGGAGGATGGAGACTCTGGCGACGAGCGAAATCGAGATTATAGCACATTTATGCGAGGACGAGGAGGACGGGGAGGCGCGAGGTACTATTCCAATCGTGGATCTATCTTCCGCCGCTGGTGCACTGTTACCTAAGAACAGCTCGGCGGAGGTGTGGAAGATGGCAGGCGACGACAAGGTGGTGGTGAGCCTCGTCAGCGTTGAGGGCCTGCTGCCGCGGCTGGCGGCGTGGCAGAAGTTCGAGGATGTCGCTCGGAAAATCCAGTACTCGATTGAGTGCCAAATGCAGGGGTGTCCGTACACGCTCGGTTTGGGCGAGCCGAACCTGAGTGGCAAACCGAGCCTCAATTACGACCTCATCTGCAAACCGACGGCGGTTCACGCGCTGAAGAGATGCCTGGTCGAGGACGTCGACTCGAAGAACTTGGAGAACCAGACGCTCTACTCCACACACCAGGTGCTCGAATCGTGGATAAGAGTCGCGAAGCAGCTCCTCGCGAGAATCTCCGAAGATATCGATTCGCGGAGCTACGAGAAAGCATCGAGTCGCTGCTGGGTACTAGAGAAGGTGTGGGCGCTTATTAGCCAAATAGAAGACCTCCACCTGTTGATGGATCCAGATGATTTTCTACGGCTGAAGAATCAGCTCATGATCAAAGCGAGCTCCGATTCGGAACTCTTCTGCTTCAGATCACGTGAGCTCGTGGAAATCACAAAACTATCCAAGGATCTGAGGCACAAGGTGCCACAGATTTTGGAGGAGGAGGTGGACCCTACCGGCGGACCGAGAATACAGGACGCCGCCATGAATCTTTATCGGAGCAAGGAGGAATGCGCCAAAATCCACCTGCTGCAGGGTATGCAGGCGGTGGAGGCGGCGGTGAAGAGGTTCTACTTCTGTTACAAGCAACTGTTGACAGTGGTAATGGGGAGCTTGCAGGCGAAGGCGAATGTTGAATCCGGTGATATGTTGAGCCAGATATTTATGGAGCCGACCTATTTCCCGAGCTTGGACGCAGCCAAGACGTTTCTCGGGGAGCGGTGGAGCCATGATGCTGGAAGGCATAGTCCCGAGCGGCGGCGGACTGTTTCGTCACTCAGTGGCGGGTTTGAATAGTTGTTAACTCGCTCCCTTGAACGCGCACCAATGTTTTAGTCAAACATCAAAGGAATTACCTGTCATGGATTTTACTACTTTATTATTCTTCGCATTATCATTATTTATTCCTTTTGTAAAATTTGGACGCACAATTTTGGTGAATTAGTGAATTTTTATAGCAAGCGTGTTAAATGATGTTTGGTCGCGTTTGTAGATGAAAAACCTATTACTCAATTTATGGATTTCACCTTATAATCAATTGGCTGTCATACTCTAATTTCTCGATCGGAAAATACTTTGATTTATCATAATATATGGAGTAGTTGCATCGGAAGAGGTTTATTGATCAGTAGCTCATGCATACATAATATATTCTTTTCGAAAGAGGTCAATTCCCGTGATTATGAAATCATTATTATGTAGGAGTATATTGCAATGCACTCACGTTCGAATCCTTTCGAAAACTCTATTTTGTAGAGTTAGGAAGTCGTTGAGAATATTTGAAGATAAGATATTATGATTATTCTTGAAACAATTCTTAGCATGAAAGATATTTTCAACTTTCTGTTTATCATTCCACCTTCTCATCAGAACTTGACAGACACAAATATATGGGGCTTTTTTTTGCTCCTTTTCAATGAAAAAAAAAACAGTTAAAATAATATCTATGGTTTATAGTTTGCATTTAGGAATATTTTAAGTGAAGTGCATTTAATGTTCAATTGGAGATTCTAAGTGATTTTACAAGCATGGGCAGTGCCATTTGGGCTTCTGTAGCACGATACAATAGCATGGGCAAAAAAGAGAGAAAATCAAGATTTAATATTATATATAGAGTTTTGAAGCTTGGCATTTGCATTAGAAAGTCAACGTGATACGAAATCTAAAGTGGTCATGAGGTAGTCAACTCAACTAAGTCGATCATCTCAAATGCTTATATTTCAACGTTGAAATATACTAACAATACAAATAGCACAACCACAATGGATAATTCCTTTAGCATAGCATGTTTGACAACGTAATTTGAGTGGTTCAAAATTTGGCCAACCTATATTAATATGATGTGACCAACCTTCGCATAGACATTACTAAGAGCACCTGCAGCGGTTGAGGCGTGCGCGCCCCGGGCAGCTTCGTGAAACGGGCGGGGCGCGCGCCCGGGTGCGAAACCCGCGCTGCGGTGCCCCGGGCGCGCGCCGGGGCGTGCATGTGTGAGATCGGGCGCGCGGGCGCGCGCCCCGCGGGGTTCACCGCTGCGGGTGGCCCGGGCGCGCGCCCCACCCCCTTTTTTATTTTATTTTTCGTTTTTTTTAATTTTTAATTTTTTAAATACATATTTATTAAATAAAATAAAATATATTAAAATTTAAATACATATTTATTCATTTAAATTTGTAATTATAAATTAACAAATTAAATTAATACAAATTCAATCATTCTATAATGATTAGTAGAGTTTCCCAAACCCCAAAGTGTGAAACCCACACTGCAACCTACCAACAATCTCCCAAACCCCAAACTTAAAAAGTTCCATTTAATTACAGAAATGCCACCGAAACCCATTTTGCGAACCCCATATCTGCCCGCCACTGCGGATGCTCTAATAATACCAATTTCGCCTCTCCTTTCCTGTTATGATTATTTATATTTTACTTTTTTCAGGAAAATAAATAAACTAAAGTCTAATTCACATCTTTAAAGTAACATATATCATATATGGGCGAAATATCAAATAAGTCTTTTTGTTAATAACGAAGAGTACTAGTGTTCGATGAATATTAATTTCCTTTCACATCAATTCAAAAACGCCAGCATGAATGCCACTAAATTTTTCGCTTAAATTCCTAATAATCAAAGGCAAATTAATCCCATTAAAAATTCCCTCCAAAAAGTATTAATAACTTGTGGGCTTCTTATGAAAAATCAATGCGTTGACTCTCATTTATTTATTAAGGTCCAAAATCATGCACAAATCACACCCACTCATTTTTTGGAATTTTTTGGCTTTTTACCCAAGTATCACAAAAGTTTTGGTAAATATCCACTAATGCGTGCGTGATTCCTACAAAATTAAATCAATGGGACTTCCATTGTTTGTACTTGTATTTAGTGCCCTAATAACAAGCTACATTTGCACTTCAATTACTTTTCTATATATACCTATCCATTCGAATTTCGTTTTCATTCCATTAAACTTCACTTGCTTACATATACATATATATTGGTTTTCTTATGACAATATTATAAACCAGTCTGATTTCTTAAAAATTGTTGTTTCATTCATTATACTAACACTTTTCTTCTGATTGGTCCTGAACTATCGATTTTTATAATTGGGTCCTTACAAACTTGCGTTGGACTTGGGTATATATAATTAGGAGGTTCTAAAACTTCAGTACTACTACATCTATCTCCCTCAAAGTATCTACAATGGATTCTTTGCAAAGATTAAGATCGTAAATTTTTATGATTTAAACAAGTGAGTTAATATTTTTTTTTTTCTTTTTTAGAAAGCATTAATTTTAATGGAACGATAAAATAAGGAAACATGACTATTTTTAACGAATTTACTTCCATGACATATATTCTCTCCGTTCCGTTAAAAAAGACCACAAAAATTTTTACACAAAAATTAAAAAAATAAAGTATTGTATCTAAAAAAAGTAATAATTAATATTTAATGGAACGATTTAAAACACAAACAACCAATTTTTAGTAGGATAGGGTGAGTATTTGGATAGGGATGAGATCTAGATAGTCTGAAATTGGAAATTGGTTTTATGGATAAGTTTAACTAAGAAGCCAATGTAAAAAGAAAAAAAAAGTAAAAGCATGTATTTGGCTATGTGCCAATGAGTAAAGAACTTATTTAACTTATAATTTAAAGAACTTATAATATAAATTATTGTAATTTATAAGTTCTTATAATAGCTTATAAGATGTCATACTTTAAGAGATCATTATAAATTGTCAAAGTATTTGAATAGATGATAAATTTTTTGATATTTTAAGCTATTCATATTGTTGGGTTAAATTTTGTAATAATAAAATATTATAAGGTTATTTATGTAATTTTATTGCAGCTTATAAGTTCATAGAGAAATAAATTGACGTTAAATTGAACAGTTTATAAACTCCAAGAGCTTATTTTTATAACTTATAAACTCTCAAAGAGCTTAATTTGTCAAACACTTTCAAAGAATTTATATAGAAACTTATAAATTCAACCAAACAACCGGACCGTAAAGGTGGGTATGAATGAGTGTGGAAATTTTAGACATGTTTCTGATTGGGCTTCAACACTCCAATAATTTGGGTCGGGCCCATTAAAGTTTATCCGGAAAGGCCTGCCACCCTCCTACTTCTAATTTAAGATTTTAAAAGTTTTGATAAATGTAGTAAAATTTGAAGATGCATGTTTCGTGAACAAAGCCCAATCGATTGTTTTAGTATGAAAAATATAACATGGTAGTCTTATCTCATATCGTCGCATCCAACCAAAAAACCAGTCCAATCATACATTCATGTAATTAATTACGAACTATATATTAAAATGGATTCACATACGAGCATATATATCACCTGATGGCATTTATTAATTTTTTTTGAATATTTCAAGGGTGATTTAATTTGTGGAATTCCAATTTTAATTTGATTCTTGATCTTTAATATACATCAGTAACACCATGAATCAATTTTCCTTTTAGATTTTCTTAAACTTCACTTTGTCCCAAAACTTAAAAGCAAAGTATGATAGAGATATTTAACAAACCTACCCATTCGATCATGTCTCATTATTAACCAAAATGTATATGCCTTTCCCAATGAGTGTAATTCTATATCCGTACTTAATGACATGTTTAAATTTTATCAATTTTTTGATGAGGTTAGTTTCAAGGATTTAATTTCTCAAAACCAATTTTGGATGAATGAGAAATGTTTCATAGAGTTAAAATAGTAAGATGTGATTTATATATATACATAAAGTATGTGTAATCGTTTCCCTTGGATCGTGAGTTTGATGAAACAAAATAAAGGGAAATCACAGTTTTTCAATTTTATCTTTTTTGTATAACGTAACTAACATGACTGCTACTTAAACCTAAAGTACAAGGCTTTAGATAATACCGAAAACCACGCATAGAGTCTTAGAAAGGGAGAAAAGTAAAGAGTGTATAAGAGTTTATTTTTCTTTTGTTTGAAGGGATGATAATATTTAAAGGGATATTACTGCTCAATTTGATATGTAAGTTTTAAAAGAATACAAGTATTTAATTTTGAAACTGACAGCGCATGCAGATTTAGTATATTGTTATTTGGCTGGCTCAGTTTCTCTCCACCACTAAATATTATATATGGATAATTATGCATGCCAGATTATTACGAAACAAAATATATAGATAATTGCAATTAGAATAAGATTCAATATGTCCTTTACTAGTTCACTCTTATATAATGTTATCCTTTACTAAAATAATAGTTAAGCTGACCTAACTTAACCCGACCACTTACTCAGCATGATTAGGGATATAATTATGAGTTAATTATGGATAATAGTGGTATAACATTCTAAAAATAAATACTCACCACCAACATAATAATATACTCCCTCCGTCCATGAAAGTTCCTGTCATATTGACTGGGCACGGGTTTTAATGTAACAGTTTGACTTTATGTAAGAGTATATAGTGAGTGGAGTTTGGGACCCACCTATTTTATTATTTTTAAGTGATTGTATGTATTGAGTGGAGTTTGGGTCCCACATGATTTATTATTTTTAATTGAGTTGTGTGTATGAGTTGGGTGGGTCCACTTACTATAAATGGAAAGTTTGAATTGTAAAGAAGTTTTGTGGACGGACTAAAATGGCAAAATGTAAAGAACTTTCGTGGACGGAGGGAGTATAAATTTTAGCCATTTTTTAATTTTTGGGACAAAAATATCCTTTTAAATACTCCCAGCCGTATCCCCGCATTATAGGTATGAATGATATGATTTTAATGATTCATACCATTCATACGTGATGTGTATGAATAATACTATATAGATATGAAGGGTATGAATCATACTTAGCAAGCGAGATTCTTACTCAAAAAGCTAAAAAAATGAAAAATTCGTCGATTAAAGAAATTTCACCACCACCAATATCACCATTAAAATTTATTTCACGATCAAAATTAAAACCATACCACTAACAAGATCAAATTATCAAAATCAAAAATCAAACCACACCAACAAAAAAGTCAAACAAATAATATCTAGATATTGTGTGAATGATATAATTTTAGTAATTCATATCATTCATACATAAATTGTATAAATTTTACTACATATGTATGAAGAGTATGAATCATACCTAACAAGCTGAATTCATACTCAAATTGTTAAAAATGAAAAAAAGCTATCAGTTAATTTATAAGAATATTTTTGACAACTTATAATAAAATGTATAATTTATATAATATTACATTTGTGACCACTATTTATCTTTTACTATCTTATTTTGCTATTTTAAATTTTGCATCTATAATCATTATTGGTATTATATAACAGAAGTGCTTAAATCATTGCTCATATTTAAAATGCTGCCAGAGTGGAATTTGCTGACACCATTAACCACCGCCGTTTTATTTTCCTTCACTTGTTATTGGAATATAGTATTGAATATAAGTAATCAAAATTGACAACGACTATCAAATATTTTTGCCTTATCTTTTTTCATTTACATATGCATATATGATAAGGATAGTGTTTTAAATACAAAACATGGAGTAGACTTGCTTTCTTTTCTATTACTCCTGGACGTCATATTTTTTATTTTAATGCGTCGAGTACAGACGATGTTCATTTTATTTTATTAAATTGATAATATATTGAAATTTTGAAATTCGTTTCGCTTAAAATTATTCGAATCCTAAAATTTTGATTTCAAATATTAATCTCGCAAGTCGTATTTAAATCAACACACACGTTCACTGCATATTTTCATTTAAGATATCGTTAAGTTCATATATAGGCATGTTAAAGAGTTATTATTAACTAGATAGTTGTAATTAAAGACTTTTGATGATTTAAGTGGTATGAATATTAATTATGAAATTTATGAAGCCTACAGTTTGTTTTGTGAGACGTGTGATTGTGTGATTAGTGGAGTATACAGAAACGTGGTAAACAACAGTAGCTTCTTGGGCTGCCGCCCCGCTTTGTTTTGTCGCCTCTTTTTCATTCAAATATTCAATATATATTCAGTTCTTATGCATGACTACGACTACGACTCCGACTCCGACTATAAGTAGTATGCTCCAATTCCATCATATTAATTATTAAAGGACGCACTGACAAAATCTTATTTCCTTCATATATGCTATTCCACATTTATTCATATACCTTACAAATTTACACTCTCCTCCTATCCCATTATGCATGCATACAATTAACCCGTACTTGTGGTTGTGGGGATCCTAATAAACTCAATAATTGTTAATCACTAAACCTTAATCATTGAACCGAGTTACTTTAATTCCAGGTTGGCTGATGGCCCGTGACACGTTGCCCACACTTTTGATTCCCTACAAATAACTAATTAATAGTACTATTTTGTGGATAGAGTCGCAAATATGTGCTGAGACATGCATGCATGAGGTTGTACTTATCAATAATAAATAAACTACTACTCCAAATTATCATAGCTGTCTTCTTTCACCTATTAAGAGTTAGAGAGTTATTCTTTTGATTTGAGAATCTTTTCTATTGCCTATTTCTTATGTTCTAATGGAGATTAACAAATTACTCCGTCCGTTCGTACTACTAAACTTGACACATTTCTAAAATAATAAATATTATCTCTTTAAAAAGGTGTGGACCCTACCATTTTTATTACTCTTATACTATTTTATACACTCTCCTTAATAACCGTTAACCGTGTCCAAAAATTTTGTGCTATCCTTATCGAACCGGATTACAAAAGAATAGCTATATGTTATAACTCGATATCAATCTGATCTGGTGTAAGGATTTTGTCAGCTACTATTACTTTTAATTTCTGTTAAGCTAAATCTAGTTTCAGTCATAAGTAATTTAATAAATACAATGAAAAATACTTGGCGTCATTTTCATGTAAACTACTCTAGAAGCGAGCCTGGCTTCTGCGTCTGATACATTTAATTTAATTTAACCCAACAGTAAAGTAGGTGGGATTCTCTGTCGATTTTGTCATCATCAAGATTTAAAACAAAAATAAATAAATAGATAAATGTGCAGTAATTTGATTACTAAAAATGTGAGGACCTGATTTTGCCAGACTGACTCATCAACTCATATTTTCTAGCCGACCAAAATTAGCGTCGTTTTCTCCATTCCATTGTAATCTGAAATTACGAATTCATCCTCACAATTATTGAGTGGTCGTCTCTATCATACTGCAAATATTAACTCATCAATGGAGGTCACCGGGGCCCCACCCCCTCCCTCACCTCATTCTCACTCTCTATAAATTTCCCCACACTTGACTCACATTACCCCACCATTCACAGCTCATCACAACCAATTCTACTCAATTCCCATCACATTTTTACTCAACTAGCAGCTTCAATCTGGTTTTAATTATTTGGAGAGATGGAGAGCAAAGAGGAAGATGTGAAGGTGGGAGCCAACAAGTTCCCTGAGAGGCAGCCCATCGGCACGGCGGCGCAGAGCCAGGACAAGGACTACAAGGAGCCGCCGCCTGCGCCTCTGTTCGAGCCCGGTGAACTCGCGTCGTGGTCCTTCTACCGAGCTGGGATCGCCGAATTCATCGCCACCTTTCTGTTTCTCTACATCACTGTACTCACAGTTATGGGAGTTAGCAAATCCGAGTCAAAGTGCTCCACCGTCGGAATCCAGGGCATCGCCTGGGCCTTCGGCGGGATGATCTTCGCCCTCGTTTACTGCACCGCCGGAATCTCTGGTCCGTTCCCCTATTTCATTCATTAATTAATTAATATTCATAAATTTGCAAAGAGTTAGGGTTCAAGTAGAGTAATTTTGGTTTGTTGAATATAATTTGCAGGTGGACACATAAATCCGGCAGTGACGTTTGGGCTTTTCCTAGCGAGGAAGTTGTCGCTGACAAGAGCGGTGTT
>JAPKLX010000010.1:4016879-4074025 GCA_026898415.1 Leonotis leonurus
CACGTAATAATCCACCTCCTTCTCTTTCTTCGATTTCATTATCTAATCAATACTCTACTACTACTACTACTACTCTTAATTATTAGTAGAATATACATAAATGAATGAATGTATACATTTGCAGTGGATATTCTGGGTGGGACCTTTCATCGGTGCCGCATTGGCAGCTCTATACCACGTCGTCGTCATCAGAGCCATTCCTTTCAAGTCATCCAAGTACTGAAGACTGTAATTCCAAAATCAATCTTCAATCTACGGAACAAATGCATTTTCTGTTTATTTTCCTAGCTTTTTGTATTGTAAATTATGTGGTTTGCTTCAGAGGCTAAAGCCATAAGTCGCCGAATTATGTAATATGGGAAAAGTGATTTTAATCAGCGGAATCAAAACGCAATAAAAATATTTCCTCTCTCTATTAATTCTTTCTGTCTTTTATATGTTTTCTAGAGCCGTGGCTATCCAATGAGTACTTATTATATTGCACATTACCTAATTTCATTATAATAATGTCAACTTCATCATCTCCTTAAAATAGTATACAGTTGTATAACCAATAGTTGGTACCAGTACGCAACTAATCATGTTACAATATTCGTTCGTGTATTCGTCTCTATTTTTCTTATACTACAATATTATAGAGAAGGAATACTATTTGTTACAAATATTGTATAGAGAAGGAATATTATTTGTTACAAATGGAAGATATGTAATTCCTCCATCCCATTAAGTATGATTTTTTTTTCCGACACGGTTATTAAAAAGAGTGTATAAAGTAGTTTAAAAGTGATAAGAGGTGGTATGATCCACACCTTTTTTAAATGATAACTTATTCTATTTATGGAATGTGTCATTTTTGGTGGGACGTTCCAATAAAGAAAGTGTGTCAAATTTAGTGTAATTGAAGGAAATATATATAAAAAAGACTTAGTGTAGGAAGAGAGTGTATATAAGAAAATTTTGTTAGGAGGGGTCACATTATTATTGTACATACTATCATCATTGAAGAACATTTTATTAAAAGTGTTAATTGTCCAAATTGATATCTAAATTTAATTTAATCTACTTTTATATGCGATTATCCGTAACCATATTAGGCATCTCATCTTTTTAATGGAGTACAATTAATGAAAGTAAAAAAAGAAGAGGCCCACCAACACACATGTTAATGAAATTGTGAAAAAGAAGAGGCCCAACACCTGATTATTAACCTGTTTAACCATGCCCAATTTCACCCGTATTGACGCACCTGACCCTCTCGCAATTTCTTTTGCATCTACTCTAAAAGACTAAAACCCTACAATCTCTCTCTCTCACGCACCCGCAAACACACTCCCATCTGTACTACATCTTACCGTCGGAACAATGGGGTGTAGCGGACAAACGGTGCTGCAGTATGTACCATCACCAGCAAGCGTGTCGGCTAGAGTTCATCCTCTTGTTATATTCAATATCTGCGATTGTTACGTCAGGCGACCTGACCAAGCTGACCGCGTTATCGGCACGCTACTCGGGTCCGTTCTTCCTGACGGCACTGTTGATATTCGCAATTCCTACGCCGTTCCTCACAACGAGTCCTTGGATCAGGTAATTCCTAATCTTTTACTTATCATGTTCTCCAAAATTTGAAAATAATCGCAAGGTTATTCTAATTATCCTCCATCATCAATTGCTGTTGTTTAGCTCACTCTAGGGAAGCATTTCGGTGTAATTTCTTAAGATTAGAATGCTGATGGAAATCAAATCATGCGATTCATTTTGGTGCAATGTTTTTCTTGCTATTATTGTCTTTGGCAATGTTTTAGTGTATATATTGGTATATGTATATTTTCTGATGGGGATTAAGTCTTACATAAGTTACATTGTTGTTACTTGTTACATAGCAGAGTTTATTTCCATTTTAATTTATTTTATTCATAATTACTCACAATTTAATTTGGTTTATTTCAGGTTGCACTTGATATTGATTATCATCAGAATATGTTGACATCCCATCAGAAAGTGAATCCTAAGGAAGTCATTGTTGGATGGTAATGTTCTGCTTCCTTTTCGAATTCACATGCTTGTTAACTCCTATTACTTGTTCTGATCTGGCCTTAAAGCCAAATATCTGGTGGCGTAATTGATTTCTTGCTTCTCGGCCTAGTTGGGTACATTTTTTGCTCAGAGCATATATTTCAAAATTTACACCATACTATATAACATTATGCATTTTCAGTTTGCTCATATTGTTTAATCTTATAAATGTTTTTGATCTCTTGACTATGCTTGGAATATCTTGTTCTGAGTATTTCATTTTAGATTGATATCATCTTCTTAACTTTTACATGATGCTTAGGGTCCATTTGGTAGGAGAGATGAGATATAGTGAGATGAGATTAAAATAATATTGGGGGATGAGATTTGAGGTGATAAAATTAATCTCATCTCTCATTTGGTAGGAAATTTCAACTATGAGATAAAAATAATATCTGATTTGGTTGGGAAGATTAAAATAATCTTTAGGAGCCTTTTTGTAGTACAAATACCATAATGTCCTTAAAGTTAAAATAACTTCCCAAAATGCCCTCCACTCTTACTTCTACTTCCATTTCAACCTAGCTAAAACTTAACAAAAATAACCCATGTCTACTTTTTAACAACGAGTGGATATCATGTCGATAATTTAACCGTTACAAGCGTCTATTTAAATCTCCCATATTAACTCCCCCACCTTCTTTTTTATGTTACCCACCTCTAAACCCTAACTCCTCATACTTGCAATAAAACCATGAAAACTACCAAATCTCTCAACCTACACACAAATAACTACCACTAAACGTGGATTAACCCATGTAAAACTTCCAAATCCTTCTACCTACACTCCAATACTTCATTGAAATATTGTCTCCATTCCCAATATCCAAAAAATGTGTGATATCAATTGAAGTGCACAAAAGGTGTTCGTTAAAATGCCACAAAGAAGAAAACGCACTAAACACGTAGATGCTGAAGAGGAAGGCGAGCACGAGAGTGGTCTTGGTAGAAGAACATACATGGAAGATGGCATTCCAGTTTTTACGTCGGAGCATGCAAGTATTTTTAAAAGACTTCTTGATAAGAGTATTACTCCTCCAAGATGTTATGATTGGACTCTAATGGAGAGTTTGAGAGTGAAAGATAGATTGTTGAGATTCTTAAAGAATTTGGGTCTGGAAAAGTATTCTATGATGGATGTAGAAGGTATTAATCCACTTGGATGTGAATTTATCACTACCTTTGAAGTTGCGGACAACTTTAAATCTTTTAATTGTCGTTTACTCGGTAAGCCTACTCGCGTGACATCTTATATGATGAACATATTTGGTTTTCCCACTAATGGGGTTCATAGAGTTCCACCAACTTTTAATCCCCATAGTGCTTGGTTGGAGATGACTGGATTTGAGAATTGGGAATCAGGGGGACTACCAAGTGGGTTTTTACGTGATCCGGTTTTGGGTATTTTGCATAAATTTTTAGCGTACTGTATATCTGAAACTAAGCATGCTAACAAGGTGAACACCGTTGAATGTTATCTTTTATATTGTGCGGTGAAAAACATCAAAATATGTCCTAGTTCTTTCATATATGATTCCTTTCAATCCATCCAAAGGCGTTCTCGTTGTCATGCTTCTCTGATGAATATCGCTACCTCTATAGCGATTCATTTTAAGATTATCTCAAGCAACGGTCCTCTCCCAAGGAATTATGAGAGAATTAAACCTAAGAAGATTGACTTGACTGAACTTAGAGGATCTCTTTTCGCCTATTCTGCTATTGAATTGGTTCCCTAGGAAAAACGTTATTGTGTGAAAAATTATGTAAATGCTTTAGCTGCATCACATATGGTTGGGGAAGATGGAGAGGATTCGGATGAAGCTAGAGACGATGATGATGAAGATAGAAATGAAAATGATGGTGACAATGAAGATGTAGGGGATGACACACATACGGGTGGTGGTATGGGTGCGTCGTCATTTGTTGGTAACATGTGTGGTGACTTGAATAAACGTTTTGATCAATTCATGGCTCGTATTGACAAACGCTTTGATGCCCAACAGAAACTCCTCGAGGATATGCAAAGACAGATGAATAGTTGGAGTGCAAAATTTGGTGGAGTGTCCGATGATGGAGCTCATTCTCCATAGATGTTGTTAGTGTTAACTTTTGATGTCCGATGATGGAGCTCATTCTCCGTAGATGTTGTTAGTGTTAACTTTTGATGTTGATCATCTCATGAATTACTATGATTTGGACACCTAAGTTAGTTTTATGTTAGTTTACCTATTTTGGAGACTTCTTATTTATTGTGTGCTTTATATCATATGCATGTTATGTAATGTTATTCAATTGCTCCAAAATCATAAGGACAACTTTTTTGATTATCAAATAACTTGCATAACATAATACGATAGATGGTACAAGATAATACAAATGGACGGAAAATAGAAAAGGATTAGATGATGAAATAAAACCTATTTAACATGTGACGTCCTTTCAAAACCCATACTTGTCAGTGAACACCATTGGATTTACATTAGTCCGGTAGAGATATACTATAGTCGTCAAATAGTCATTACATTAGTCCTATTAATCGAATTCACATGGTGTAATTGTTGTTCGATCAATCATACAACTTAGATGAAATAAGAACACCGAGATTAACCCAATGGAAAAGTTCATAATTTTATGAAGAATGACCGCACGAAGATCTTGGGCGAAATCTTTGGAGATGAATAATAACGAAAGTTATTAATGGTAAACTATGGACTCAAATTATCCCATACAAATTTCAAGTTGCTTTATACTATAAAATGTACATGCAGAGACAAGCAAAGGATGTTGGAGCAACTAAGGTTGAAAACAACATAAAAGTAAAATAAAAGAAACTAACACTAGCAATCTTTCTAACCAAGAAGAAGAAAAATAGGCTCTCAATCTACATAATTATCATCATCCTCATCTCACATGGGGGCTGAGCTCGTTCTACGCAGTTGAAACTTGGGCTGTGGCTCGGCAGCACACTCTCTCATTTCTTCAATGAATACCAAAACAAATCAACATCATACTATAATGAGATAATACTCGAACGAATGCATTTGGTTCATGAGTGTAGGCCTGTACATCAACATATATGAATTACAGAAATAGCTGATAAAGAAGACTAACAAAAATAATATCTCAACATTAATTTGCAACAACAAGCACATGCTTCCTTGCTCGTGAAAAAACTCTAGCATGATGTATTACACAGTCACCCATCTCTATAATTTACCATCATCTGCCAATTAATTAGAAAAAAACTCTACAAAATTCCTATGTATAACTCACCCATCTCTAAAAATGACCATCGCATGAATATTACTTCGAAAAAAAATCCAAAGACAACAAATTGACATCAGATGCAGTCACCCTTCTCTACATTACACACACGTCTGCACAATAATTTGAATCAACAACATTACTTGCATCTCTTAATTGCCCTACTTTAATTTGAAATATGAGTAAATTTCAGAAATAGATAAGAGGTGGTAGGAACAACAACCAAAGATTGAAAAAGACACAAAAAACATATCTTCAAGAATTAGCATCCTTTAATATTAAATGGAGGAATTCACAAGAGCTTGACAAAAGAGGAATGAAGGAAATTTTGTTCATAAAACACACTTTACATGCAAACATAAAACTGAAAAAGTTTTGAACTCCATGTACATTAAACCCTAGAAATTAAAAGAGGTATTCACAAGAGCTTGACAAATTCTTGCTTGTAATAGAAAATTACCTCCTGATTTTGATAAACCCTAGTTACTTTGCTTACTACAACAGATTTAAGCTGAGTTTGGAGGAATGAGTCTTCAACCAAATATGTGATTCCAGAAAAAAAAAAAATGAAGAAATTGTGAGAGATGTTTCATTCACAAGCAAAAAAACCACAAGTAAGGACTGAATAACACTCACCTTGGATTTGGAGGACAAACCAAGAAATTTCAAGTGGGAGGACCAGATTTTCGTCGGAACTTTTGTTGGAGAAGAAGTTGAAGGAGTGAATTCGTAAAATGAGAAGGAAGGAGAAATGAGGTGTGTTGCCCAATGCAGATTGTGAAGGAGAGAGGTAAAGGGTATAATGGTATTTTGATGTTAATGCACTTTTTACTGTAGACATGGGATGAAAATAATACCTAGTGGTTGGAGGGATATAATCCCTCCATATCCTTAGCTACAGTGGCGGGCCGTCCCAAAATTCAATTTTCTACCAAATGCATGATATAGTGAGATTAAGTTAGTACATTTCACTATATCATACTTACCAAATGGACCCTTATAGTATAGTTCGTTTGAATTATATCTTCATCAATTTTGATTAATTCATTGTAAAAATTTTAGATTTTATGATATCAAATTCTTTGTATTATTTCTAATTACACTTTAACCTTGGTATTTTTTGATCCCATATAGAAATAGTTTTGCATATTTAGCTCTTTCGTAGCCCAGTCTGTTTAACTTTCGTTTTGGTGGTATAACTCGAAGAGAGTGGATCATAGTTAATCTGTTAATGAGATTGCATGGCTTGCCTAACTTGGTAAATTGCTTCTTAGTTTGGAAATTGATCATGAAGTTTTGGTACATGCTTATATGGACAGGTTTTCAACTGGTGGAGTTGTTGGAGGCAGCGCTTTGATCCACGAGTTCTACTCCAGAGAAGTTAACAATCCTATTCATTTGACGGTTAATACTGAATTCAGAACTGCAAATGCTTCAATTAAGGCTTTTATTTCTGTGGGTCTGTCTCTTGGAGACCAACAACTTGCTGCACAATTTCAAGAAATACCACTGGACCTACGCATGGTTGAGGCAGAGAAGATTGGATGTATGTATCTACCCAGACTATGAATCATAATAAGATGTGTCATTTACATATTCTTTTCTTTGAATCACTGAAGTATCAATCCCTTATCCATTGTATATATCTGGCACTGGGTGTGTGTGCTTGTGAGCATATCAAAACAAACTGCTTCCATAGCATTATTGGCTATGCAGAGACTAAATCATTGACGCTAATGGTTTGTCTGGCGCCTGTTTATTGGGATTGGAAAGGGTGTCCGTTGACTGACTGATTATTGGAGTGCTTATTTCGCCGATTTACTTATTTCTTCATCTTTAGTTTTTTGTTTGTACCCAGTACATCCATACCTGATTTTGAGGTTTAAGAAACCCATCAGCTTCATGTTTGAGCTATTGTTGTAACTTCTGAATACAAGTAAAATTTACTGTTGCATCGTCATCATGTAGTTGCAGTTTCAGGGCCTTATGTGGTTTTGAGTTGCCTTTTGCTTCTGTTATGGAACCTTTTTATTCTTACATAGTCATGTTTTTGACAGATTTTGTAGTTTTGAGAAGGATGTTTTAAATTTAACAATTATAACTTATTTGGATTTGTTTGCACAGTTGATGTACTTAAGCCAACAGTTGTTGAGAAGCTTCCTAACGATCTTGAGGGAATGGAAGTGTCCATGGAAAGGTTGCTTGCTCTGATCGATGATGTTCACAAATATGTCGATGATGTTGTGGTGAGAAACCTTTCTGTGTGCTTTTGAATTGCCTCTTTGCTTTTGATGTTAACTTCATAATTTTATACCAGGAAGGACGCACTACCCCTGATAATAAAATTGGAAGATTTATATCTGATACAATAGCAGCTCTTCCCAAATTATCTCCAAATTCTTTTGATAAGCTAGTAAATGACAGTTTACAGGTACGAATTCTACCAGCTCTCTTTGTATTTTAGGTTCAGTTATTTGTTTCCGGAGGCAACCTGATACTTTCAGTAGTTGTTTCTCATTTCTCCTTTTGGCTATCTTAAACTCATTTTTTCCCCTTTTTCGCAGGACCAACTTCTATTGCTATATTTGTCTAGCATTACAAGAACACAACTTAGCTTAGCTGAAAAACTCAATACTGCTGCCCAGATCATCTGAAGGATTTTGCTTTGGCCTTTTTAGACATTAACATAATAGTTCTGTGATTTACGATTTTTTCTTTTTGAGATTTATCACCTGCGTTTTCTTATTCTGCTTTTGTATACGGTCAGGATTTGAGCATGTATTACTGGCCAAAACTGACTTAACTGTTAACTTCACATTTGCTCGACCAGCATTCTGTTAGTGGTGTTATTTTATGGAGTGAATAAATTTATTTATATTGTATAAATGTATATGTTGTGCGATGTTCGATTATGTTCCTTAGAATAACCTTTTTTAAAATTATATTCCCTTGGTTACACACTGATAGTGGTGGCATACTTTACTTCTATTGGAAGTTATTTACAAATATGATATAATATTGTGTATAAAATTGAAATGAAAATAATATTAAAAAATAAATATAAGTTTGATTGTGGAACATGATTTGTGTGTGTGACACAAATATGGAACATATAATCTCATTACCATTTAAAATTTATTATATATATTTCTCATGTATATCTTAAAATTTGAGCACTGCATTAGTCATGGTACGAGTCATTTTGCTATTATACATTTGATGCGCCCAATATTAAATACTAATTTTGGAAAATGGAGAAGGTAGTTTACAACAATTAATATGTACTTTTCACCGATCGTGGTATGTAAAATCTACACTTTTCGTTAATCCCCCTTTTTCGTGGTAGCCTGTCAGGCAGTCGATGATTGGAAGATTATACTAGTGATTTTTAAGTAAATGCTTGCAATCTTTCTCCCATAAACTTACTAATGAACAGAAGACAATCCTTAGTGGCGACAACTTAGAAACCGACTGAAATTAGGGACGGCCTTTAGATTTCACGCACACACCCAACAGCCTTTCTTCTTACTATAATAACACCATTAGTTTATTAGAGTTGTCGAATCTCACTGAAAAACATTCTATTTTATTAATGTATATATGTTGATGTGTGTAAGTGGGATATACAAATGTCAGTATATGTTATCACTATCTACTTGGAGGATCGGAAAGGGACAGCAGCTAAGCTAAATCAAACACAAACACGCATGCCACTTTTATGAGTTTTATCTAACTCTACTTTTGCTTCTTCCCATTAATAATTTCTTATCCGCATAATTTTAATATTTAATTAACTTAGGTCGATAATAAATATGATCGTTACAAATACAAAGCTGTTATATATATAGTAGATATAACAGTCCTTACTACAGATTAATAATAAATTGCGATTAATCGGAGCATTAATAATTAATAAAGCTATCAAGGGACGTTGATTGATAAACTGAGAAAATTATATAAGTGGCGAATTAATGGTGATGGGGATAGCTAGTGTTTGGATGATATTATATTTCTACGTACTTTTGTTTTTGTAGTTGGTTTTGGAGAAAATATATATTCCTAGAAAAGTTTGAATGCTGCAAAATGCAGAGCCAAACCATAAGGGACAAATAATTTGATTAGTAAATTATGGGATTACATGCATTTCGAGATCCAAACAATATTATTGGGACTTGTGGAACACCCACGCATTACAAATTCAATTAGATATATGATCCATTTAATTTATTTTCTCTTTATATGTTATAAATAATTCTGATCCTTGAATCATGTGCTAATCACACTAATTAAAATGTTGTCCCTCTTGACTAAGAACTAGCTGCAAATCTCACAATTAAAAAACGTTTATGTTGGCTACTTAATTTGATATTGAAGTATCAGATAAATTTTATAAGTATCAAAGACATATTTATGCAAAGTTCCAACTTTGCAGTATATGCAATATAACTACTCTAATAATACGTGCTGATTTAGAATATTTTAAAACACGGTACTGTACCATTCTTTCTCATTTTATTTCTTGTTAGATCTGGTTTAATTTGTAAGGACTGAAGTCAATTCCTTTGTGAAAAATTGCCACATAAAGTTTTAGGAAATAATTTGATGAATAAATATTAAGTGAATATATTCGAATGGAGAAATGGACATACATTTATAAGGAATGAACATTAGATGAATGTATTTGAGTGGATAAATAAGGAAAAAAAAAACAATTAAAAAATAATAGTGTCGTAATCCTAAAATATTGGATTTCTTACAAGACATACTGAAATGACAAATAATGCACACTGTTATGGAGGAGGGAGTATATATTAATGTGTGTAATTAAAAAAGCTGTAATTTTGTATGTCATGATAAAAAGTAAGAAGAACGTTGAATCTTGAATTCCCTCCATGAGGACAACCCCTAGAAAACAAAAATGTGCTGTATATATATAAATGAAGTTATTGTTTAAATATGAATAAAAAGATGCATGCGCTTCTTGGGTTAATTTATTTTCTTCGACTAACTTTCTCGGATTAATTGAACTATTAATATTATTAGATCGCAATTTTATGAAATTCATTAAAGAACCCTAAACTGTTAGAATCAAAGAATCAAAAGAGGGGAAAAACTGTAAACCCTAGATCATGAACTCTACTGATAATTATCCAAAGATATAATCTGAAGGCGGAAACGTGAACCTGGAAACGCTATTGAATTGAACAGAAGAAGATTTGACCGGTGGATGATTTGATGGAACTTCCGGAGAATGATCACGCCTCTGTACCGTAATTTCTATTCTGATGGGGAAAAATAGAAACTGAGTAACGTAATTTCTCTGGGGACCATCCATCCTTATATAATTAATAAACTTAATTGTAATTGCAAGTCAGCCCCTCAATAACTATGCAATTACACATAAGGTTATACACATTATATAATAGCTTTAATAATACATTCTTATTATTTGTGACCATATTAATGATTGTAGAAATTAATCCAACAATCTTCCACTTGGGCACAATATATAAATCTTGATAATGTATTATAACCGAAAGCATGCATGAACAGAAGTACTATTATAAAGTTGTGTATCTAAACAATCTCGTCCATTAATTGCACTCATACAAGGACTAAAGTAGCGTTCGCCAAAATATAACTTGACTAGACTGACAGTAATCACATGCACAAATACAATCAAACGACATATATCAGATGGTATAACGAAAATCAGATATAGAATCTATTTTCGAATGGTCCTCTTTAGACCTTTAAACTTAAGGCGAAGGTTGATAAATGCAAAATAAACAACTGAAACTTTAATCTTGATCAAGAAAAACTTCATTAAAGGCGAAGTCAATGTGTTGCAACAAAACATAATCAAAAGTATCGATAAGCACTAAATACAACTCCCACTGAATCTATACTACGTCATCCAATGATGAAATACCCATACTAGCTACATGCTCATGAAAGACCTTGGGTACTAGGCCCTTAGTAAACGGATCCGCTATCATGGAGCCAGTTCCTATGTGCTCAATCGAAATCAGTTTATTCTGCACCTTCTCTTTCACAACTAGGAACTTGATGTCGATGTGCTTCGACTTTGAAGATCTCCTGTTGTTATTGGAATACAAGACTGCTGATCTATTGTCATAGAAGATCTTGAGTGGTCTTTCGATTGTTTCTACAATTCGCAGCCCAGTGACAAAATTTCGCAGCCAGATCCTATGATCTGTAGCCTGATAACATGCATGCTATGAATTCTGCTTCCATGGTGGAAGAAGCTACAAGTGTCTGTTTGACACTCTTCCAGGATATAGCTCCTCCAGCCAGCAGATAGACATATCCAGTGGTGGATTTCCTACTGTCTTGACATCCAGCAAAGTCAGAATCCGAGTATCCGATGATCTCCAAGTTATCTGACTTTCTGTAGACTAGCATGTAGTCTTTTGTTCTCTGTAGGTATCTTAAAACCCTTTTGGCTGCTTTCCAGTGTGTCATCCCAGGATCACTTAAGTATCTACCTAGCATTCCCACTATGTACGCAGTATCCGGACGCGTACATACCTGAGCATACATCAAACTTCCTATTGCCGAAGCATAAGGAATGTTCTGCATTTGCTGAATTTCAAGGTTGGTTTTTGGGCATTGAGTAAGGCTAAACTTTTCTCCTTTAGAAACAGGGGTATCTATTGGTCTGCATCCTTGCATACTAAACCTCTTAAGAATCTTTTCGATATAATTCTTTTGTGATAGTCCAAGAACACCTTTAGATCTATCAAGGTGTATCTGGATTCCTAATACAAAAGAGGCTTCCCCAAGATCTTTCATCTCAAAGTTCTTGGAGAGAAATTTCTTGGTGTCCTTAAGGAAGTTTATATCATTAGAGGCAAGTAGGATGTCATCTACATAAAGAACCAGGAAAACGAATTTACTCCCACTGAACTTATGATACACACAATCCTCAACTACATTAATTTCAAATCCAAATGAGAGAACAACTTCATGGAATTTGTGGTACCACTGACGAGAAGCTTGCTTGAGCCCATAGATGGATTTCTTTAGCTTGCAAACCATTTCCTTCGAGTTACCTAATTCGAAGTTCTGTGGTTGCTGCATATAAATTGTTTCTTCAATGTCTCTATTGAGAAACGCAGTCTTAACATCCATCTGATGTAGCTCAAGATCAAAATGAGCAACTAGTGCCATGATTATTCTAAATGAGTCTTTCGATGAAACTGGAGAGAAAGTCTCAGAATAATCAATGCCTTCTTTCTGAGTATAGCCTTTAGCTACAAGACGAGCCTTATACCTCTCCACATTACCGTTTGCATCCCTTTTGGTTTTAAATATCCATTTACAACCAATGAGTTTTGCACCTTCTGGCAATGGGACAAGTTCCCAAACCTGATTGTCTTGCATAGACTTATACTCTTCATTCATGACTTCAATCCATTGAGCAGAGTGTTCATCTTGCATGGCCTGACGGAAATTGATAGGATCATTTTCCAGTCCATTAGATTCCTCAGCTTCCATGAGGTAGATTTCATAATCCTCAGGAATAGCACTCCGCCTTTCTCTAGTGGATCTCCTCAATTGCACTTGTTCTTGAGGTTGCTCTTGAGGTTGTTGAGTTTGATCTAACTGAATGGGGATATCCTCAGTGATATCATCTTGAGGTTCATCCATATCTGCTTCTCGAATAATGACAGGAATAGGAACCTGAACACAACTAGAAGCAGTAGTAGGATTCATATTTGAATCCTCCTCAAAAGCGATATCCCTAATTCTATTTCTTCCCCCAAACTCAATATCCTCAAAGAATGATGCAGTTCCCGTCTCAAAAATGTTTCTAGTTGTGGGATCATAAAATTTAAAACCCCTTGAGTGTTCAGAGTAGCCTATAAAGTAGCTGCTAACTATTTTGGGGTCCAATTTCTTTTCATGAGGCCTGTAAGGCCTTGCTCCAGCTGGACAACCCCAAATATGTAGGTGCTTAAGACTGGGTTTTCGACCAGTCCACAGCTCATAAGGTGTTTTAGCAGCCGCTTTTGTGGGTACTCTATTTAGGATATAAGCTGCTGTCTTAAGTGCTTCTCCCTAGAGAGACTCAGGTAAGGTAGAATGAGCAATCATACTCCTCACCATGTCTTTAAGAGTCATGTTTCGCCTCTCAGATACGCCATTCATGCTGGGTGTACCAGGCATTGTATACTGAAGGACGATTCCACATTCCTCTAGGAATTTAGCAAAAGGTCCAGGACGTTGTTCACCTGATCCGTCATATCTGCCGTAGTATTCACCACCACGATCAGATCTGACAGTCTTAATTGTTTTGTTAAGTTGATTCTCAACTTCAGCTTTGTAAGCTTTGAACACGTCTACGGACTGACTCTTCTCATGAATAAGATATAGGTAGCCATATCTAGAGAAGTCATCTATAAAGAAAATAAAATACCGTTGACCATTCCAAGATGATGTAGGGAAAGGTCCACAAATGTCAGTATGTATTAATTCCAAGACTTCTTTAGCTCTATAGGCTCCTAATTTCTTATTCTTGGTTTGTTTTCCCTTGATGCAGTCAACACATATATTGTAATCTGTGAAGTCAAGGGAATCTAAAATTCCATGAGACACAAGTCGCTCAACTCTATTTCTAGAGATGTGACCTAGGCGTTTGTGCCATAATGAAGCAGAATTTTCTTTATTTAATTTTCTTTTAGTACCTTTAGCTTCAATATGCAGGTTTTCATTATAGGAAGCAATTGTTTCCAACAGATAAAGATTGTCATAAGAGTTCAAATAACCAGTTCCAATAACCATTGAATTAAAAGACAAAGTAAACTGTTTGTTTCCAAATGAACAATAATAACCAAACTTGTCCAATAAGCAAACAGAAATTAAATTCCGTCTAAAAGACGGTACAACGAATGTGTCTTTCAAATCCAAATAAGAACCAGTTCCTAATAACAATCTAAAATCTCCTATTGCCTCTACTTCAACCGACTTCTCATCTCCAACGTAGATGTATCTTTCACCATCACTGGGTTTTCGGTAGCTCAGGCAACCCTGCATTGAAATACTAATATGAGTAGTAGCTCCAGAATCTACCCACCAAGTATTTCTAGGTACTGAAGATAAATTAATTTCAGAACAGACCAAAGAATAGACTGTACCTTTCTTAACACGCCACGCGTGATACTTCGCACAATCTTTCTTTACATGATCCGGCTTCTTGCAAAAGAAGCAGCTCAAATCCTTATGCTGTTTCTTTGCAGCCGGTGCTTTAGCAGCAGCTTGATTCTCGAAAGGCCTTTTCTTGCCCTTCCTTTAGAGGTCGTTACCACATAGGCACTTTCAGTCCCCTCTCTTTTCAGTTTCTCCTCCTCCTGAACACACTGAGAAATGAGCTCATTAGGAGTCCATTTCTCCTTCTGACGGTTGTAGCTAGTTTTAAACTGACTAAACTGAGGAGGGAGTGAAATGAGAGCCATGAGTACTAGGAAATCATCAGTAAATTCCATCTTCAAAGCTTTAAGCTTAGAAGCGACATTAAACATTTCCATTAAGTACTCCCTTATGTTTCCTTGACCCTTATATCTCATCGACGTGAGAGTCGAGAGAAGAGACATTAACTCAATTTTGTCATTTTTGGCAAAACATTGCTCGAGTTCGTCAAGGAAAACCTTTGCAGAACTGACTTTATCAATATCCTGACCTCTAAAGGCCTCTGGGATGCTATTCATCATGATCATAAGACTCAGTCTGTTTGAACGCTCCCACCTCTCATACTCCTTTGCATCAGGAGTGCTATCAGCAGTGAGAGGTGCGGGTTGTTCAGACCAAAATACTAAGTCTAGATCCATGCATCCCAGCATTATCAGTAGGTGTCGTTTTCAATCCTTGAAATTGCTCCCATTAAGCATGGGAGGTGGATTAACGCCAGGTGACATTGTATTCATGGATGACATATTAGCTGAATTAGAACAAAAGAATAAAGTAAGAACTTGATAATAAAATTAAGTAACGAATGCACAACAAAGACTTTAGGTCCTAGCTAATGGTCAAGGTGTTTAAACCCCATCCGAGATACCAAGCGCATCACCAATGTCTATCCTTTGGGCTTCAACATTGGCTGCAGCGGTACTCTCGATGTAGTGATCAAATGTTGACAATTAAGGCGTGCCGAACAACAATAAATCTTTGGATTGTATTGCTGATCACACAAGTTCATCTAGATAACTGTCACACACTTATCTCCACAGTATGTGTAGACAACTCTGCAAGATGTGGACCTTCCTTTGGGCCGATCACGCAAACGCATGAGTTGAAAACACAAAACAACCATATAGGGCTAGATGTAGTAGTCTACACAAAAGAGGTCACTTTGGCGACGTATTACTTCAACTAAAACACCTAAGAATTGAAATTCGGACGCGAGTCCAGAATGTTCAGCAACTGGATCGGCGACCCGAGCCGGATCGTCGAAGTCGCAATGAAAAACACAAGAACAATACATAAAATAAATCATAAAAAAAAAATCATTCCCCCACCAGGAATGAATAGAACAATAAATCCATAAATAACCAGCATAATTATCTCAAATCCACAATATACAGAAAACCATCGTACAGCGGTTAAAACATAGATATACAATTTCATACACAAAAAAGAATAGCAACCAAATAAACTCATATGAATAAAGATATATAAATATGTCTGGATATGCGTGCTGAAGAGGTTTTTAAATATGAAACCTCAACCTTATTGAAACAATAAAATGCGCAGACATTGATATACATATTTGCCTCGATTTGCGTGCAGAACCATGCCAACATATGAGATAGATTACGTAAATGAATTCTACCTCCTGTAATTCATGATTACTTGGTAGACAATAGCAAATCAGATACCATTTAAAGCAATAAACAAAGGAATTGAGCGTCAATTGCAAATCTCTTATTAACTATTAGCAGTAAATTCGTCATTCAGTTATATATTCTATCAACTTTACGCATATATTCAACATGAATTTTCAATTCTCAATGTAAAGAATTGAAACTAAAGTGAAGAATCGATAATACACATCACAAAATAACATAATCCCAGATAATTATCATATAGAGCGGCTCTGATACCACTTGTTAGAATCAAAGAATCAAAAGAGGGGAAAAATTGTAAACCCTAGATCATGAACTCTACTGATAATTATCCAAAGATATAATTTGAAGGCGAAAACGTGAACCTTGAAACGCCATTGAATTGAACAGAAGAGGATTTGAGATGACTTGATGGAACTTCCGGAGAATGATCACGCCCGTAATTTCTATTTTAATGGGGAAAATAGAAACTGAGTAACATAATTTCTCTGGGGGACCATCCATCCTTATATAATTAATAAACTTAATTGTAATTGCAAATCAGCCCCTTAATAACTATGCAATTACACATAAGATTATACACATTATATAATAGCTTTAATAATACATTCTTATTATTTGTGACCATATTAATGATCGTAGAAATTAATCTAACATAAACCGGTAAGGTTAAGACAGGAAGCACTGAGACATCATAAAAGCCAATTTGGTCTCCTTTTAGTTGGTCGTGTGTTGTCTTTCTTTTTCTCAAATCTCTAACCTCAAACCTCAATTTGGTGGGTTTTTATGTTATGTAGTTTGTGTCTCCACACCCTCGCCTCAAAAGGAGTGGTCATCTTTAATTGTTTAAAAATAAATAAATTAACCCAAAAAAAGAATTTTTTTTCTTCAGTAACTTTTGACTGAATCTAACAGTTGCCTTGGTCAAATAATCTCAGTTTCTATGTCAGAATTTTTATTTTATCTGTAATGGTTATTGGGATCAAACAATGTGAAACTTTCGACTTTCATCAACCATGCACTAATATTAGTATCTTTTCCACTATTGCTATATATTGCTATATATGTACTCTTTTGCAGGCATAACTGAAACTAATTTTACTTACATAGAGAATCAGAGAGTCATGCTCTCATAATTGCTTGGAATTCTATATATATTCCATCACTTATATATATATATATATTTCATTTTTTAATCTTAATATTATTATAAAATATTTACAAGAAATAAAAATTCGTATAATATGATGAACCGAAATATTTACTTAAAAAATTGATGCATAATCTACTTACAAATATTTAAAGAGATACACACACGCATATATATATATATATATGACCTTGAATTCAAATAATTAACCTACAAAAAGTAGAAGAGTTTCAATATTTCTGGAAAACTTAATTTATAGAAACTCTGCCGGCCACAATCGGAATTAAAAGCTAACTAATTAAAACATGGAAAAGTAAAAATATTCAAAATATTTTGAAAAATAGTGAAAGACAATATGTATAAAAAGAAAATGACACTTATTTTTCAAAACAACTGTATGATTTTTTTGAGTTCAAACTAATCATACTAAATGTGTGTACGATATGAATTCGGAACTCTTACACATTGAGGATTGAGGGAGACTCGCACATTGCACATGGATCCAATGTCTCATATTTAATTGTTCCGCAGTTCAATTTATTATTTTAATTAATATTTTATAAAATATTTTTTTATGATATAATGAGTCATGATTAATAAATATTTGAATTTAAAAAAATGATATAATACTTTATTTTTAAATTTATTAATTATAAAAATTAATTAAAACTGATATTAAATATTAAAAATGATTATATATTATATTTGAGCGGAATGAATCTTAATATTATATATAAAATTAAATTAAAATATATAAAATTGAAGTTTAAAAATAAAAATAAAAATTGATTGTAAGCATAAAACGTGGAACACATGATCATATACTTTTTAAATTAAAAAAATGAAGAAGATTGGTGGCTAATTAATTTGATGAAGTGAATAAAGGCGGAAAATTATTAGTCTCTTTTTCGTAATTTTATTATTCAGTTAATTAATCCACCACCCACCCACCAACTCTATCAGTATAATGCAAAACTGGACGACTTACCTCTGTCTGCTCGCCGCCCCAAACTTTGAACAGTGGCAGCTTTTGCGCATCTCTCTCTCTCTCTCTCTCTCTCTGTCCAAACCAACATTAATGCTCTCAAATCCTCAAACTTCTCTCTATATATGTATAGATCTTCCTCATCCTCTTCCACAAAATCAATGCAATATTAATTAATATTTAGAATTTGAAATAGCAGTTGTCCCACTTACTCCTTCTCGGCTATAAATTACTGTATGTTTTTGGAAGATCGATCGATCACTAGTAAATAAGTTAGTATATATATCGTAATGGAAGAGTACTGCATAAGGGCGGTGCGGGGCGGCGGCGGAAGTGGGAGCAAGTGCGGGCGGTGGAATCCGACAGGAGAGCAGGTTAAAGTTCTGACTGAACTGTTCAGGTCAGGCCTCAGAACTCCTTCCACTGATCAGATCCAAAGAATATCTGCTGAGTTAAGCTTTTATGGTAAGATTGAGAGCAAAAACGTCTTTTATTGGTTCCAAAACCACAAAGCCAGAGAGAGGCAGAAACGTCGCAGGATTACTACTTCTTCTTCGTCTACTCACCTTCTTCACTCCCCTAAACGTACGTAAGCCTATCAATATTACCTTTGTATTTATTACATATGTATAGAGAAGAGAAACATATACATATATGTGTTGGCATGCATGCAGAATTTGGAGGGGAGATAATAAATGAGGAGGAGGGGGATGATCAAGAAAGGGTAATTGAAACCCTTCAACTCTTTCCACTAAACTTGAGGCTATTTGCAGATCATGATCAGTGCAAGGATAATAGATACAACGTTGCCATGGACATGGATCATCATCATCATCATCCTACCTTGGACTTGAGATTGAGCTTCTTTTAGGGATATTATATATATATATATATATATATAATATGTGCATGAAAGATGATCCATGGAGGGATATTATTATTATTATTATTATTATTTTGAAACGAACTTGTTAATGTTAGATGTAACATCAATGCACGCAGATCTAGATAATAGAATCAATGTTTTTTTGTACACCAAAAATAACATTCTCCTCTATTTCCTCGCATGGGGTATTGGGCTCTCCCATGTTTCATAATTTCTTTAATTACCATTGCTACTTATAGTTATTTTATTTTATGTTATGCTCATACATACACACCAGTATATTATCATTATTTACATTTAATTATAAGTGTGCCGCTATCTTTGAGATTTTTTTCTTTCCTTCGCATATAACATAAGAACATAAGGGAAATACATGATTGATCTCACTCCCCTACACAGCAAAAGATATGACTGAAATCGAATTGAACTGATTCGATGTACTTGTTAAGCTCAAGTTACTCTTGTTTTGATAAAAATAAAATACTCAGATTTGATTAAACTAAACCAATAATAGTGAAACCGAATGAATAATATTTTTTAACTTTAAATATTTAATGAAAAATCTCGAATTTAATATTAGATTTTAATATTCTAATGACCCATAGAAATGGGCTGATTCGGTCCAATATCGTATAGTTTAGGCTTACCGATTCTTTTATTTTTCCCCTATAATAATAATTTTCTACAACATGGCATTTTAAACGTTTTATTGAATGTTACTTCATGAAACTTACTATGCAGATTTATAGACGTATATAATGTTTTTCACGTATGATTCACAATTAATATTAAAATTGAGCAATAAGAGTAGTATTTCCTAGAAAAGGTGTTACACTAATTCTTAAAAAGCGAAACCCATCCCTGTCTTAAACGAAACATATTCCACTCTTAGAAGAAATTGTGTTTGGATGGATGCGTTGCGTATCACTGCAGAACCGCCTTATCTTGGTTTAAGTCAAAACCCGTATGTAACCTCGTAACCAAACGTTATTTTCCAATTTGCTTTCTAAATATATCGCCGCCGCCCCCAATCAGTGTCAATATCTCCCCGACTTCTTCTGCCATTTTCTTATTCCTTAATTTTCACCATCTCCAGAATAAGGTATTTCTCTACTCTCCTATTTTTTCAATCGTCTTGATTTAATGTTTACGGATCTGATTGCAGATTTGAATAATGGTTTCGTTAGGGTTTTTCTGAGTCTTGCGCGGGTAGATTTGTTTAATTCAGGGTTTCTGGATTTGATAGGAGAAATTGGATATTCGTTTACTCAGGTCTTGGTGTCTCTTGCAGGGTGAGATTGTTGGTTTTTGAAGATGGCGGCGTTGACAGACATTCTTCCGAAGGCGAAATCGTCTGTCAATAGTAATTACGATCATTCCAATGATCCATGGTTCAAAAGTAGGTATAGTTTGTCGGAGGTCGAGGAGGGTTCTGTGGCTGTGAAGGCTAAGCCAGTGCCTCCTTATCTGAAACGGGCAGGGTTTAAACCATCGAAGCCTGAGGATTTCGGGGATGGAGGGGCGTTCCCAGAAATTCATTATGCGCAGTACCCACTTGCGATGGGGAGGAGCAAGAGTAAGCCTGGTGGGAATACTTTACCCCTCACTGTGGATGAGCGTGGGGAGTTAAGATACGATACAATTGTTAGGCAGAATGAGAATGCAAAGAAGATAGTCTATTCACAGCACTCTGATCTTGTTCCTGTCTTTGCCAAGGATGATATGGATGAGGATGATTTGGATGTTGATGATGAGAAGCAGAAAGAGATTGATGAGACGACCCAACAAACTAAGGCTGCTCTAGAGCAGATTGTTAATGTCAGGTTGAGTGCTGCGCAGCCGAAGAATGTTCCTAAAACATCATCGGATTCAAAGTTTATCAAGTATAAGCCATCCCAGCAGTCTGCGGCTTTTAATTCAGGTGCTAAAGAGAGAATCATCCGCATGGTGGAAATGCCAGTAGATCCTTTAGAGCCTCCCAAGTTCAAGCACAAGAGAGTTCCAAAAGCTTCTGGTTCACCGCCAGTCCCAGTTATGCATTCTCCACCTCGACCAGTGACTGTGAAGGATCAGCAGGACTGGAAAATCCCACCTTGTATATCTAATTGGAAGAACCCGAAAGGATACACAATTCCTCTTGACAAGCGTCTGGCTGCTGATGGTCGTGGACTGCAGGAGGTTCAAATTAATGACAATTTTGCCAAGTTATCTGAGGCTCTGTACGTTGCAGAACAGAAGGCTAGGGAGGCTGTGGCAGTACGGTCAAAGGTTCAAAAGGAGATGATGATGAAAGAGAAGGAGAAGAAAGAGATGGAACTACGAGTGCTGGCACATAAGGCAAGGTCTGAGAGAACTGGTGGAGCTGCTGCAGGCGGTATGTCGATGCCTTCTGAGAGGGCTGGTGCCAATGATGGTGATATGAGCGTAGATTATGAAAGAGGGGAAAGAGGGGTAAGAGATGAAAGGGTTAGAGATGCCCCCAAGGAAACAAAAGAAGAGAGAGAGGAAAGGTTGCGAAGGGAAAAGATTCGGGAGGAGCGGAGAAAAGAGAGGGAAAGGGAAAGAAGGCTGGAGGCGAAAGATGCTGCTATGGGTAAGAAAAGCAAGATTACTCGGGATAGAGATCGTGATATCAGTGAGAAAGTTGCTCTTGGGATGGCCAACACTGGAGCAAAGGGGGGAGAAGTCATGTACGATCAGAGGCTGTTCAACCAGGAGAAAGGGATGGATTCTGGTTTTGCCACGGATGATGCTTACAACATCTATGATAAGGGACTGTTTACTGCTCCATCTGCTTTGACCACTCTGTACAGGCCCAAGAAAGATGGTGATGATGAGATGTACGGTGGTGCTGATGAGCAACTTGATAAGATAAAGAAGACAGAGCGATTCAAGGTTGACAGGTCGTTCACGGGTACATCCGAGAGGACTGGTCCAAGAGATAGGCCTGTGGAGTTTGACAAGGAGGAAGCTGAAGAAGATCCATTTGGGCTTGACCAATTCTTGACGGAGGTCAAGACAGGGAAGAAAGCCATTGACAAAATCGGGAGTGGAGGTACCATGAAAGCTACTGCTGGATCCATGCGCGATAGCTCAGATGGATCCGGTAGATCACGTATTCAATTCGACAAGGGAGGACGTCGTTGAGGTGTTTTATACTAATATTGTTCTCATGTATCACTTTGTGCTACAGTGCTGTTATGATTCAGCTAGAATTTTATGTCATTAAAGCAGTGCTATGATATTCTACGTCTTTTTCTGCATGATGAGATGTTTTAGCGTGTTTGCAGTAAAATATTTGGGATGATTGTTTTTAATCCTTGTGCTCAGTGATGTTATTCGTCATGGAATTAGGATCGATCCACAGCTTCAATTAGTCAAAATCATATCATACCAAATTCTTATGACACAAGTTAATGATATTTTTCACATAATATTGTGGTCGTATATTAACTCTTTGCGATAGGCTTGGTTGGGGTGTCAATGTCATTATGCTATCATCCGATTATTTGTCCTTCAATGTTCATTTCCCTTGAAATCTATTTTTGTATATACTCTAATGAAGTAAATATTATATTACCAGTCCCTGGCTCTAGCCAATCCTTTATAATTATTAAATAATGCGCGACTTATTCATCGCTCACCAATATTATGAAATCTCATGTATTTATGGATTAGTTAGAATTCGTGCATAAGTTATGGTGTTGGTACCACATTTTGCACAATAAGATTATCTTCCACAAGTTTAGGTAAAAAAACGAATTGGGTAACTAGTTGCTCTAAAGATAAGTATAAAAATAAATATTTTGTATGATTAGCTCCTTCTGAGGGTGTCCTAGATACTTGTCTTCAACTATTGACCGTATTGGATTGGTAGATGTTGAAAGTTAAAAAAAAAAACTGATATATAAAAATCATAGAAAGAGTTTGAGAAGAAGAAGCAAAAGAGATAGAGAAGATGATGTTTCATTAATTGATTAATAGCGTGAACAACACACTTATTTATAGAACAAGTAATGGAAATAACCGCCTAAGAAACTAGCCGTTGGCTAACAAACACTGCAACAACTAACTATCTTCTACCAGCTGCATGAAAGACCTTGAGACTTCTAGCAGCAATCGAGAATCTTCCAGTATCAAACCAAACCTTTCATGCACACCAACACATCCTTCTTTTATTGCCATGCACGTCATATCTCTAATACATCCCCGTTGAAGCCTAACCTGGGGGAGTAAGTAACTTCAGCCAAAGATTTTGTCGTAGTAAGCAAAACCTAGCTTCTGGAAGAGGCTTTGTAAAAAGATCAGCAACTTGATCTGTAGCAGGCACATGCCCTACTTCAACTGTATGATTTTGCACTTTTTCCCTCACAAAGTGAACATCAGCCTCAATATGCTTCGTTCTAGCATGAAAAACTGGATTAGAAGCTAAGGCAACTGCACTCATGTTATAACACCAAAGTTTTGGAGAAGAGGAGATAGTAATTCCAAGCTCATAACATATGGATTGTATCCATATAACATCGGTTGTCACATTGGCTAGAGCTCTATACTCAGACTCTGTGCTACTCCTAGATACAACATCCTGTTTCTTTGAGCTCCATACAACAAGATTTGTGCCAAAATATACACAATGACCCCATGTAGATCTCCTATCATCAATACAACTAGCCCAATCGGCATCACTATAAGCTTCAACAATATATGAAGAGGAAGGATGAAACTGTAAAGCAAGTTTGAGTGTGCCTTTAAGGTACCAAAGTAGATGTTTACAAGCCTTCCAATGAATGTCAGTGGGAGTAACAACAAATTGGCTTAGCTTATTTACCGCAAAAGAAATGTCAGGCCTGGTTAATGTCAAGTACTGCAACGCACCAACCACACTCCTATATAAAGTAGGATCACTGAATGGAGACCCTTGATACCTAGAAAGTTTAACCGATGAACTCATGGGAGTTGCACAGGTATTGCAATCTAGCAAGTTGGTTTTGTATAGGAGCTGCAAGATGTACTTTTGCTGACAAAGTGAGAAAGTAAAGTCAGCACTTTTAAACACCTCAAGACCCAAAAAATAATGAACTTCTCCCAAGAACTTTAGAGCAAACTCTTTGTTAAGAAGGTCAATAAGATCAAACACAGCCTTAGAGTCATCTCCAGTAACTAAAATGTCGTCCACATATATAAGAACCATGGTTAGAACATCACTTTGCCTTATGTAAAATAGAGCAAAATCAGAGTAAGACATGCTGAAGCCAAGCTCATATAAGTAGCTCCTTAACCTATCATACCAAGCTCTTGGTGCCTGCTTCAAACCATAAAGAGACTTATGCAATTTACACACATAAGTAAGACAAGAAGCATCAATAAACCCATGAGGTTGAGCCATATAAATGTTATCTTCTAGCACACCATTTAAGAAGGCATTATTGATGTCAATTTGCTGAACATTCTAGTGTCGAGTAGCTGCCAAAGAAAAGAGAAATCTGATAGTTGTGTGTTTGGCAACTGGACTGAAAGTTTCCATAAAGTCAATTCCTGCCTCCTGCTCAAAACCCCTAGCAACAAGCCTTGCCTTGAACTTATCAAGCGTGCCATCTGCTTTAGTTTTAACCCTATATACCCATTTATTGCTAATAACTTTCATGCTAGAAGAATATGGTACAAGAGACCATGTTTTGTTATTCTGCAAGGCAGCATACTCATCTTGCATAGCATTGAACCACTGTGAGCTGGCAAGGGCTTCTTCATCAGTAAAGGGCTCCATAAAACCATGTACTTGAGCAGTGAAAACTTTGGGTTTGAAAATCCCATTTTTAGCTCTGGTAATCATGGGATGAATTGAGGTAGGAGTAGGTGATGATGGAGGAAGTATAGGCTCAGTTGGTTGAAGTGTATGTATGGGTGAAGGTAAAGGGTTTTGGGAGAGAGTATCATTGTCAAAGGGTGAAGAAGTAGAATGACTATTGGTAGATGTTGAATTTGGAGAGTTGTGCAATTCGGAGACAAATTGCAAAGATGCAGGACTTGAATTGGATGAAGAACTAGAAGAGTTGAGAAGATTTGTAGGTGTTGATGAAGAACTGGAAGATGAGGAGGAAGAAATTGAGATAGGTGCAAAAGGAATAGGAGATGGAAAAGGAAGAGAAAGAACAGGTGCAGGTGTAGAAAGAGTTGAATTAGAAGTTGTGGAAGCTGGACTCTGAAAAAAAGTTGGATAAGGAAAATCTTGTTCATTGAAGTGTACAGTATCAGCAATGTACACTCTTCCTGATGATGCTAAACACCTATAACCTTTATGAGATTCACTGTAGCTAAGGAAGACACACTTAGCAGACCTATATTGCAGCTTGTTTGATTTGTATGGTTTAAGGTATGGAAAACAAGCACAGCCAAATACCTTGAGAAATTTGTAATCTGGAAGGGTGTGGAATAGTTTTTGAAAGGGTGAAAGACCAGAAAAAGTGGGAGTAGGAAGTCGGTTTATTAGATAAACAGCAGAAGCAAAAGAATCCCACCAGAAACTGAGAGGTAATTTGGCTTGAGCCAAGAGTGTTAGACCAGTGTCAACGATGTGTTGATGCTTTCTTTCGGCTCGACCTTGCTGAGGATGGATATAAGGACATGGATGTTGAAATTTTATCCCTAGAGTTTTAAGATAGGAGACTAAAGGTCTAAATTCTCCCCCCCCCCCAATCTGTTTGGAATGCTTTTATTTGAGTGGAAAACTGAAATTTTATCATGGCAACAAATTGTTGGACTAACTTACTAGCTTCAGATTTACTAGTCATAGGATATATCCATGTAAAGCGAGTAAAGTCATCAACAAAGTGTATGTAGTATTTGTAAGATGAAGAAACAGTAGAGGCAGGACCCCACACATCAGAGTGAACAAGATCAAATGCTTTATTCATTTTTACAGATTGAGAAACATGAGCTTTTTGATGAAGTTTTCCTATTCTACAAGCTTCACAGAAGCTTAGAGCATTTGAATTAAAAGGAATAGACAAACATTTACAGATATGTGAGAGAACTGCAGAGCTAGGATGACCTAGAGCTTGATGAAGGATGTCAAAGTTGGTATGGCAGAGTCCAACAAAAGAAGAGGTGTGTGCAGAGGTCGAATGTTGGGAAGCAGCAGCAGAAGAGTAGCTTGAGGTGGTCTGTTTAGCAGGAGTTTTGTTGTAGAAACATGACAAATCAAGTTGGTAAAGTCCCTGGAACAGGTGACCCTTCAACAGAGGCTTGAGAGTAGCTTTGTCCTTAACCAAACAGAAATCATGATGGAATTCAATAATCACATGATTATCCTTACTGAACTGAGAGATGCTAAGAAGGTTTTTGGTTATTTGAGGAACATACAGAATATGATTTAACAATAGAGAAGAACCCGATTGCAGAGGAATTGATGAATTACATATAGAGGAGATTTGTAGAGTATTACCATCACCAACCATGAGTTTTTCATTCCCTGAGTATTCACTGCTTAAGTCCAGATTCTGTAGTCCTTTTGTAATGTGTGCAGAAGCTCCACTATCCATATACCAAACACCATCATCAGAAGGATTCTTTTCACTAGTAACATCTGCACTAAAAGCTTGGGGGTTAGTGACAACATTTGGTTCCTGACTTGTAAAGTGAACATCGAATCTTTTATAACACTTGAGAGCCACATGGCCTGGCCTGCCACAAAGTTGACACATGATGACTTTAGATGTGGAATCTGCTAATTGTCCTCTACCTCCTCTACCATAGCCTCGGTATGCCACATTAGCAGAAGGAGTATTGATGCAAGGAGAAAACATCTCCACTTGTTGCTGCAACCTAGCTTTATAGGACTGAAAGAGAAGCTGCAAATCCTGAGCATTCAAAGCATCAGGTCTGTTCATGACATTGACCACGAGTGCTTCATAGTCTGAACCAAATCTTGCAAGGAGATACATAGCCAAATCCTCATCAGACACTTGTTGACCAACGGCTGAGAGTTGATCAGCATAACTTCTCATTTTAAGGAAATACTCCTCCACAGTCATATTTTCTTTCTTAGTAGTTTGAAGAAGCATCCTCAGCTGCATAATCCGAGATCTGGAGTGAGACAAAAACAGCCTCTCAAGGACAATCCATAGTTCTCTAGCGGTAGAACATCGCACCACATGTCCAAGCATGGTTTCTCCAATAGAGGAAACCAACCATCCAAGTAACAACTGATCCTTTCTAATCCAGTTAGCATAAGCTGGATTTGGTGATGTTGTGCCAGAAGAACTGGCCAAAAGAGGAGAAGGAGGAAGCGAATTTGAGATGTGTTCATCAAAACCATAGCTACGTATGATAGGAAGGACTTGAGTTCTCCAAAAGGTATAGTTGTTGCGGTCAAGTTTGAGAGGAACATGAGAGAAATGAGGGAGTGGAGATGGAGTGTTTGTTGACGAAGAAGAATGAGAGGAATGAGATGGAGAGTGTGAGGAAGAGTGAGGAGGTGGAGTAGCGGAAGACATGATAGGATCGAAGCAAAGAAATCAGCAAGAATTGGCAAATGATACCATGTTGAAAGTTAAAAAAAAAACTGATATATAAAAAATCATAGAAAGAGTTTGAGAAGAAGAAGCAAAAGAGATAGAGAAGATGATGTTTCATTAATTGATTAATAGCGTGAACAACACACTTATTTATAGAACAAGTAATGGAAATAACCGCCTAACAAACTAGCCGTTGGCTAACAAACACTGCAACAACTAACTATCTTCTATCAGCTGCATGAAAGACCTTGAGACTTCTAGCAGCAACCGAGAATCTTCCAGTATCAACGTAAACCTTTCATGCACGCCAACACATCCTTCTTTTATTGACATGCACGCCATATCTCTAATAGTAGAGATGGACAGGCTTAGTAAGAAACAAAAGTTGGAATTGAAGGTGGAAATTGTTTGAGCAAAATCCAGAATCAATGTATTTCGGAAAGGAAGCGTTCTTGATTTTATTTTGTCGATACTAAAATCCCAAAATTAATATATAGCAATATATGACACTAATTACTAAGTTGTAGGCAATATTATAAAGTGGAACACTAAATTGGAAATGTCTAACTAGCTAATTAACTTGTAATTACGTAGACACATAGTGCATGAACTCCGAGTCGGACTCAAGACCCGCCATCGTGTGGGGACTAAGAATGACCTCCAGAACCACCGAGCCGCCGCCTTCCCGGCCCGGAAAGGCGGCGATCTTGCCATCGAATTTATTATTCCGGCCGCTCCGGACCGCGAGGGGTGTTCCCCAGCCGAAGTCGCTGTCGTACATGGGGAACCTCGGCGAGCTCCCCATCAACACCATGGTCCCGCCCGGGTTCCCCAACTGGAAGCACCGCGGCTCCCGCTCCCAATCCTCCACGTACTTCCTCACAGCGCCGTCTCCATGCGCCGCCACCGTCCTGTTAAGCTTCTCGGCACACCGCCGCAGCATGCCCTCCCCCACCACCTCCCCCGCCAATGCCGACGTCGCCACGCCCTGTATCGCGTTCCCAAAGTAGAGTGGCGCCATCTCCGGCTCCACCCGGTGCCGGCAGTTCACCGCCATGCGGAACGTCGTCGTTTTCTCTGCCGGAAGCAAGCGCGCGCGCGTGATCCCACGCCACAGCAGCGCGCACAGCGACTGGAACGATGAAATCTCGGCTGTCAGATTCTTTTGCCCCGATGAGATCTTGGCCTGCTTCCCCATCGCCTCCGCCACATTAACATCGTCATTCACTTTGGCCTTGAGTTTGAGAATCGACTCTCTGCTAAAGCTGAAGATCCTCTCTCTCACCGGTGCTTCGCCGGAGAAGGTAATCTTAGGGCCGCCATCGGGAAACCTGAGCACAGCCGGAGAGATCAAGGCGGAGTCGCGGCTGAACTCGGGCAACCTCGAGATGCTTTTGACACCTCTGCTGAGGTCGGCGAAGGTGTTGAAAAAGTTCCAGAAAGAGGTGCCGTCGGCGACGGCGTGGTTGACGGAGCAGGCGATAAAGACGCCATCGGCGAGCTCGGTCACCTGCACGGCGAGAAGGGGGCGGTAGTGGCCGTCGTAGCTGACGGCGTGATCGAAGGCGAAGCAGGTCTTGACTGATTCCGGCACGTCGCCGTGAGTGGAACCCAGCAGATCAGAGAGGCGGAGGTGCGAGGCGTCAACGTGGATAAAGTCGACGCCGGCGTCGTTGCAGTGGATGTAAACGTGTGAGGTGGCGGCGGTGGTAAGGCGACCGGCAAGAGGAGGGAAGTGGGAGAGAGCGAGGGAAAGAGAGCGTTTAAGGTGAGAGAGGAGGTGGGAGATGGGGAATGGGGGATTAGAGAAGAGGGCCCCTTTCTGAATGTAGTGGCAGGAGAGCATGACGAGATCGGAGACGGAGAGCTGCAGGTGCGTTGGGTTAGATTTTTGATGGGGGAAGACTGTGCATTTGGAGATGATCGACACTGATGATTCGGAAACCATTATTAATAATATGCAGATCGGGAGACGGAGAGAGAGATGAGAGTGAGGTAGAATAGGAGGAGAAGAGTTTGAGGTGAAATATACGTGAAGATTTTGTTTGGGATTATTAAGAAAATAAACAAATGCAGGAATTTATGCAGCAAAGAAGAAGAAAATAAAACCCTTTCATTGATATCATGTTCAATGCTTTACTATTCACAAAAACCGTACTATATATATCCAAACTCTAGAGAAACAAGAAGATTCCCGCCTGCTTTGCCACCTCGTGTGCTTGGCCACATTGTTCTTTATTCTATTTTATTCCCTTGCCAAAATGTTTAGGCATTGTTTTTGTTATGTTAGCCGTCTCATGCCACTGTTTAGGCATCTTATTATTAGTTATTTTCGCATCTTCATTCATGTTTTATCCTTTGTCGATTTGGGCTGCCAACCACATTATTCTCTCATGGTTCTCCAAGATGAACCGTTGTAACACATTTACTTAATTATATATGCATTAATATCCATCAAACACTTCGTATCAATCAAGTCTTGACATATGTCTCTTGCTGGTTAGTTGTTGTGTTACTCTTAGCTCTATAGATAATCCAAGTGGTCCATGTTTTGTATTTTTTAGTTGAGCAACACGTATTTGCACAGAAGGTGTATGATAAACTCCATAGGGATATATGTTTTGGTTTTAGACATGCTCATGGTTAACGAACCGGCAGTTTCGGGCTTTGAACAGCTTTACGGTTCAATTAGAGCTGAATTGTAATTGACTCGGAGAAGAAGGTTGTTGGTTCTATGTCGGGCTCAAAAAACCGACTGTTCAAGCCAGTTAAAATCGAGAGTTCATATCTATTTTTTTGTGATTTGTAGTTATAATCTTCTTGACTCATTTTTTGTAATTATATATTGCTATATACATATATTAATGCAATATAAATAAATAAAAAACAAGTACTCTTTGAAATTATATTAATAACTTTGAAATTTACAAATTACCGTCTTAAATAAAAAATAGAATCATAGATTGAAATTAAAAATTACAATTAGCTTGAAGAATGGATACTTCATACTTGTAGTTTACATAGTAAAGAGGAAAAAAATTAATAAAGACTTGTGCTCAATTTTATAACTAAAATCGAGTTGTCTATATATCCTCATAGAGGAATCAAAGTCCACGTAGTTCTTTTACCTTAATTACGTACTCGTGTTTTTCTAGCTCTCGCCCGCGTCCGATTCATCTGACTCGGTGAAGAGTTTATTTGGGCTCTCGTCTCCAGCACCATCCCAATTAATTTTTTATTCTCTAAGATCAACACTTGACCAATCATCAAGCAACATGGTAGCTTCAATGTTTCTTGGCTTCATGTTTTATCTCCTTTGATCTAACACAAGGTCTCCAATGCTAAATGCTTCTTCGACCGAGACGGTGGATGCTGTGACGGAAAATAACTTCTTCGCAATAAAGGAGAGTATTGGTACTTCGATCTCATTGACCACCACTTTAGCACATCGATTTGTAGAGCACTATCTTCAACACCATAAATATGATGAGAACACAAATACATATCAAATTCACTATTACCTTGACCTATATGGATACTATGTGATCTATTTTGATACATGTTACTTAATTGTTGAACTAAGGAATCTATTGAGTTTAAATCAAGTGGTATGTATAAAGATATACTAGTTCTATAACTTGGAGGTTCATTTATGTTAAGATTATGACCATGAAGATCAAAGTGAACATATTCTCCATCAATTTGCATATTTAAAAATTCATTTACCTAAAGTTCCGTAATAAATATCTAACATTTGACAAAACACTATCATATTTTCATTTAGAATCTAAACATTTAGCTACTAAGAAAACATCCAAAATGTAGGTAATATATTTAAGCCATTTTTGGACCATAAAATAAACGACACCTTACAAGTTTGTTTGAGCAAAAATAAGTTTTAAAACTAAAAGTAATATCCATGCAATGTTCCAAAATACGAACCGAAATACAATAATAAACTCCTGATAGTTGTTTAGTAGTAATGTTAAACACACGGGAGGTCAACCTAGCTCTAATCAGGCAGAGTCAAACAGCTCAGAGGACCTTACTAAGCATGCTCTCCGATCGGTCTACTTAGCAAACCTGTGTAGAGGTTATTCAATCATTAGCTTTTGCATTGTTTTGCTTCTTACACAAGCAGCGGTGATATTACTCTATCAACTTCTCCTCCATAGTCTCAAAAGAAGCTCCGGCGGGGTCTGCATGCATTTTACCCGCATCATGAGATGTTTTACGTCATTTTCTGTGCTATGATATGATACGTCTTTTTCTGCACGATGAGATGTTCTAGCGTGCTTGCAGTAAAATATTTGGGATGATTGTTTTTAATCCTTGTGCTCAGTAATGTTATTCGTCATGGAATTAGGATCGATCCACAGCTACAATTAGTCAATGTCATTATGCTCTCAACTGATTATTTGTCCTTCAATTTTCCTTTCCCTCGAAATCTATTCGTGTACATACACCAATCAAGTAAATATTATATTACCACTCCTGGCTCTAGCCAATCATTATAATTATTAAATAATGCGCAACTTATTCATCGCTCACCAATATTATGAAAACTCATGGGTAATGTTCGATCTTAATTTTTAGAGTGAATTTGCGATGATAAAATAGAGAATAAGAACACGGGATTTACGTGGTTCGATCGTTAATTAGATCTACGTCTACGGAGAGAAAAGAGAGCCTTTATTTTTAGTTCCCGAGAGCAAAAAGTACAGAATGTGTCCTTTTAATCTAGCTTTAGAGACTATTTATAGATAACTTTAAAAGTAGTTACAACAGGTCCGAGATCGTGGGGTGGACCAAATCCATGGGCTTCTGGGCCTTTGGGCCGAGGTGATAGGGCTCACGGGCCGAGCTGCTGGGCTCTTGGGCCGAGGTGATTGGGCTCTTGGGCCGAGGTGCTCTCATTTGGGCCTGCTAGCGGGGTTACATCCTATCACATCCCCCCCTCAAAAGAAGATCGTCACCGAAGTGGAGATCTTGACGAGGTTGATATTGTTGACGAAGTGAAGATCTGGACGAGGTGAAGATCTTGTTGATACCGAAGTCGAGGTGGATAGATTTTTTTTGACAAAGCCGAGGTAGTAATTTGATGGTTGAAGATAGCTGTTGTAGAGAACCCCGTGTGACACGCGTCGCCTTCCTATTGGTGCAGGCGAAGAGGCGGGACTTTGAAAAAGGACGGTTGGAAAAAGGCGATGTGATGTTTATAAAAGCTTCCTTTGGACGCTAAAGAACACTTTTCACTTTTCCTCAATCCCTAGTTTCGCTCTCACACAAAAAAACTTCGAAAAGCTTTCTGCCTTTCTGCCATTGTCGATTTCTGTTTCGAGAAAGTTATTCAAACCTTTTAACAAGTAAGTGTTCTCTGTTAGCTATGGCTTCTTCTTCTTCGTCTTCTTCTTCTTCTTCTTCTCGTACCCCTATTGACGTGGAGATCGTAGAGTCTCCGTCGCCGATTAGGAGTTTTTCGGCGAGGGCTACGGTGAGGGTTTTTACCCGAGCTGCTCTGCCCCCTGTCCCTAGGCTTATAGAGTATCCTCCTCTAGCTGGGTCGGATGCTGCTCTAGAGTATGCTTCGAGCATGAGCGAATCTCATATGTCCAATTTAGCTAGGAAATTCTATTTTCCAGAGTCTGCCGAGCTGATTTTACCTCGGGCTGAGGATAGAGGTAGCTCTCCGCCCGTAGGTTTTTTTACTTTGTACGAAGACTATCTTAACTTCGGTCTTCGACTTCCTTTATATCGTATTTTTGTCGAGCTTTTAGATAAGTTTAAGCTTCCTTTGGGTCAGTTTGCGCCGCCCTCCATTAAGCAGGTAATAGGTTTTTGTGTGGAGGTCGGACGCCGAGGTGGCCCGATGTCGTTGGAGTCTTTACTCCGTTTTTTTAGAGTTAAGCGTGGGCCAACTGGGTGGGTGTACCTCTCGCCTGTAAATAAATTTAAGTTGGCCACTCCGTCCAAAGTGACAAACTGGCAGAAGAAGTTTTTCTTCTGCCGGGCTGAAGGAGTGCCCCTTCATGGCTGGTCAGCGGCCAAGTTTGGTCCACAAATGAGGGTGGATCCCGTCGGCGAGCTCGAAGCGAGCTTGGTGGATCTCGGCTCGATCAAGCGAGAGTATGCCGAGGTAGAGCTGTCGAGGTATGGGCTAAGCCCATGTGACGCTACCGCCGACGTGGATCCAGGTGAGGATCTTTTCTGAGTGTTGTGCGGCGGTGTTATCCGAACTGGAATCTAATGTTCTTTATTCTTTCTGCAGTGGATCCTGAAATTTTGCAAGCGGCACTGACAAGGAAGAAGAAGAAGAGGGCAAGGACCTCGTCGGCCACGGAGGAGACGCCGCGCCGGGAGCGGGTGGAGAGGTCCGAGGCCGACGTGACTCCACCTGTCATCAACCTGGCTTCACCTCGGAGGAAGGTGGTAGGTGGATCGGGCGCTCGGGTTCCCGGTTCGGGGTCGGCTCAGGGGACCTCGTTTCCCGATGTGAGTGGAAACTTGCTGCTGTGCTCTGTATTTTTTCTTTAATTCTTTTCTTTCGTGTATTGATATATTTTGTGTAGGCGGCGGACATGGCGCTGGACGGGCTGAGAGCCCTGTCGAACTTCGTCATCAGCGGAGTCGAGCAGTTCAGGGACTTGTCTGCCGAGCTCGAGGAGGCGAGGGCCGAGGCAGCGAGGGCGGTGAGCCAGGAGGTCAGGGCCCTCTCGGATCTAAAGGATGCCGAGAGGAAGGCGGCAGAACTGGAAGCCGAGGCGGCCGGGCTGAGGGCCGAACTGGCCAGGGCGGCGGCCGAGCAGGGCGGCGTGCTACGGGCCCTCGCTGAGCGGATCTTCCGCTCCAAGCACTTCGGCACCGCGGTTGCGCAGTTGGTGGGCACTATGAGTGCGCCGATTACTTCGGCAGCGCTCGATCTTGTCGCCAAGGATTACCCCGAGCTTGATAAAGCCAAGTACGGGTATGAGGAGGTGACCAAGGACGAGATGCTGCGGGAGTACGCGGAGGTACTCGTGGAGTGCACCTCGGCAGTCCCGGTGGTGGAGCGGCTGGCTCAGCAGAAGGCCTTGTTGTCGGAGCGGGCGGTTCGCCATTGCCCTGTCGACAGGGATGACAAGCTGGAGGCTGTCATCGCCGAGCTGACGAGGGAGCCGGCTACCGAAGTTGCTGGAGGGAACGAGGAGGCTGAGGGCCCGGAGCAAGAGGTCGGTGCAGAAGATTCGTAGTTTTTTTTTTTTTTTTTTTTAGATTGTACTTCGTCGCCGCTAGGGCGGCGCTTTTTCTGCAAGTATATAAAATACTCTTTTGGCTGAATCTTGTTTGTGTTTCTGCTTTTGTAGCCTGCTTTTGCTTTTTTCGACACTTCGCATTTTGAATCAGAGATAAATGCACTTCGTCGGGCTGTCGAGGCTGCCGAAGTGGAGGCTTCGTGTTGGAAAAGCCGAGCTGCTAATATTGAGATCGAGGCTTACGAGAAGCTTCGGGCAGCTCAGGAGAAGCTCGACGAAGAGCATGCTAGATTTTTGGAGTGTGAAGACAACTTTAAGCAGGCCAAGGAGGACCTTCAAACGTTTAAGGCTGTAGCCGAGGAGCACGCGGAGTATGAGGACCTCATTCATAAAAGTGGTCGTTTGACCATATACGAGGTCCATACACAGATTAAAGAGGTCCGAGCTCGGACGAAGAAGTACATAGAGAAGTACGGCGATGACTCCTGGCAAGTTCAGGAAGAGGCGCTTCTCAAGCTCGGATCAATGTATAAGACTGTTTTGAAGAGGAATCCAAAATTGAAGAGGTGGATAAAGTCTAAGAACGCCCGGCTTGACCCGACCTCGCAAGCTTTTTTGGAGGGTAACTTGGAGGGGGTACAGCCTCCCAGCGCGGCCTTAACTCGGGAGCAAACTCAAACCATAATGGCGCGAGGTGGTGGCCGACGTGCTTTGAGAGACCGAGGTCGATCTGCTCCTCCAGGTCGGGGCCGAGGACGAGGTTTTGGCCGCGGTGAAGGGATGGCGTTTTTGGATTCAGTGCTCGGCCACGGCGCCAGTTCGAGCTCGGGTCTGGGCTTCGTAGAAAAATATCTCAGTTTTAGTAGTAGGCCTCCGGGCTCGGACCCTCCACCTTGAATGTAATATGTATTTTTGTGAAATAAAATGCTGCTTTTATTGCGTCATTACTTCTCTAAAGCTTTTCTCAATTGTGCAACCGAGTTTGCTTCAAGATTATTTGTAATGACTAGCGTGTACTTCGTAATCACTTCGTCTGATGCCGAAGTTTAAGATTTTAAGCACCCACTTCGTCCAAAGACAAAGTTAAGGTTTTGCAAACGGCTACTTCGTCTACTGACGGAGTTGAAGCCTTGAGTGGCCACTTCGTCTGAGGACAAAGTTTTGGCTCTCTTGTAGCCACTTCGTTTAAGAATGAAGTTTAGGCTTTTAAGTAGCCACTTCGTCGAGGACGAAGTTTAGGCTTTTAAGTAGCCACTTCGTCTAAGGATGAAGTTTAGGCTTTTAAGTAGCCACTTCGTTTAAGGACGAACTTTAGGCTTTTAAGTAGCCACTTCGTCGAGGAAGAAGTTTAGGCTTTTAAGTAGCCACTTCGTCGAGGACGAAGTTTAGGCTTGTAAGTAGCCACTTCGTCGAGGACGAAGTTTAGGCTTGTAAGTTCCTTTTTTTTCGAATTTATCGATAGGAGTGGTCTCCCTACGCGCGTTTAGATGCTACTCCAAAATTGGAGTTTTAGCTTATTTTGGACTCGAGGCAACATGTATAAAGAGTAAATGCTTCAAAAAAAATAACATGAAAAGGGAAAGAAACAAAATCCGAATTGTCTAAATTACAAGTAATATTTCTTCAAGTGAGAAACATGCCAAGTTCGGGGTACTAGTTCACCGGATACGTGGGCGAGCTTGTACGACCCTTTGCCGAGGACATCTTGGATTTGATAGGGGCCTTCCCAGGTTGCTTCTAGTTTACCGAGCTTCTCTGTCTTACTAACTTCATTATTTCTGAGAACGAGGTCGCCTATTTGAAACTGTCGATGCTGCACTCGGTTATTATAATACCGAGCTACTTGCTGCTTGTATCGAGCTTCTTGTATATAGGCTTGTTCTTGTTTTTCTTCCAACAGGTCCAAGTTAGCTCGGAGGCCTTCTTCATTGTTATGGGCATTGAAGTTTATAGTTCGGGGGCTCGGCAAACCGATCTCTACCGGAATTACTGCTTCGGTTCCGTAGACAAGGCTGTATGGTGTTTCTCCATGGGATGTCCAGGGAGTAGTTCGGTAGGACCATAGGACTTGGGGTAAATTTTCTGCCCAATCTCCCTTGGCCTTGTCGAGGCGAGTTTTCAAACCCTTGACTATTGTTCGGTTCGTGACTTCGGTCTGGCCATTCGCCTGAGGGTGTGCTACCGAGGTGAATTTCTGCTGGATGTTGAGTTCGTCACACCATTCTCTAAACGCCTTGTCCGTGAACTGGGTTCCATTATCCAAGATGAGGACGTGGGGTATGCCAAAGCGACATACTACGTTTTTCCAGACGAAGTTGAGGGCTTTTTTGCTCGTAATTTTTGCTAGAGGTTCGGCTTCTACCCACTTCGTAAAGTAGTCGATGGCTACTATTAGGAATCGCAGCTGCCCAGGGGCTTGCTCAAATGGACCAACGATGTCTATCCCCCATTGCATGAATGGCCAGGGGCTTTCCATGCTGGTCAGCTCGGTTTGAGGTACCCTCGTTACTGCTGTATGGAGCTGGCACTTCGGACACTTCTTGACGAGGTCGATGGCATCTTGAAGCATGGTCGGCCAATAATATCCCCATCTCATGGCCTTTCTAGTTAAGGCCCGAGCTCCGATGTGACTACCACAGGATCCTTCGTGCACTTCGCGTAATACATAGTTCGCTTGGTTGGACCCCGCGCATCTTAGAAGAGGTTGAAGGTATGACCTTCTGTATAATACTCCCTGATCTAGAACGTATTTGACTGATTTATTCTGAAGTTTCCGAGCTTCGATCTTATCAGCAGGGAGTTCGCCTCTTTCTAAATAATTGCGAAGTGGCGTCATCCAGTTCGGCTCGTCGTCGATCACCATATTCACTTCGGCTTCGTCTATACTTCGAGTTGTTACTTCTTCTACAGGAGAGGCTGTGGATGACGATGCGAGTTTGCTTAGTGCGTCAGCTCGGTCATTATCACCTCTCGGGATTCGTATCAACTCGAAGTACGAGAGGTTTTCTTGTAAAGTTTTGACCTTGTGGAGGTATTTTTTCATCCTTTCACCTCGTGCTTCATACTTGCCTAGGACGTGACTTACTATAATCTGGGAGTCACTGTAGACTTGTACAGCTCGTAGTTGAAGAGTTTGTGCGAGGTGAAGTCCGGCTATTAGGGCCTCGTATTCTACTTCGTTGTTTGTTGTCGGGAAGCTTAACCGTAAAGCATAAGGGATTTCTTTTCCTTCCGGACTGACAAACAAAATTCTGGCTCCACTTCCTTTTTGGCCTGACGCCCCATCCACGTAGATTTTCCAGCAATCTACTGGAGGTGTCTTCGGCGTTTTCTTTTCGGTGCTATCTTTGGCAGGTTTGGTGGTCTTCGGGAGTTCGGTGAATACTGCCTCTACTAGGAAATCTGCTAGTGCTTGTCCCTTGATGGCCTGCCGAGGTGCAAAGGAGATCGTATGCTCACCGAGTTCTATTGCCCATTTGGCAATTCGTCCTGAAGCTTCTGGCTTAGTGAGCACCTGCCGAAGTGGGAGGTCGGTCAACACCTGTATTGGGTGAGCGTGAAAATATGGTCGAAGTCGTCTTGCGGCGTTCACTAGGGCGAGCGCGACCTTCTCCAGGGGTTGATACCTTATTTCTGGTCCTTTTAGAGCTCGGCTTATGAAGTAGATAGGTAACTGCCGAGGTCCTTCTCGTACTAGGACTGCGCTTATTGATTCGTCCGAGGTGGCGAGGTATAGGGAGAGAACTTCGCCTTCCTTCGGGACGGATAATGTGGGTAGATTATCAAGGTACCTCTTTAGGTTTTCGAAGGCTAACTTGTGCTCGTCATTCCATTCAAAGTTCGGAGCCTTCTTTAGAATTTTAAAGAACGGGAGTTGTTTCTCGGCTGCTTTAGATAAGAAACAGCTTAGTGCGGCCAAGCAGCCCGTCAATCTGTGCACGTCGTGGATTGACTTCGGCACCTGCATCTCCTGGACGACTTTAACCTTTGCTGGATTAGCTTTTAATCCTTCGCGAGAGACCCAACACCCTAGGAATTTTCCGGACTGGACCATGAAAGTACATTTTCCTGGGTTTAGCTTTAGGTTCACTTCGCGGAGCAGTTTGAAGACGACCTGAAGGTCGTTTAGGCTGGCATCGACTTCCTTACTTTTGACGACAATGTCGTCGACGTATACTTCAACGATCTGACCGATGTGAAGCTCGAATATTTTGTCGACCATCCTTTGGTATGTGGCTCCAGCATTTTTAAGTCCGAAGGGCATTTTCTTATATGCGAAAATGCCGAAGTCCGTGACGAAGGCTGTCTTCGGAGCGTCTTCGGTACTCATGAGGACTTGATGATAGCCCTTATACAAGTCTAGGAAGCTAAACACCTCGTGATCGACGAGGGCTTCCACTTTTTTGTCGATGTTAGGGAGAGGGTAACAGTCTTTGGGGCAGTGTTTGTTGAGGTCGGTATAATCAACACACATGCGCCATCCACCTCCTTGCTTCTTCACCATTACGGAGTTGGCCAACCACGTCGGATATTTCACCTCGAACAGAATATCGGCTTGTTGTAGTTGGCGTACCTCGTCATGTATCACCTGGTTTCTTTCGGCTGCAAAGGCTCGTTGCTTTTACCGAACTGGCTTAACCTCGGGATCGATGTTGAGGTGATGAGTAATGACACTTGGTGATACTCCGGTCATATCTAGAGGTGACCAGGCGAAGATATCCCTGAATTCCCGAAGTAACTGAATAACTCGACTTCGGAGTTCGGTTCCTCCGACGAAACCGACCTTGACGACCTTGGATACGTCGTTTTCGTACAATACGACGTCTTCAATAGGCTCTATAGCGGGCAATATCGACTTCGTCACCTCGGGGTTCTGTAGTTGCTATGCTTGGGGGTGTTGTACACCAGAACCTCGGAGTGCGACCTGCATGCACTCCTTAGCCTGTGTTTGGTTTCCTCTAAACGTGATAACCCCATTCTTAGAGGGGATCTTGATCGTCAGGTGGTAAGCCGAGCAGATTGCCCTCGTCGCTATTAGCCAATCTCTTCCCAAGATGATATTGTAGGGAGAGTTGGCTTTGATGACGAAGAAGTGGATTATCTTCGTAGAAGATAATGGACTTCGTCCCACTATCACGGGGAGTGAAATTGTGCCATCCGTCGAGGTCTCCCCTTGTGTGAGATTTTTTAACGGGACGGGTGCTGGTTTTAGGCGTGCTTCTTCGATATCAAGTTTATCGAAGCAGTTTTTGAAGAGCACGCTTACCGAGGCCCCGCTGTTGATGAACACTCGGTGAACCAATTTGTTGGCCACCACGGCTTCAATGATGGTGGCATCTTGATGAGGCAAAGCATGAGGGACGGGGTCGTCGCTGGAGAAGGTAACGACCTCGTCTTTTTTAAACCTCTTTTGCGAAGGTTCATCCTTCGGTTGACTTCGGACTTCGGCTTTCAACGAAGACTTCGTCGCGCCTTGAGGCAGTCCGGTGATGGCGGTGATGACCCCGTCGTATTGAGGCTGATCTTCGTCCTCGTCCTCGTCCTCGTCATCGTGCCTCGGTTTTTTATCTTGGTGGGGTTTGCAATTTTCCCCCCCTCTGTTCCGGCTTCGCTTGCCTTTGCCCCGAGGTCGGGCATCTTGTTGATTGTGGCCTTGGTATTTTCCTAGGGTGCCATCTCGCACTAGATGGTCAATCTCTGAGGCGAGATTTTGGCAATCCTCGGTGTCATGGCCGTGGTCCTCGTGAAACTCGCAGTATTTGTCCTTGGATCGTCGCCTCGATCCAGTTCGGGACAACGGCGGAGGCTTCTGAAATAAGCTAGCATGAAGCTCGTAGATTTCCGCCCGAGGTTTGGTTAGCGGAGTGAATTGACCTTGCTCTTGACTAGGCCGAGGTCCAAGGCGGGACGCTAGTGGACCTCATTGTATCCTTTCAAGGGCATCTCGTCGGTTCTGCCCATGATCGGCTCGTTCCTCCCTTCTTTTCTTATCTTGACCTTCAGGTCGGTCCACCGCCCTTTTTCTTCTATCTGCTTCATCCGCTTCGGCGAATGTATCGGCAATCTTCCACAGCTGTTTGGAGGTTTGGGGGCGCTCTTTTACGAGCTCCCTGAAGAGAGTGCCGGAGTGGATAGCATTTTGGAATGCCGAAATAAGGACGTCGTCGGATAGGCGGTCGACCTTGAGGCTTTCATTATAGAATCTAACCAAAAAGTCGCTGATTGATTCTCCTCGTCCTTGTCTCAAGGTAAGGAGTTGAGCCGAACTGATCTTAGCTTCGGCTTTCTGGAAGAAGCGTCGCTCAAAAGCGTTCAGAAGGTCGGTATACGACCCTATGCTGCAGCGCGGGAGGTTGTCGAACCATTTCCGTGCATTGTCTACCAGCAGCTCGGGAAAGACCTTGCACATGTAGACGTCTTCGGCTAACCCTTGGTTCAACATATTGTACTGGTACTGTGACAAAAAGTTGATCGGGTCACAGGAACCATTATAGGGTTTTATAGGTGGGACCTTATATGTTGACGGGAGTGGAGTGTAGAGGATCTTGTTAGTAAACGGGGTAGCGATGCGACTGTAGACAGTGAATCTCCCCTCTCTATGGTCGTCCTCGTCACGTCGGGAAGGATCGACGTTTTGACGAGGTGACACTTTCTCTCTGCGGTACTCCTCGTCACATCGGGAAGGGCCGACATTTTGACGAGGTGAAGTTGAACCTCGCCGAGGTGAGGCGATGTTTCCTCGGCGATCGTGCTGCCTTCGAGGGACTTCGTCGTTTCTTCCCTCGACAATCTGGTTCGAGGGACAAGGTTGTTGTCGTGATGGTCCCGCTCTATCTTCCTCGTTCTGACTCCGTTGCCGATGTTATTCAGCGAACTTGAGGAAGTCTTGTTCGTGGAGGTTCAGGTACGCTTTAAGCGCATCTGCGAGCTGAGGTTGGAGCGCGGCGTTCCCCTGTTGACGACCTTGATGATTTGGCCCCCCGCTGCTAATGGAGTCACTAGCTCGGTTAGAGTGGACATCTTCCACATGACCATCAGGAATTCGGCGGTTCGCGGGTTGCCTGTCAGATCGGGCGTGGCGTTCATCCCCTTCATTGAGGGATGTACAAGGTGGATTACCAGGTAGTTCGGCCTGGTTTTGTTTTCTCTTAGCAGCAGCGGCTATAGCAGTGGAGCGGGTAGATCTCACCATTGTATTTTCACTCAGAAATCTGAATGGAATTCACAAAATTTATATCGTTCCCACAGACGGCGCCAGTGTTCGATCTTAATTTTTAGAGTGAATTTGCGATGATAAAATAGAGAATAAGAACACGGGATTTACGTGGTTCGATCGTTAATTAGATCTACGTCCACGGAGAGAAAAGAGAGCCTTTATTTTTAGTTCTCGAGAGCAAAAAGTACAAAATGTGTCCTTTTAATCTAGCTTTAGAGACTATTTATAGATAACTTTAAAAGTAGTTACAACAGGTTCGAGATCGTGGGGTGGACCAAGTCCATGGGCTTCTGGGCCTTTGGGCCGAGGTGATAGGGCTCACGGGCCGAGCTGCTGGGCTCTTGGGCCGAGGTGATTGGGCTCTTGGGCCGAGGTGCTCTCATTTGGGCTTGCTAGCGGGGTTACATCCTATCAGGTAACTACTTGCTAAAAAGATAAGTACATAAATAAATATTTTGTTGATTAGGTCCATTTGAGGGTGTCCGATCGAGATACTAGTTTTCAACTATGGCCGCATGCTAATTAGATAAGAGAGGTATTGGTAGAGTGGGAAGGCTCAGTATAAAACAAAAGTTGGAAATTGTTTGAGCAAAATCCAGAATCAATGTATTTTGGAAAGGAAGGTTTGAATGGGAATGAATGTGATTATGCATGATAAAATAAGTATTTAATATGGATACGGTACATGTTGGGAGATAGAGGTCAACGTTGGGGTTCTCTGTTACATAATGGGCATGCTAGGTCATAGATGTGATGACGAAAGTAAACACTGAACATGAACGAATGGGATGTACCGTGCATGGGGCCCATATCTGCTAAATCCGTTGCAAATTGCTCCATGTTATTATGTATTCGATCACTACTTTAAAATTTGTTCGGATAATCACCCGTAAACAAATAAACTATACAAATTTTCAGTATTTAATTAAATAAAACATTTGCCAAAAATTACACAAACATAGTGGTTTAGAATTTGATCGGAAATTAAATTTCAGTGTATTTCAAATTATAACTAACTAAACTTCAACGTAACCCTTAAATTATAAATTTTTAATATTGTCGCATGACATTAAATATTACTATCGGATAAAGGCTCCTAATCGGATCCAACCTGCCTCGTGGAAACACGCACAACATAAAATAAAGCTCATAGAAATTGAGGCTAATTTTAGTATAGGAAGACAAGAAGAAACGGCCTCAGAAGATTGGCTTGGTTTGGGGTGGTGATAATTATTACAATCTTTTTCACATATATGATCTAGTAACAAATTTGGAATTAACCTAGGAAATGACGGAATTCCATGACTACAATTACTGTATATCCATTATTCTGTTTATATATGCTGTATATTTCATTATGCATCCTCATTAATCATGATAAATGTGATGATCTATTGTCTAATTACATTACAAGACTTATTCAGAAACCCCATTACAAGAAATACAAAATTTTAAACTACGTCCTGCGAAAATATTGAAATTAGAAGATAACATGAAATTTTATGAGAATTTTGGATAGAAATGGAATGATGGAGGTAGTGAGTAATGTAATGGGGTGGGTCAGAATTAAGTCAAGGATCAGTCGTCGATACTAATAATTTGAATCTAATTGACAAGCAAACTATCAACTATTATTTTAATAATAAAATAATACGTTTGAACTAAATAGGGGAGTATATATTTTTACTCCACTCTTTTATACTTCCTCGTACACGAATTTCCTTCCTAATTTGCCATTGTAGTCCGTCCACAAAAAAGCTTCCTAATTCAACTTTCCATTTATGGAAAGTGGACCCACCACACTCTCTACACACAACTCAATTTAATATAATATATTAAGTGGGACCCAACATCCACTAACTACACACAACACAACTTAAAACACTATATTAAGTGGGACCCAAACTCCACTCACTACATATCATCATTAAAATCAAAAGCACTTACATAAAAATCCGCACCGGGTCAAACTAGGAAAGAAATTCGTCGACGGTACTATTTGATATGATGCTTATTATCTGACATGAGATTTTCAAGTTATGTCACAAACTTGATCAGAAAATCTTATCCTCGATTGATCCCCCCATAATATGCCCCAACTAAAATTAGAAACTTTTACACATACCGACGTTCTTGATTTTATTTTGTCGATACTAAAATTCCAACATTAATTATGTAATATATAGCAATATATGACACTAATTACTAAGTTGTAGGCAATATTAAAAAGTGAACACTAAATTGGAAATGTCTAACTAGCTAATTAACTTGTAATTACATAGACACATATTGCATGAACTCCGGGTCGGACTCAAGACCCGCCATCGTGTGGGGACTAAGAATGACCTCCAGATCCACCGAGCCGCCGCCTTCCCGGCCCGGAAAGGCGGAGATCTTGCCGTCGAATTTATTATTCCGGCCGCTCCGGACCGCGAGGGGTGTTCCCCAGCCGAAGTCGTTGTCGTACATGGGGAACCTCGGCGAGCTCCCCATCATCACCATGGTCCCGCTCGGGTTCCCCAACGGGAAGCACCGCGGCTCCCGCTCCCAATCCTCCACGTACTTCCTCACAGCGCCGTCTCCATGCGCCGCCACGGTCCTGTTAAGCTTCTCGGCACACCGCCGCAGCATGCCCTCCCCCACCACCTCCCCCGCCAATGCCGACGTTGCCACGCTCTGTATCGCGTTCCCGAAGTAGAGCGGCGCCATCTCTGGCTCCATCCGGTGCCGGCAGTTCACCGCCATGCGGAACGTTGTCGTTTTCTCCGCCGGAAGCAAACGCGCACGCGTGATCCCACGCCACAGCAGCGCGCACAGCGACTGGAACGATGAGATCTCGGCTGTCGGATTCTTTTGCCCCGAAACGGCGTTTTTCAGCCAGGTTAACGGCGTTAGTGGCTTCTCCTTGCCCATGATGAGCGTGTCATTGGCTTGCTTCCCCATCACCTCCGCCACATTAACATCACCATTCACTTTGGCCTTGAGTTTGAGAATCGACTCTCTGCTAAAGCTGAAGATCCTCTCTCTCACCGGTGCTTCGGCGGAGAAGGTAACCTTAGGGCCGCCCTCGGGAAACCTGAGAACCACCGGAGAGATCAAGGCGGAGTCGCGGCTGAACTCCGGCAACCTCGAGATGCTTTTGACACCTCTGCTGAGATCGGCGAAGGTGTTGAAAAAGTTCCAGAAAGAGGTTCCGTCGGCGACGGCATGATTGACGGAGCAGGCGATGAAGACGCCATCGTAAAGCTCGGTCACCTGCACGGCGAGAAGGGGGCGGACGTGGCCGTCATAGCTAACGGCGTGATCGAAGGCGAAGCAGGTCTTGACTGATTCCGGCACGTCGCCGTGAGTGGAGCCAAGAAGATCAGCGAGGCGGAGGTGGGAGGCGTTGGCGTGGATAAAATCGACGCCGGCGTCGTTGCAGTGGAGGTAGACGTGGGAGGTGGCGGCGGTGGTGAGGCGACCGGCAAGGGGAGGGAAGCGGGAGAGAGCGAGGGAAAGAGAGCGTTTGAGGAGAGAGAGGAGGTGGGAGATGGGAAATGGGGGATTGGAGAAGAGGCCCCCTTTCTGAATGTAGTGGCAGGAGAGCATGGGGAGGTCGGAGACGGAGAGCTGCAGGTGGGTTGGGTTAGATTTTTGATGGGGGAAGACTGTGCATTTGGAAATGATGGACCCTGATGATTGGGAAACCATTATTAATAATATGAAGATTGAGAGAGAGATGTAGTGAGTGAGGTAGAATGGGAGAGATGGAGAGGGGTATATATATTGGAGGAGGAGTTGGAGGTGAAGATTTTGTTTGGGATTTATGCTTCGATTTGGTGGAGTTGACTCTACAAATCATACTCACGCATTTAACAATCCTAATAATAACTCAGGACTACTCTTTTCTAAATTATTGCTGCTCCTTTGCCACGTGTGATACTATCTTCATCTTTTTCATACGCGTCCATCATCATTTTTGTGCATTAATACTCGTGCCTTCATTTTTTATTTTATTTAGTTATTGTATATTATTAAAATAAATATATTATCCCCACTAAAATTATTCATTTAAGAAAATATGTGGACCCTACTATTTTTATCACTTTTACACTACTTTATACACTTTTCTTAATGATCGTGCTTAAAAATTTTGTATAATGCTTATTTAGACGGAGAGAGTAGTATATAGAATCTTAGTAATTAATCTTTCACTGAAATAAAGGACTTTTTAATATTATTTCAGCACATGCAAATAATAGAGACAACGATTTAATTGCTAAAATAGTCAGGACACAATTTTAGGCATGAAATGGTAAAAAGTGGGACTTATTTGTGACAATATATATTTGGCGTACTGCATCATCCATTTTGGACCGTATCATTGAAAAGTGGGATATATTGATCTCAATTCGCTTATATGCCATCATTTTAATGGGACGATTTGCTATAACAAAAACCATAATCCGATGTTGTACTAACATCAACTTATAGAACTGCAAGACTTTTACTCAAATAAAATACAAGTGTATGTTATATTATGTGCAGATGGCCACTCCATTAATTATGATTAATGATTATGGCTCGATAGGCCTTAATTTTATTTTGTAACAAAACATAAATTTTATTTTATTAGAAAAAAAAACATAAAAAAGGAGAATAATAAATGAATGGGGTAGCAAAATTAGAAAAGGATAAGGTTAGTGGATAGATGGGACTTGGGGAAATAGCACTATATATTTTGTTGCTACTTATTATGCATGGGAGCGGCAGAATATGGCTCCATCTTCAATATTTTTTTTCTGAGATATGATCAGTGAGTGATGTTCTGCCATTATAAGCCCAACAAAGTTTTCTTTTTCTTTTTTTGTTTTGAGCTACTACTGTTTCGATGTTTTCAAGGGAATTCACTGTCAAATTTTCAACAAGAATTTTGTGAGTGAAAATCCATTTTGGTGGAAATGAATAGTTCAACTAATACACATACATTTTTTCAATACAAGTTTCTCAAACACCTATTATTTGGGATTAAACTAGTACAATCATTTCTAGCGAAGCACGTACGTCAATGTCTTCTTTCACTATATTTTTAATTATAATTGTTACATTTTTATTAGGAAGGACATTATTAATGTTGGACTTGGAGTCTAATTAAGTTGTTAGAGGTTCTTCAATTGTTGAATACCTTTTCACGACTCGTAGTATGTATGTTTGAGTTGAAGAGATCCACCATCAAATAAATACTATTATTTTCGTCCAATCTCAAAAGCCCCACTAAACATACTTTATTATTTTAATACACTCAATTAAATATAAATTGAGGTTGTTAAGCTGAGACAGTAGTTTTTTTTGACAGTACTGCTTATTAATGATGCAAAGGGTGCAAATGCAATGAACCCAAACAAATCATTGGGTTATGTTCTTTTCAGATAACCAATAGAATATCATGTACGTCGCGCATATAATTAGTTGTTCAATTTGACTATTGATATCTCATTTTCAATTTACATTACTGTAGGATATATATATATATATATATATATGAGGGATATTCAAATAATACTATATATAGTATAGTTTTAAACTTTTTCAAGACCTATATTTAATTACAAAGTTAAATTAAATGAGCTAGCTAGTTTAAAATATTAAATCATAACCTCCGCCGGTTTCAATGATCTGTTGCATCATTTTGTACGTGATATTTTGTACTCTGTTTTATACACTCCGTCCCGTTAAAAGCGATCACAATTATCTCGGTACAGAGTTTAAAAAAATAAAATGTTATGTTAAAAAAAAATAAGAGTAAATATTTTAAAGATAAAACTTTTTCATTTTTGAGAAAATCGATAGAGCGTAACAAGAAAGAAAAGTTAGAAACTTTCTACTAAAAGTAAAAATTATGGAAACAAATTAGTAAATCCACCAGCATTTGAGCTAAGTTTGTGTATGCAGCTCGACTATTTTGACACAAAGAAGTTAGTAAAGTCAATAAAATACAACTAGTACACAGCCAATGATACAACACGAATTCATGGTATGCGTACACATACTGCGAGTTTTATATATAAATAATTTCTACATGTAAATATAAAGATAGAGACGTATAATACTCTTTTTCTCAGCACTCATCATGCATGTATGATGTCATGTACCTACACTATATATATATAATATATGCGGCTGAGTATTAATATTCCGAAATTAACACGTACAAATTTCCTAATTAATTAGTAGTACTATTTTCCGAATTCGTTTTTATTCTGAAGCCTGCCGCCTAGAGATTAATTAATTCTAAAATTACTGATTATTCCCCATAAGTCAACTGCGGCCAACTAAACACTCCCAGAAATTATTTAATTAGCGAAAACATTAAATTTAATCGTGCTTATGTAGCTAAATAAGAAGTTATGGTAGTTAAGCAGTTGCTATCCAACCAATATTTTATCTGATTAAGACTATAAGAAAACAAAACTTAATAAGTAGTGTACATGAACTTGAAATTAAGAAATGGTGGGCTACTATGTAGCGCAGAGATGATGGCATGGCATCATTCAAGAATAAAGGAGGTGCCATATTATTATTCTCATCCCGTTCTTATATACCACTTGTAAAAAGAGATATTTTCTTTCGGCACGTAAATTAAGAAATCTTTGTTTAGACTTTAAAATGATTAGTAATCAAAGGAGAAAAAAAAATAAAGATTTAGCACCCTTTATTGTTTATATTTTGAGAAATGTCTTTTTTTTAAAGGATATCTCAAAATGGAATACGCCTCGTTTTGACGAAAAGTGGAGTGATAATTATTATATATATGTTTAGTTTATTTAGAATTTAATGAATATGTAAGTATGTAACTGTATAATAAGTACGTACATATATCCATGTAGGCAAAATAATAAAATCAATTAAATCCACACATTGAAGATCAGTTCTCCCTTCACGTTATAAGTCTTACAGTTGGCCTTAATTATCACTACTGCTGCTCTCTAGTGGAAAAAGGTGATGGGGCTAAAATTTAGGATTTTCAGGTTATTTATTTGGAAGATTTTTATATTCAATTCATATATAACAACTTATATTTTGAGAACTTACTAGTTAGCAAATTTCATACAACATCCCAAATTATTTACCAATTTTACAGATCGATGGGTGCACGCCACATCGATCGCACATATGTTCTGTAATAGAATCATTGCAAATACATACGTGTGCAATTAAATATATTGAATATGATTAAAATATTTCAGATTCATGAATGAAAATTAATGTTGGTGTATTATCTTCTTCAATTCACTGATGTTAGTGGGATCTGCTTCAGAACTCGTGACTCGTGAGTCAATGGAGCGCATATAAATCAAAGATAAGGCAAGGCCTAGCCTCACCACCCTTCAGCCTGCATCCTTAAATGGACTTAGATTATTTTATTTTATATATATAGCTACCACATACTATATACTTTATTATAAGTAGCCAACCAAATAAAATAATATTAATGTTCCGATGTGCATCATTGACGACTTATGTAGGGGAAATACATTGTACAACACAATTGATATTTATTTCAAGCTCAATGAATGTACAATTCCATGCATCCAAAAGAAAGGGGGATATGATCATTTAATTAATTAAAATTCTAAAGTGGTCGCATACAGTAATTGAAGACGACATAAAGTTCCTTGTCATTGTTATTTCACCACAAAATACAAACAAATCTATGTTAACAACGGTAGCCCCTACATGAGGTTGACTAAATTAATACAATAATAATCATCATACTACTTATTGAGAGCAAACATTTGTTATGTAAAAAACATTCAAACACAACCCTATAGCGCAGAGAAAAAAGAAAATGTATTCGGACCCACGTCAGGAATTTTGTTTCTTTTAATTTGTTTTTGTTTATCTTTACAAATTCGAGCCTCTCCAACTCCACACTCCAATTTAATTTCTTATGATTTACGCCTATAAAATAAAAGAGCAGGAATTTTCTTTCAGCAATTATACAAAATTTATAGGATTTCTTTGATAAGTTATACCAATATTTTCCACAGCAAAAGAATTAAAGTTGGGCTTTAATCTATGGGTGAATTTGATAGTTTATTCACATTTCTCATTTGAAAATTTCCCTCTAGATCTCTTCAAGATAGATATAGCATCATTTTAAACTAAAAAAGGAGTATGTAGTTCTTAATTCTTAGGCCATGTTTGGTTTGTAAGATTATATAGTACCAAGATTCAATCTTCCAAGATAAAACTTATCTTTAGGGCTAGACCAAGACTTAAAATCATAGTATTTAGCTATTCTAGATTTAATCTTACTATATATAAAAAGAAAGAAGCCACTAGACTAGCACTAATGAATGATTCTGAAAAGAAAAAGTGATGCACAGATTATATGAGATAGAGATGCAGGTTCCTTTAATTTATTTGAATGATTCATTTTAAATTAATTAAGCAACTATGCCGTGACAGAAAGGATATTGATGAACTTTTAGGTTCAAAGAAAGCATTGAGTGGTGGGTGTTTGTTTGTTCACACATAATTTAATTTGCCAGAAATAATGATGTGGAACAAGTAACTAGTAGGCATTAATGCGATTATTAATTAAATTTAATGGCGAGGGATTTGACAGTTTTTTAGTGTTCTATGTCAAAACAAACTTGTGCTCCCACTCTATATGTATAGAGATGGAGTGCTACTATTGGATGAATCTATCAAAGATATTGCTACAACCATTTTTGCATCTACTTCACAATCCAAATTCATTGAACTGTATTGTATTTGTGGTCACCCTATCTAGGCCAAACTCGAGTTTCAATGTCATAAAAGTTTTTTCAGAAATATATATATATATATATATATATATATTAATGAAAAATAATACTCCATATTGGTTTGATGCAATAACATATGAATAGAGTTTATTTCCTTGTAATTGAATCATTAAACCTAAAAATCGCGTAATGATAGATATATTTCAACTTGAAATCATTTGGCTTTTTTGCCTACTTTATACCGGGTTGCCAGTTTAATTTATTGGATATTAAGTCATCACATATGATGGAACATCATCATTTTGTAATATATATGTAGAACTATAAAGATTATTTCTTGACGTTCATTTCTTTATTTACCATCTCAAATTACATTTATTTGTTAAATAGTTATAACTATTAAGATTATTTTAAGTACGTTCAAAATTTGTATTATCCACATAAGGTGTTTTGTTTATATATATAAATCCTATAGGTTGGCACCATAAATTTCACCCAAAAAAACTCTATTTGGATTGTGTTTCAATTATATCAACAGTACTTAAATTGTTAGATAATCACAGTCGACAATAACATCACTGCTTTCGTCATTATTACAAAATCGTACATGAGATTTTCATCTCATACGGCTCCTCATGTGTCACAAATAAACTTAAAGAATCTTTCAACATTTTTTATCTTGATGTGATTGTAGGATCTATAAAGAATAAAACTCTTACCAGGCTTAGAATTAGACTAATAGATTTATGCTAAATATATAAATTATAATAAAAAGTGCTTTTGAATTGATCTCATATTTTAAAAAAATTATAATTATAATAAAAAATGCTTCTGAATTGATCTCATATTTAAAAAAAAAATTCATTTTTCTTTGTTAATTAAAAACTTTATACTTAGAATGAAAAAAAAAGACATATAAACAAAACAACTTATGTGGATGTACAAATTTCGAACGTAGATAAAATAATCTTTATAGTTATAACTATTTAACAAAGAAATGTAAGGTGAGATGGTAAATAAAGAAATGAACGTCAAGAAAATAGCTTGCCTAAAAAATAGATTTGTTAGGAGATTAAAAAATTTTACACCGTTTAAATTTCTCATTGGGCCGCTTCAGCTACATCCTAATTTAATTTTAAGACGAAGTAAAACTAAAACACGATAATTCGTTTAAAAAAACAAAAGCGAAACACGATAATTTTGTCATTGGGCCGTTACATCTTTTCCTTGGTCACAAAAATACTTATTCCACCAACCAATATAGGGTTATAAACGAACATAGCTCATCGTGCGATATTCGATTAAAAAAATAGTTCGGAGTCCAACTTGATGGTAAACATCGAGCTCATTCAAGCATGATTTCCCGGCTCGCTAATTTTATTGAGTCAAGCTCGAGCTCGAATCGAAGTACTTACGAACATGTTCGAATTTATTTGCTCACGAGCCTTCTATCGAGACTTCAATCGAACATTTAATCAAGCTATAAACTAAAATAACTAATTTTCTAAAAATAAAAATTTATACAGCTCGAGCTCAAAAACTATTAATATAAATATCAAACAAGCCGAACTCAAGTTCAAACTCAAAAACAATCTTATCGACCATCCCACGAGCCGAGTTCAAGCTGAACTTGAACTCGATAATTACATTTTGAGCCGAGCTTGAACAATATTATCAAACGCTTGAACCGAGCTCGAGCAGAGCTCGAACATCCACCCCTACCAATAGTCAATCCCACCTAAATTGGGCATCACATTTTAGAATTAATTAATATGGATGATGTATTGAACATCGAGTGGGTCCCTACTCCATACACGACATTTATAATGAAATTAAGGTAGTGTTTGGCTAAGCTTATAAGCTCCTTAAAAGAGAAGTTGTTTAAGAGCTTATAAGTTCATTAAAAGTGTTAGGCAAATTAAGTTTTTTGAGAGGTTATAAGTCGTAAAAATAAGCTCTTGGAGCTCATAAGTTCTTGGAGCTTATAAGCTCTTCAAAAAATAAGTATTTTCACCCCAACTTATTTTCTCAACTTATAAGCTCTTGCAATAACTTATAAGCTCGAAGATCTTAAACGTTTTTAAAAATAAGCTTAGTCAAACATCCTAAGTCACTTAAAATAGCAGTTGAAACTACAGCAGCAAGCTCATATTTTCATCAACGTTTGTGAATGATAGCTAACTCACACTCTTGTGTACCTTATTTGCTTTGGTGTTTCTTCCACCCATAAGAAATGGAGTAAATAAAACTCGCATCTTAGGTTCACTCTTTCATCCCAACTTGGCAGTAAATTTTTTTATCATAGAACGAAACGAAGAGCCCAAGTGGCAATGTCACCAAAAATCCAATGAATTAATCACATGATGTGTACTTGTGTAGAACTCTAGATTTAGATCAGTAATACACAGCTTAGGAAAAGTTTGTGATTTCATTCTACAGTGACAGATGATCACCAAGCACATCAATGTTCTGAATTTTTCAAGGCCACGAGTGTCTTTACTAACTTTAATGGCAAGAGTCTTCTTTTTCCTCAAATGACAAAACTAATAAGTAAATTTCAGTTCCATGTTTGAGCACTAGATCAGCATACAAAAAGCAAATCACCTCATTCATATTTTTATTGCAGTGTACTAGAAATTTCAACCAAGTTCAGTAAAAGATCAAAAATTAGGCTTGTCACGGAGCGTAATCTCTAGAGAGGTGTAAAGAAACAAGACTACGAAAATATTATCTCAACACTAGCTGCAAGCCAATTTATATTAGCCACTGAACTGCAAGGAGTACCTAAATATGCAACTTAAAAAGCCTGAAAGACTTGGTTCTTCTAATATCATGTGAAGAAACAGAATTTGCAAAATAAAATGTCAGTATACATGTTTCAGCATCTGCCAAGATAAAGAACATATTAATAGGTCATTTCAGGCAAAGAAAAAAGTCATTACAAACTAATAGCAAGAAATTGGAAACAACATATCAAGCCTCATGACTAATATCTCAATGTAAAAGTAAAATAAATAGTATATCAGGTTCGATACAAAACCACAGTGATATTCCTTAGAGATAAAACACATATCAATATTTGGAATTTTGAAACTGCATTAATCATAAATTAGGCGCAGCTGCACCATTGGACATTATACAAATTTATGCAATGCATACTCGTCTCAGTAACAAGGTTATGCAGAAGTTCAATGATTATATCGAAAGAGAGAGGCTTTCAGAAATTCAGCAGTATGCTGGAAGAAATTGATCACACCTCGGAGCAACAGAAGTTTATATACATATATCATCCCTAATATCTCTAGACATACTTCGCAGAGTTCAAATCCTCCACTGAAACACAACTCACTGAAAACTCCAATCTTTATGTATAAATTTCACACAAAGCTTAGTCCGGAGCAAATAGTTATAACTAATTAGGGCTTACAATAATAATCACTTCGATACTCGGCATACCGATCATCCCTGGCAGTGGAATCCACATCATTCTCCACTCTTTCTGCAATCTTCTCTTCCTCATATCTAATGCCGTCCTCTAGTGACATACCCCCTAGAGCTCCCGCTACCGCTCCCACCGCCAAGCCTGTTCCGATTCCCACACCCGGCTTAGCAACACTCCTCCTATGGTAATCATACGGTGTATAATCCACCGGAGCGCTCGGCCCGGAGGCCACGCCATAGCTCGACTGCGACTGCCGCTCTGGATAAGGACGAGAAGCCGGTGCTGGTGCTGGTGCTGGCGACGGAGACGGCGAGTAATAAGATGAATAATACCCTGCGTGCGGATCAGAGTACGAGTAGTAAGGCTTCGGAGGCGGGGAAAACGACGATGGTGGTGGCGGGAGAGAGGAATAAGGCGGAGGAGAATATCCCATGTATGGTATGTGCGGAGGAGGGGCAGAGAAGTGATAATAACCGGAAGCAGGGGCAGAATGGTAATTCTCCTCGGGGTGCTCGATCAAGCCGATCTTGAGTCGGATCTTACCGTGGGGGCGGCCGGAGGGGCGGAGGAGCTCGACGGACCTGAGTCGAACCGACGAGTCGGAGTCAACCAAGAGATCTCGGAGTTCGAATCGGAGCGCTCCGACCAAGGGTTTCGACGTCTCCGACGGTTTGGAGTGAAAGACTTCGAGTGTTAGGACGGAGTCCCTGGGCGGAAGAGAGAGCGGCAGAACAAACCTCTCATTCCATACGGGTCGGGTAGATCCGGAGTCATCGGGCTTGGTTGCCTGGCGACGGTCCGGGTGGACCCATAGTATGACGTAGGGCTTAAGATCGCCGTTCCTCCAATTTACGTTCTTGAGGTGCTTGGCAGAGACGATTGTGACATCGAGATCGTAGAGCTTCAATTGCGGCCTGTGGGTGGTGCCGGTGGCCATGACAGAGGCGGTCCCTTTAATTTTGATTAGTAAGTGTACTTAATGGAAATATCCAAGTAGGAGTATTTGATTTCAAATATTCTAAATTATACACCAAAAATTGATTTTGATTCACGAGTTTTCGTCTACTTTTTGTATCGGGTTGTTATGGGCCTATGGCGATGGCGCTGTAGTTAGTCGAAATTAAAGAAAATTATAACTTCATTTATTTTAAAAGAAAAAATATAACGCATAAGAAGAAGTCGTTACCAAACAATAAATCGGTTGTTATGAGTTGGGTGTTAGTTTAACTCCATTCATTTTTTTCGATAGAATTCTCTAATTTTTTTAGTTTTTTAAAAGGATTTATATTGGAAGACTTCTGATTTTGAAGCTTTCGTGTTTAATTTTTATATTTTATATTTTTACATTTTTAATTATAATATAAATTATTATTTATTAAAATATATTATATTTTAAAAGTTAGGAGTATATTAATTTAAAGTCGAAATAAATTTACGAGAAATCAATAAGCTGAATAAGAAAAAAATTACACCAAAAGATCGAATTAGAGGTATATTTCTTTAGTTAAATTGTGTTCAGATAAATAATGAGGACATTCATCACGAAGGAACGCAAAATGTTCCATGTAATCTTTAAGTTTATCTTTGACACCGTAATTTGGATTTTTGTTTGGAGTTGGGTAGCTCTCTTCGGTCTCGAGTGTTCAATTCATTTGTGAACCTTCGTCTTCAATAATAATGAAAATATACATTTTGCCACTTAAATTATCGCGAAACCAAGGTACTCTGAACCTAATAATTGTCCATTGATATTGGAGTATTTTCAAATGCTTGTTTGACGTTCTTGCATTTGCATAACCTTGAAACGAGCTCATTTCTCGTCATTGAACGTATGCATTAATTTCACGAATGCCAGTCAAGAAAGGTAAATGTTCGTAGCTAGATAATACTTCTTGTTGTAATGTGTGTTGTTTATCGTGAAAGGCACACAACTGACACAAGAAGCTTTTTCGTTTAGAACGTCGTTGAATACAGGAGACCGGTCGAACATATAGATGTCGTTCGCCTCTAACTACGTCAAGAAAGTGTGTCATATTCATATTCTATCATAGACTCATTATTGGGGAGCCTTTGTAGGTACAAGTACAAGCTCAAAATAGAAAAAAAGGACATAAATATTAAAACGGTGAGAATACTTATCTTCGTGAAGCTCCAGTATGCAGTGAATATTATCTCAAGTGAATATTTTCAAATATTGAAGTTCAAATATCTCAAGAATGACACCACAAAATTTCTTCAAATATTGGATTCATGTAACTACACATATATTTGTTGTATTGATATGCAACTTCTTCATTTATTAGTCGTCTCATTTCCGTTGGAAATATTATTCATGATTTTCAACGTGAACGATGCGGAGAAATCAGATAATATAAGGTCTTTAGACTCTTTCGATCTTATTAAGATAGGCCTATTTTATTTTAAGAGTTTTTTTAATTAAAGTAATGCACATGTTTGGAATGAGGTATTAACTTAACAATCAAATAGGAAATTTCAAACCCGTGCAATTTGTAGTACAAAATATATAAATAAATACAGCGAAGCGAATACGGATTATTGGTTTTAGGTAGTCTTGAACCATTTTCTTTTAAACCATGCCATTGCCATCCCTCCCTTTATTTTCTTGATTCAGGAGTTATTTATTCCATCGAATCTTCACTACATTCAGAATAATTAATTGATTAAGCAAACAGTTAAAGGGTAGGAAACAATTAGGGTTTTCTTAATCTGATTTCCTACGAAATTGGGGGACAATTTGCTGAGA
>JAPKLX010000010.1:4099025-4117798 GCA_026898415.1 Leonotis leonurus
ACCAGGGAAAAGTTTATGCAAGTAGGAGATTCTGCCAAAGGCAAGCTTTCTGAAGCAAATTTAGTTGACCCATTTGCTGTGTTAAATGTTGCCAATGCATTTGGTGAACCTTTGGATTTCCCACTCTGTGGTCCAAAAGTACAGGTTCTTTCCTCAAGCTCATCTCAATTATCCCCTCACTACTGCTGGTGTCCTCCTGTTTCTTCAACGCTGCAATACACTCTCAGAAACTCCCTTATACCTTCTTTGTCGACAGAGTCTCTTTATTTGCCTCCACTTTCTTCTTCTCTACTATCTGCATCAGGGTCCTCCATGTCTGATGTTCCAGCAATGGATTTTCCTCGCTTTCCGCCTGAACCACTAATTAGTCTACCAACTTCACACCAGATCTCGACTTTTACACCTTTTATGTGTGACTCAATTGTCCACATTCCCATGGTTGATGTATCTTCATCCATTTTTCAATCTTTAAACAATCTTTCTTCAACCATTTTTATTACAAGTTAGAAAAAAAAATGGATGAACAATTCAATAGATTTCTATACCGAAGTCAAGGCGGAAGCTCCGATAATCAAAGTTCGGACAATTCGTCATCCGGCAACCCGAATTATCAAAGCCAAAATTCTCCTTTCTCTCCCTCTCAATTTTCACCCTCTCAATTCAACCCTGCTTTCTTCTCTACTCCTTCTTATCCCGGCCAAATTTATTCCGGCCAACAATTTTCATTTCCTCCGTACTCACCTCAATTCTCTTCCCAACCCTCTCCTACATTCTCAACCGCTTCCTCTGGAAGAGCCGGAGGACTCGACGGAATCAACTTGAATGATTTCGTCGATGATTCTACGGACGACAATGTTGCTATCTCTCTCTCCAATGTGGGCGCTCGAACCAACGTGGATGTTGCCTACACCGAGGAGGATGACATCATACTTTGCCGCACTTAGCTCGACACAAGCCAAGACCCCATCGTCGACAACAACCAAAAGGCCGAGTCCTATTGGAAACGCATCACCGACTCCTTCAACCGGCAACGCAATATGCCGAGGCATCGCAACCTCCGCCAATTGAAGTTCCATTGGCAACGTATTCAAAGTACGACCCGTGAGTTTTGCGCAATCTACAACCGGTGTAGTGATCAATGGGCAAGCGGCAACTCCGACCACGACATCTACCAAAAGGCGTTGTCGGAGTATAAACAAACCAAAGGGTCGGAGTTCAAATACCGACATTGTTGGGAGATTTTGCGCAACACGCAAAAATTCCAACGCGTTGTTCCAATCATCCACACCAACAAAAGGGACAAAAACAATATGGGGGAAGGGTTCATGAGCGACTCAACCGAAGGAGGCGACGTCCAACCCGAACCCGAGGAACGTCCGATGGGGACGAAGGCGGCGAAAAGAAAAGAGAAGGGTAAAGCCTCCGCCTCCGAGCAACCACATAACGAAGCGTTGGAAACTTTGAAACAAACTTCCAATGCAATCACAACATTCACCTACGACACAACAAGACTTGCTTATTACAATATCTTGTTGAAGGATACGTCGAGGATGACGCCTGAGCAACTCGAGATGCACAACACTATGTGTGCTCAAATTAGGAGTAGGTTTGATTTTTAGTTTAGTTGTTTCTTAATTATTGTAATTTTTATTTCTAATGTTGTTTTTCAATTATTGTAATTTTAATTTCTATTGTTGTATTTTAATTATTGTAATTTTTATTTCTAATGTTGTTTTTCAATTATTGTAATTTTAATTTCTAGTGTTGTATTTTAATTATTGTAATTTTTATTTCTAATGTTATATTTTATGTATTGTACTTTCTATTTCAAATTGAATGTTGTGTTTTAATTATTGTAATTCTTATTTTAATTTTCGTTTTATTTATTTATTTTTTTCGTATTTATTTATTTTATATTACAAATTTAAATTCACAAATTAAATTAATATCATTTCTCAAATTCAATCATTTTATAATTATTAAGTAGAGACTCCGGAAACCCAAAGTGAGAAACCCCCACTGCTACCTACAAACACAATCTTCCAAACCCACCCAAAAAAGTTTCATTTATTTACGGAATTGCCACCGAACTCACTATTTGTGAAACCCCCATTGGGGATGCTCTAATAAATACTCCATCAGTTTCACATAAATGTGCACCATTTAACCCGGCGCAAATTTTAATAAAATGTAGCTGAATTCAGAGATAAAAGTCTTACTAAATGTTAAAATATAGTTTATTTGAATAGTAATGAAAATTTGGAACCACAAAAAGGTATTATTAAGTGTTAAAATATAGTTGATTTAAATAATAGTGAAGATTGTTACCCACAAAAAGATGTTATTAATTTTCAAACATAAAAAGTGCATATTTATATAAAACGTACTAAAATTAAAAAATGTGCATATTTATGTGAAACAGAGGGAATAATAAAAAATCATATATGCATACGTACATATGGATGTGTTTTAATAGTGACCATTAATTCTAAATAAAATTAAATGAGTGTATTGACTTAGATTTTGGTAAATATACAAGAAGATTCAATTATGTCATATGAAAAAGATATAAAAAAACAAATTAATGCAGAAGACAATAATAATTAACAATCATACGAGTGTGTTATCACTATGACTCATCAATCATCATCGTATGCTTGCAAATTAAATAATCTGAAATTGACTGCATGCACTTAGTTAATTTGTAGTAGGAGGACAATATCATTCAAAAATAGCCCGCTAAAAGAACACAGAATTAAGTGGCTTCATTAATTTATACCCTCAAATATGTTTAATTACCATTTGTTTTATTTAGAGGATTGTGAGTACAAGCCATATAATTAGTAAATTATAGTAATATAGTTATAGTCATTTAGTTTAGGGTACTTAAGTCATCAGAATTTTTATGCATGCAAATGAATGAAATCCCAGCATATACTAGAATTTAAACTTGAATTTGTATACACCATATGCGTAAAAAGAATTTTATTAGTTTAACAATTTTATTGTAATTCTAGGTATATTATTTTAAGGTTATATAATTTAAATTATAATTTAATTAAATTTATCTTGATTAACTTTTAACGTGCATCCAACGTACACAAACTAGTTTGTGAATGAAAACAAAGGAGTAGTTTGTTTGTAATTGTGAGGAAGAAAATTCAAGACATTTTGCAGTCATACATTATTGGTCGTGGGCCGTCATGTCGTTCAGGTTTTGTACGATGCTATTTTAACTTGATCTTCGCCAAATTACATTTTACCTACCAAGATATCAAGTTTAAAATCTCTTGCAACTTAGGCAAATTGCAATAAGAAACTTATTAAAAAATATTCCTTCCATTGTTTTATTTTCTTATAAATGTCAAACAAATTGCAATTCTTGAATGACATCTCGATAAGAACTACTTCTTCCGTCCACGAAACTTTTTCTCATTTTGCCGCCCACAAAACTTATTCTCACTTTAAATTTTTTATTTATAGTAAGTGGATCCACCAAACTCACTACGCACAACTCAATTTAAAATAATACATAAAGTGAGACCCAACATCCACTAACTACACGCAACACAATTTAAACCATTATATCAAGTGAGACCCAAATTTCACTCACTACATATCATCATTAAACCATAATATTTGGAATATACATAGATAGTCCCTTCATTCACGAAATTTGTTTATTTTTTGTCATTTCATTCGGTTTACAGAATTTCTTTAAATTTTAAATTTATTATTTTAGGAAAAAAAATTACGAATATCAAACTACATTCATTACACACTTTCTATACAAAGTTAAAACACAATAGTAAAACTTCATTGAGACCAATTATAAAAAAGTTTTGTGGACGGATGATGCCCTCTGTCCCATTATTTCTAATTTGGTTTGACCAGAAAGCTCCTATTGTTTTAATCAAATAGTGGGATGGAGGGAATATCAACGAAATAAAGAAACAACAAAACTACAAGCAACTAAATATTTTTACATCCAAAAACATTATCTACAAATACCTAGCATTCCTGTTGCTAAATTATGAAATAATGAATCTATGTGGATGAAAAGATGGACACACGTACGTACACTACTTATTTTCTTATTTTAATCATATTTGAATGATAATAATACTAAATTACTAATAATAAACGGTCTAATGAAACCTATATTAAAATATTAAAAAGTTAGTATTGACCAAAGCTCATTAAGTAGTTTTGAAATTTAGGAAACTACCTGCCTCTTATTTATGAGCGTTAAATTAGCTCCATAGGACTTCAAAATCTTATGTGAAAAAACAATATACGAAAGCCTATAAACAATACATCATGCATTTTGTGATTGACAGAATTGGATCCACAAATCCTTTCCCCATACCAAAAGAAAAAATGAAAAAAAGAATAAAATAAAGTGATTGAAATATTGTGGTCTTCAAATTTATTAATAATAGTACAAACTATATTATTTATTTATCCGCACCACACATTTAATTTAATTATTAGGAAAACAGAAAAGGAAATTTGTTTGGACTTTATATGCTTGAAAGTAGCATTCATGAACTAAGTTTGTTTGGACCTCGGCACTAGCATTCATCAGACTGAGTATAGAGGAATCATTGGATCCTTTCTATATCTCACTGCCAGCAGGCCAGACATCACCTTTTGCCGTTGGAGTGTGTGCACGCTATCAAGTCAATCCAAAGGAGTCACACATGAAAGCTGCAAAGAAGATTCTGCGTTACCTGAAGGGCACACCCAATCTTGGCTTATGGTATCCTTCAGATGACAACTTAGAACTAACTGGTTATTCTGATGTTGATTTTGCAGGTTGCAAACTGGATAGGAAATCCACCTCAGGTACCTGTCAGTTCTTGGGAAACAAACTCATAAGTTGGTTCTCCAAGAAGCAGACTTCAGTTGCTACATCAACCACTGAAGCTGAATACATGGCTGCTGGAAGTTGCTGCTCTCAGATTCTCTGGCTTAAGCAACAACTCAGAGATTATGAAGTGCATACCACTCAGGTTGCAATTTATTGTGACAGTTCAAGTGCCATTGCCATAACTCAGAACCCAGTTCTACACACAAGGTGCAAGCACGTGGACATCAGGCATCACTTCATAAGAGATCACGTTGAAAAGAAGGATGTCATCATAGAGAAGATCCATACTGGCATTCAATGAGCAGACATTCTCACCAAGCCACTGGAAGAAGCTAGATTCAAAATGCTAAGTGAAAGACTTGGTTTACTGAATCCAGACATCTCCTAAAGATATTCACTGAAGGTACAACTCTAAACCTATCTAACTGATGTCTTAAAGACTCATTGACTCAGTAATCTTGATATACTGAAGTCATGATCATAATAAGACTCAAAACAATGTGATGATTACATCCTGGACAACTCTACATAGTTATCTCAGATATCAAATCATCACACATTGCAAACTACATGTTAAAACTAACCATGCAGGTCACTGAAGTAACCTACTGAAAGAACGTCAGAATCTGAAGTTTTACAAAGGCAAAGTCCAAGATGTTACTTCAACTGAAGGATTTCAGATCCAACACAAAGAAAATGACAAAATCTGAAGCACATAAGTCCACTGAAGCTTTACAAAGAAAATTTGAAGTATCTACACGTGGCAAGCATCTGAAGTTCACAAGGCTTCGAATGCTACATCAACTGAAGAACTTCAGAATCTGAAAGCACAATCCCAACTGAAAGGAAGAAACTCAGTAGCTAGTATCAGCAACTGAAGTTCAACACTTGCATTTATTTCGTATATTCATTGCACTAAGTGTTTCGTTCTGCAAACTGAATTGAATGTTAAAAGCGTAATTAAAGGCACATCGTACCTCGAAAGATTCAACGTATCATATACGCTATCTCGCATTTAATTATTTCTGATATCTACAGTAGCACAACAGTGCTTTTTGCCTCGGGATTTCAAACGTCCTGCGCGTGAACCTCACGCGCTACACCTTTTCCCGCCCAGACAACTACCAAATCCCGTGGCCTATCCCTAACCACTAATTTCCGGATTTACAGCGCAAGATCTAACCGTTCATCTATCTATTTAATCATTTTTTCTTCGTTCAATCAAACCTTTCACAATCTGCCAATTTCTCAAAGCCTTACGCTAAAAAAAACTTTTTCAAAACCTTTATTGCGCATTGCATTTCACGCATTCTTGCTTGTTGATAATCTCTCATGTGTTCTTCCAAAATCTCAATGTATGCACTGCAGTTATATATGATTGTTTACATATTTGTTTAAACACTTGTTTTGATTTTGAAGAACTCACTTGTCTGTATTCTTTTTTCAGTTATCAACACTATGGGTAAGAAGGCTGTCCTTGGACCTGCAATGACTCTGGCTCAACTCCGCACTCGCCTGTTTCCAGAGCCCACCGCAGTTTATACTCAAACCGACATTGATCAAGCTAGGATCATCTTTGATCTAGTCAGGGCTGCTGGGATTGAGACTCTCACTTCTCTTCGCCCCAGGAATCTGTATCATGATGAGGTGATCCAATTCTACGCCAACCTGGGTTATGATGGTGACCAGTTGGTGTCCTCACTAGAGTTCAACATACATGAGGAAGTTACTGGTGCAACTAGGAAGACCAAACTGAACCTCAACGTGACTGAACTACTTCAGTCCATCTTCAAGTTGAGGAACAAGGGCAAGAAGAACCCTAACCAACACACAAAGTACAAGGAAGAGATTCAGGCTTTCTTCGATGAAATCCAGATTGAAGACCATCCCCGACCCTTCAGTACTGCCAACAACAATAAAGGGCTCCTACGCCCTGAATTCAGGATCCTACTGGATGTGGTCCAGTTGTGTGTGCTCGGGAAGAAGTCTTCCCACGAGCAACTGAATTGGCAGAAACTCAGTCTGATGAGGAGCATCTACGAATCAGATGGCTCCAACTGGGTGGCGGTGATGGAGGAACTGCTAATGGGAGAGGCCAACAAGCTTAAAGAGGTGCCTGGAGGAGTCACCATGACTGGGAACGACACTTTGAATCTGGTGACCAAAGTGTCAGTTATGATTGAAGAATCCTACAAGCAGGCTGAGTCTGCATTCCCCAACCACAAGCCATATGACGAAAAATGGTTGTTTGGTACTGAACTGGATATCTTTATATCCATGTACGGGCGTGCCAAGGCCCTTCAGATAGAATCTGAACGGCTAGCCCAGGCAGAAGAGAAGGATGACGATCCAGTCACTGCTGTGGAAGCCTTCGATGAGGTAGAGGCCGCCGATGAGGATGTCACTGAAATTCCTCCTCCTTCTCCTCCCAAGGCTGTTAAGCGCAAGAGGAATCCTGCCAAGCGCCCTTCCAGGCTACTGAAGCTCAGATCTTCAGAGAGTGAGACCTTACCCCCACCTACCCTCGAGGATGTTACTGATTCCCTCACTGATGAGGATGAGTTGGACAAATATCAACTTTCCAAACGTCCTCGCCGCCTAGTCTCCCCTCCCACTGAAGTTGCTGACCCCGAACCCATCTCCTCAGTTGAGCCCATCTCAGTTGAACCCATCTCCAGCCAGCCTGAACTCCCTACCCCCCTCCTGTCCAAACCTTACCTCCTCCACTCCAAGTTACCATCTCACCCACCAAATCAAACCTTAGCAAAATAAAACTTGCTCCACCAAAATCCACTAAGACTCCGTCTACTACTTCCTCACCCTCCTCCAAATCTAAATCTACATCCCAGCCACTTAAACCTAAACCTCCAACTCCCCAACTTGAACCTTCTACCCAACCAGAAATTCCCAGATCTGAAACCCATGCTCACACTTCCACATCCTCACCCACTGATGCTCAAGCGATTGTGCTATCTTCTCCAGCTCAACGCTATCTGAATGACCTTGAGCTCAGATCCTTCCAACACCTTACCCAAACTTACCCCGAACTGTTCAACCACCCCTCTCTCTCTGCCTTATGTCAACGCCTATGGACATGGCGGACATATAGGTTTCTAGACTCTACTGCTCTGAAGTATAAACTAGAGGTTTCAGGCATGAGTGCCATTTTGATCGAGGAAGCTGACCTTCAGATGTGCTTCCAGTTTACAGATGCCCAGGATGCATTTCTTAATGCTGAGGCTCTCATCGAAGATCAAATTGCGCACGCCGAGGCAGCAGCTGGCCGTGCTTACACCCGCAGGTAGGGATGGCAATCGGGTCGGGCGGGCGCGGATATGGCCAAACCATTTCCGTACCCGCGAACTAAACGGGTACTAGTTTTCAACCACGAACGTACCCGCGGGTATGAGATCCCCACCATACCCGCGACCCGCGGGTTGGCGGATACCCACGAACCCGCCACCCATCGGGTATCCGCCACCCGCGTACTACCTGCGAACCCGCGAAACCAAATATATCAAAAAATATGAAAACAGTGCTTCCATTCTTTAAATCAAACATATCACAACAAATACATAACATATCACAACAAATCCATAATTAGGGTTTTTTTCTAATTCTAATTTAGAAATAAAATAATAAAATAATAAAATAAGTTATTAGATGGGTAGTTTTTGCGGGTTCGTGGGTAGGCTTCGCGGGTAATTCGCGGGTATTTTCGCGGGTAAATTTCGCGGGTAAACGGGTTTCGCGGGTACGGGTATTGTCAAACCATTTCCGTACCCGCGAACTAAACGGGTACTAGTTTTCAACCACGAATGTACCCGCGGGTACGAAATGCCCACCAAACCCGCGAATAATTGGGCGGATACCCGCGGGTTTCGTGTATCCGCGGGTCAATTGCCATCCCTACCCGCAGGGTCTCTTCCTCCAGCGCCGTGCCTTCATCTTCTACTGCTGCTCCTCCCACCATCAAGGCTGTTGTGCCCATCTCCTCTTCTCACTCTCTCTCATTTCCAGAAATCCTATCTTCTGAAGGGGCACTTCTCAGTGCTCATCGCTCCCTGTATCAGTCCACTGTTGAAGAGCTCAAGATGCATACTGATGCTGAGAGCAAGCAATTGACAAACACCACCTCTTCTATGATCAATGCTATGCAGGCAGCGTACACAATGAAGCTTGAAGGTCATATCTCTGATCTTCAGAAATCCATAGATGCCTTGCAAACTGAAAACCAATCGCTCCGTGCTGAAATTCCCAATCAAATTCAAGATGCATTGAAAGCTCAACTACTTATCCTGGCTGACTTTGTGCAAAAAGAGATCAGTGCTCGCACTCCTGAATCTTCAAAGATCAAAAAACTCATTCTTTCTTCCAATCACAACCGCACTAAGACATACTCTCTTCGCTCTGATTTCGACGCTGCTGTCAAAGAGCTATCTTCTCTTCGTGCTGCACTTGATCAAGTCTCCTCCACCAGCACTGGACATGGCAAATCAATTGCGCGTCAACGCTCCCGCCTCAGGCAAGCCCAGAAACGTGCTGACTCTGGCTGTGTCCTTGCCGAGCGCGCCAAATCCATTGCTGATTCTGCCAACGCTGCAGCACTAAAGGCTCTATCCACTGTCTCCTCCAGTACCTCTAAGCCTTCAGATGCTGATCTGGTCATCTCCAATTGTCATGCACGCATAAGTCATCTTGAGCGCTTATGCCAATCCATTGCCTCTGCACATGAAATCAATCTTCAATTCCCTGCAGCCCCTCTTCTCCCCTGTTCTGCTGAGCAATTCCTTCCTTCAGATGATGCCAATAAGGGGGAAGAGAAGGAACCTGAAAAATCTATGCTCACTCCGGCTGCCACTACTACTGAAGCTGATGATGAAGATGAAAATGAGAAAGAAGACTCCCCTGAAGTGGAGCTGACAGATGATGAAGGAAATGATGATGATGATGATGAAGATGATGATGAAGATGATGATAATGACAAGGACGGACCTTCAGGTGCCGTGCCTTCAGGTTCTGTTACTTCTACTGAAGAGCCAGCCTTTGGTGCTGCGGCTGCTTCTGAACCATCTCCGTCCAAGTCCAAGTCCACCACTCCTAAGTCTCAAGGTAACAAGGATGATGAAGTGGGTACAAATTCTGATGCCACTGAGTCCTTACCTTCTTTCTCTAACAAAACTCTTATTCCTACTCCTTCCTTCAAGGAAATCCAGACTACTGAAGATGCTTCAATGCCAAGAGGAAAAGATGCTCTGCCATCAACTTCTGAAGCTGACCTTAATGAAGAAGAGATATATGAAGGAGAGATGAGCCTTGGATCTGGAGAAGAAGATGATAGAATTCTGATTCAAGTTGTTATACCTCCAGAAGCCAGAGAACAAATGCAAGAACTGAAAAACCTCTTTGATGCTCATCAGGCTGAACTGAGAAACACTGATACTCAACGAGCATCAAGGTTATATCACCTCAGACTGCAAGGAAAAGAGAAGAGAACAAGTCAGACTGATCCTCCCACGCGCCTACACGCTGATTCTTGGGTTCGACCCAATCTGAATGATGAATGGGAAGATCTGAAGGACGACTTCATTAAGATGCTCGATCACTGGATGATTTATGGTGTATGTGGAGAAACTGATCGAGACATCTTATTCCAGAATTTTATGAACGATTATCCAAATTCAGATTTCACAAGGATGATAAGAGAAGATGCCGCTAAGTCTGGACTTACTATCTCTGCTCCTGGCAGGAAATAATTTGATCGACCCAATCTGCCAGGAAGCCCTTTTATGGACAAGAAGCCTATCGAATCTGAAGCTATCATTGCTGCACAAGTGCTTGGCTGGCATGATCTGAATATGAAGGGACCATTCAGGAAGCTAAGGGATGACATCTACCTAATGTTCAATGCTGTATCTCCTGAAGCTCAGTTGGAAATGGTTCAGAAATCAAGAGAAGAAAAGAAGAAGACTGCTCCTTAACCCTTTTTGTTGTATTTCATTCTTACTGAAACACTACAAAAAAAAGCTAAACTGGCGACGAAATTGACGACGGAATGGTATTCCGTCGTCCTCTGGCGACGGACTGACGACGGAAATTAACAAATAATGCTAACGACGGACTGGCGACAGACTGGCGACCGTTTTTTTGGCGCGTAAGCTGGCGCCAATGTTAACGACGGACTGGTCCGTCGTCCGACCAGTCAGTCGCCAGTCCGTCGTGAAATAATTTTTTTTTTTTATTTTTTAAGTTTTGCTCTTTCTCCGGCGATTCCAAGGTCCCCGTCGAAACAGAACACCCCCGCACCAAGGTAAGTACATTATACCCTTTTCCCTTCCCCTATCTTTATCTACTTCGGTTTCTCAATTTCTCCCCGTTTATATTCGACGCCGGAGTAGAAATCTTCCCCTCGACGTCGCCTCCGCTGCCCAGCTGCTCCGCCGCCGCCGCCTGCCTCGCGCTGCCGCTGCCTGCGCCGTGCCGCCGCTGCCAGCTTCCTCCACAGGTTGTTTAATTTTATTTTATTTTTGAATTATTTGATAATTTGAATGAATTATTTAGTTAATTGTTATCTAAATTAGTTAATTGTAAAATTAGTTTGAATTGTGCGATTAATTGTTGTTAATTGTTTGATAATTGTGGTTAATTGAGATATGTGATTAATTGTTAGTATGAATTGATGATATATGTGATTAATTGTATTTTTTTTGTTTTTTGTTGGTAATTGTTGTTAATTGTGTGATAATTGTGGTTAATTGATATATTTTATTAATTGTTAGTGTGAATTGTTAATTTTGTGTTAATTAATGTTGTTTTAAATTTTATGAATTATTTGATAATTTGGATTAATAATTTAGTTAATTGTTATTTGAAGTAGTTAATTGTTAAATTTGTTTAAATTGATATATGTAATTAATTGTTAATTTGTGGTTAATTGAGATATGTAATTAGGTTATGTGATAATTATACATATTTATCTAATTTAGTTGAATTAATTAGGGTATTTTATTAATTATAGTAGGTTGAGTTATATATGTTAATTAGGATATTGTTAGGGTATTTTATTTATACTATTTACTTAAGATTTAATTATTTTATTTGTTAATATATATATCTAATTTGTTAATTTGATATAAATTGATTTAATTAGTTGAATTATATTTAACTATTGAATTTGTTGATTTATTACTTGTTAGTAGAGTTTATTAGGATAATTGATTAATTTTAATTTGTTTAAATGAATAAATTAGTTTATAGTTTAGTTAATTGAATAATTGAATAAAATATTTTCTAAATTACTTAGGGTTTATAAGGATAATTAATTAAATAATCTTTAACAAATTAGTGTTAATTACTTTAGTTAATTCACTAATTTGAATTTTTTTTATTCTAATTATTGTAATTAATCCATAATAAATAAATTAGTTAAGTTAGTGTTAGTGTTGAAGATAATTGACGGATTCGTCTACTTGATGTAAATTAATTATTTCTTAGTTTAATTTGTTGATTAATTAGTTTAAATTTTTTAATATTAGGGTTTATTTAATTACGCCTGTCGCTGCCCGACTCCTCTCTCATCCTTTCCGAGCCGCCTTTTGCCGCTCCGGCGCTCCCTACTTTGGTGAAAGGTAATTAAATTATAATAATGTACTTATTTAATTACTTAGGTTAATTATTTAAATTTATGAGGTAATTTTTAGATTATTTAGCATTTATAATGAATTAGTTTATTTTTGTATTTAATTTGATTAATTATGTTAGTTAATTGTGTAGGTTAATTATAATAATTTACACCCAAATAATTTAGACTAATTTAGACTAAGCTTTGTTCATATTTTCTCTAAGTCTGTTTAATTTCATAATGAGTGAATTTATTGTTTAATTTAAATTATTGTATTAATTGACACAAACATATAATGTAGGTTAATTAGTTCATAGTTGATTGTTTTTAATTTCTTAATTTTGGTAATATAGTATAACGAAATGGGGGATTTATGACATTGGGATAGACGTAATTAATTTCTTAAGGATCTTCTCCCTTCGGGATAGATTTTGATTACGTCTTAAAGATTTTCTCCCAATATGTGTAATATTATATATGTTGTGGTGGTTTGATGAGATGCATGTGTTGTGATATTTTAATTATTATGTTCGAATGTTTTGATCATGAAATGTATGTTGGGATAGTTTGATGACCTGCATGTTGGGATAGTTTGATGACCTTAGCTGACTTGGTTAGATTAGACACAATTACTTATGTAGTTTAAATAATATCGGGGGTAAAAATCTTGATTGTAACATGTAACCCTTATTAATGACCGAAATGATCGTGATCTCCAAATGCGTAGCATCAAACAATTAAGCATCAGCATGTAATTCATAAATCCAATTCAATGACCCTTATTAATGACCGAAATGATCATGATCTCCAAATGCGCAGCATGTAATTCATAAATGCAAATATGTGACGTACAAAACATTTTAAACGTAAGGATATTTCCTCTCTCTATTAAAGTCCAAATAATTGACCAATACTGTTATCGCCCTTTATTCAACTCCAAATAATTCACCAATACTGTTATCGCCCTTTATTCAACTCCAAATAATTCAATTTCTGTACTGAACTTCAAATGATTCAACTTCTCTATTGAACTCCAAATGATTCAACTTTTATATTGAACTCCAAATGATTGAACTTCTCTATTCAACATAATAGATGTCTTACAGTCGGCGAGAGGATGTGGGGACTCCTCGTGGTAGGGGTTCACGCCGATCACAGCTATCCCTTGGACGGGGTAGTTCCCCGGGCTCATCGTCTGGATATGAGTCCGGGACCGGCGGTCTGAGCCACCATATTGGTGGCATACAGATAGGCGGTCCGTCTTCTGGCTCTGACACTGATGGTCAGAGAGAGCTTAGACCCACAGGAGACTGTGTTCTATCTGTGAGTGAGTTGGGGTACGTAAATGCAATCACATCTTCAATTTTGACAATTATTTAATTAGTTATTCAAAAATCTAACATAAATCAATCTAAAATTACTTTATGCAGCGGATTTTACCCGCATGCCGACCCGGCAGATTACATTTGGGAACTATTTAAGATAGTTCCCAACCCGACTGGCTACAGTTGGAAGCTCACGCCTGAGGACGTGAGACAGCGATATTGGGAGGAGTTTAAGGTTCGAAAATTTACTAAAACTTAATTTCAAATTCATTCTTAATTATAACTTATAACTACAATTTCTAACATACATTTTCAATGCTAGAAAAAATTTACTTGGGAACCGGCACTCGATGCCAAGATTCGGGAGTTATGGTATGATAAGATCCGGGAGAGATATAAGGATTATATCTGCGGGATCAAGAGGAGGAGGAATGATCCGCCACCCAGAGGTGGGAAGCCTGGGTGGTGGACTGATGATGTGTGGATGGGTTGGCTCGCTTACTGGTCCCGGGATGATGTTGTGGCCAAATCCCAGGCAGCGAGGCGCAACCGGTTGTCTGAGCCTCAGGGACCGGGTACTGGTCCTATCAAGCATAGGGGAGGGTCCAAGTCGGTCATGCAACGAGCTGAGTAAAAGGTAATAATATACTTTAAATAATAATTATAATTATGTGTTTCAATTTTAATTCATATACACATGTTTCAATAACACAACTCCATTGTGATCTGATGCATAGGGTCGTGAGCGGGGAGTAGCTCCGATTTCGTGCATGTTCGACTCCTTTCTGGACGAGCATCGATACGCAGACGGGACATACACCGATCCGAAATCTGAGGCGATAGCGGTAAGTTTTAATTTAAATCTAATATATATATATGTATTAGATTTTCAATATTTATAATATGTATACTAACAAATGTTCATTTCTCGTTTACATACATGCAGACTGAGGTGTTTCGCCGTGCTGACGAGGAGCGGGCCCAGCTACCCGAGGGGGACCACGATGCAGTCGACATCAACGAGCTGTATCTGGAGATTCTTGGCGGCCCGGACAAGAAGAAGAGGATGTTCGGTACGGGAGGCGCGGCGAAGGCCCTCAGAGCATCCAGATTCGGGGGATCCTCGTCCACATCACGCGCATCCAGAGATGAGGTTGAGGAGCTGCGGCGACGAGTCGAGGAGCAGGATCGCGAGCGCCGTGAGTACCTTGCTGAGCAGCAGAGATTGGCTGAGCAGATGACGCTCATGCAGTCGCAGTATGCCGAGGTGATGCGGTGGATGTCTCAGCAGCAGGGAGGTGCACCCTCCTTTCCCTCTTATCAGCCTCCCCCGTCTGATGCCCCTCCCCATTTTCCTCCTGATGATGATTATGATTCCTAGATGTTACAGATACACTTTACTATTTTTTTATTTTATGGTTTGTCGTGGGATGTAGCTGATACAATTAATTATTTTGTTCATTATATGAAATTCGCGTTCATTTTGAATTTCATTTGATTGGTTCAATTTTAAATTATTGTTCAATGTTGGATTATATTTGTATTGTTTGTTATGACACGTTTTAGGTAATGAATAATAAAAAAACAAAATTAATTATTAAAATTAAAAAATAATAATAATATTGAATAATAAAAAAAACAAAATTAATTATTAAAATTAAAAAAAAATAATAATATACCTGGCGACGGACTGCAGTCCGTCGCCACTAACGACGAATTTTTTCCGTCGTTAGTTCTCCGGCACCGTCGACGGCCACCGGTGCGACCCTCACGACGGATTTACTGTCCGTCGTGACTAACGACGGATTTTATCCGTCGTCAGTCCGTCGTTAGCTAACGACGGACTGTATTTTCCGTCGTCCGCTGGGCTAACGACGATCGAAATACAGACGGAAAAAATCCGTCGCCAGTCCGTCGCTAGCCTCCCGGGACGACGGATTTCTTCCCCTAACGACGGATTTTTCCGTCGCCAGAAGACCTTTTTTTTGTAGTGAAAGTTCTTGTACTGAAATCTTTATACTGAAAATCCTTTGAATGAAATACAACATATTTTGTCTCTCTTGATCTCAATCTGATGACAATCTTCTAGTTGTCCAGGCTCTGATTATATTTTTTTTGGTTTGATATACTTAACTGATTAACTAACCCATCTTATCTTATAGATTAAGTGTTCTCCAGTTTATGGGGAATTTCTCATCTTAGATAGATGTTTTCAGGTTAGGTATTGGCATCATAAAAAATGGGGAAATTGTTGGGAAATATTTATAAGTGTTTTGATTCAGATCCCAATACCTCCCCTGAAAGATGAAGTAAGACCAATACTGAATCTTAGTGTTTTGTCTAAGAACTCATATGTTATGGAATTCTAACTTTTCAGGTACACTGGAGGACATCTCCACTGAAGATTCAAGACATTCCAATACTGAAGGACCTCTCTACTGAAGTCTGTCCTGAAGTATTGAAGTTGAAATTAGAAGCTAAAGTCATTGTCAAACTGAAGTTCACCTCTGAAGACTGCACTGAAGCCCAAACTGAAGTTTCCATTGAGTGTTAGTCTATTGTATATGACTTACCATTTATAGCAAAAATCTCAGTAGGTAAACACAATCTTGTTGATACCAAAAATGGTAAAAAGGACGAAGACTCCAACGGGAAGAATTCAAATGAAGCTCTATCTCACAACGGTCAAAATCTATGAGAGAGCTATATATACCCCGCTGCTTCAAACACTTCAAGACACCGGTTACCTTGCTTTCAAACACGCTATTGCAATCATCGCTCTCTAGCTTTCAAGCTTTCAGTTTAGAACACCTAAACCTTCAGATTTCATCTTCTAGTGTTCTTAGCGATATTATTTTGTAACCGAAGAGTGATCAGACTTATTTAGTCTACTGTAAGATCACTGTAAGATCATCTCCATTAAGTTGGAAACCCTCGACTAACATCGAGTACTCGTGGACATAGGAGTTCTTATCTTCAAACCACATAAACCAAATCCTGTCTCTCTATCTCTTACTTTCAGTATTTATAATTCATTGTTTATCATAACTTGAATACTGATTAATTGAAAAGAGAAACATTGCATTAAGATTTTCTGAAGCAAACGAGTAAAGATTTAAAGCCACCACATTCCGCACAACACTTAAGATATTAGTCCATCAGTCAAACACTCTGTGTAGACTGAAGGATTCCTATCTGAAGTATTCAACTCTCACTCAAGTACCTCCCTTCAGTTCAGGAGCCACTCAAAGTTTTTAACTTGTAAAATCTGACTGGTGTATTCCCCTCATACACTCAGTTCACTCGTTTAGGGACCAACAAATATATTGTGATTTTATAGGTTGATAACCTCAACGGTATTGTACCAAATAACACCAAAAGGACGTGATCACGCTTTATAATTGAAATAGCAAATTGCATTTTGTCCACTGTCATTTGCTCAAAATATTTGATATCACAAAAGAATTCGAAAAAAATGAAGATTTAAAACAACCAAATAAACTAAATTTAAAGAACGAATAAATTCTGAAATTTACTGTAAAAAAAATATAGCAGTGGAGTAATATATATTGGGATGAAATAGATTTAGGACATAAAAAGGTGAGTGAGGCAGCAGTGAGAAAATAGATAGATACAGATACATATATGGCAGAATGAAAATGGGTCAGTTTTTCCCCCAATCCCATTGGTTAAAACTTGGCCTCTTTTGTTTTGTTTTGTCCTTTTAGCTGTCTTCTCTTCTTCAACCCCACCTCATCATTTCTTCAGCCGCAGAGAAACTGGAAAACCACCTTCCCCTTCTCCATCTCACTCTCACCCTCATCTAGCAACAGAATTAACCCCCCCTAAACCTCTCCTACCCTACCCCTTCTCCTTCCCCTTCTTTAGGACCCATTCCTTCATCTCATTCATTTCTCTACATACTACAATCAATCTCACTCTTCACAACCCAATCGCTTTCTTTTTCTCTATGCTCAATTTCTAGACGACGAATCAATGGGAGGAAATTCAAGAGGGGGAACGGTTTCAGCAGCCGGAGCTGCGGCGTCAGCTGCAGCAGCGGCGCCTACGACACCGTGGGAGTGCGTGATCCCCTACGTGCAGGACCCGCGCGACCGGGACGCGGTGTCGCTGGTGTGCAGGCGATGGTTCGAGATCGACGCCATCACGCGCAAGCACGTCACCATCGCCCTGTGCTACACCGCCATAATTTGAGAAACTTATTTTTGGAAGAGAGCTCAATAGTTGAGAATGATGGTGAATGGCTGCATGAGCTTGCAGTGAGCAATACAGTCCTTGAAAGTTTGAATTTCTACATGACTGATCTTATGAAAATTAGATCTGAAGACCTTGAACTGATAGCAAAAGGATGTCCATCTTTAGCCTCCATGAAAATTAGTGATTGTGATGTCTCGGATGTAATAGGTTTTTTCAGAGCAGCAGCTTCGTTGGAAGAGTTCTGTGGGGGGTCTTTTAGTGAGCCCCCTGGGCAAGTTGGTGAAGGTGTTTTCAATGAGCAATTGGAAAGGTATGGCAGAGTTGTATTCCCTCGTAATTTATGCCGCTTGGGCCTTACATACCTGGGGAAAGCAGAACTGCCCATCATATATCCCGTGGCTTCCAAACTTAAAAAATTGGATCTCCTCTATGCTCTACTTGACACTGAATGCCATTATCAGTTGCTGCAAAAATGCCCTAACCTGGAAATTCTTGAGGTAAAATTTTTGCCTTTCGTGGATCTGTTTTATTATTTGAGATATGGTTTTTGAAGTAGCATTTTTTGTTTTTTGTAACAGACGAGAAACGTTATTGGAGACAGAGGGCTGGAAATTCTGGGTGAATTCTGCAAGAAAATGAAGAGACTTAGGATAGAGCGTGGAGCTGATGAAGAAGGCGTGGTTTCCCAAAGAGGACTGATGGCTCTAGCACAGGGATGTCTTGAGTTGGAGTACTT
>JAPKLX010000010.1:4122798-4236775 GCA_026898415.1 Leonotis leonurus
AGCTTCCAACAGATTCCTCCTCTTTCTCTAGTCAGCTTCAACTGACTTTCCTCAAAAAGTGGTACTTCTTCTCCTCCTTCTTTTAAGCCACGTAAGAAGAAACAAAAACAATTTCATAGAGTTGGAATAACTCTAACAATCTCCCCCTTTGTTTTTGCTTTCTTCACAAAACTCCCTCATGCTGCTGCCATAAGCTCTGCAACACTTTAGCAGCATCAAGATTCCCTCTGAGTAAGATCGTCTCCCCCTTATTTTCTGAACTCCCTCAGCATTAAAAGATGAACTCCCCCTGCATAAGGCAAACAAACAACACAACAAAAAACAAGGACAAAAATCCTCTTTTATATGCCGAACTCCCCCTGCACACATGTTTACTTAACAGTACAGACCAACACAATTAGTCCAACATAGGCCAAACAGACTATATAACAAACAGTCAAGCAGCAAAACATAGTCAAACAGTTAGCCCTCGGCCTCACAGTCTGCCCTTAAACAGTTAGCCCTGTCAATCCTCACAATCTGCTTCCTCATCATCATCTGCCTCCTCCTCTTCTCTTTATGTTCACTATGTGTTCCAGCAGCATCGCCAGCAACATCTTCTCCCCCTTTTTTGGGAAGAAAGCTTTGCATGATCCACAATTTCTTGCACTGCTGCCAGAAGCTTGTCAAGTAGATGGCATGGAACTGGAAGGATGGCAGGAAAATAATGATGAGTTGATGTGATGAAGACTTGGGGAAGCGGGAATGACGGTTTGGGTTTCTAGGGGAGAGGGATTCTGTGAAGACCCACGTGATGCAGCAGAAGGTAAAAACGCAACTGATTTAGGAGAGAGAGTGTTCTAGAATATAGTGTATTGTGCTAACTGGCATAAAAATAGGAAAGAAGTTATAACTGCACACACTAGAGATAGGCACAATCGAAATAATGCAACCACTAACATATTTTGAATTTAGGAGAGAGAGATCAGTTTTAAAAAAATCCAAACAAAATCGCCAGATAAATAGAGAGAAGTTACCCGCTTTTTCACTATCTCTTTACTGTAACTCTCATATTATCCCAACATCCTCGCAACATCCACTTAACTTATCAGAAAATTTCATGCAAAGTGCAGAATCACGAGAATTCAGAGATATTTTTGACATAGAGTGCATCGTCGTAGCGAGCGCCGTGCCCCTAGTCTCAACCTCCAAAAACAGTCACGATTACACCATTTTGTAAGGTAGCATCGTCGCAGCGAACGCCGTGCCCCCCAAACTACTTTGGTGATTGCCACACTGTATAAATAAGTATATATATATAGGCACACAATGCTAAGCTTCTGCGGAGGAACGTGTTGAGATAATAACCTGAGTTCACAGGAGACGATGTTATAGCAACACTGGGGTAACACACGAAACAGTTGCATCCTTAAAATGTTATCATATATGTTGATGCAACAAGCAAACTCATACAGAGTTAGGCGAGAACACATAGACCAAGAGACTTTCGTAATTTGACGAACTTCTCATGATCCAAAGATTTTGTGAAAATGTCGGCAGTTTGATTTTCAGTTTTAACATATTCAAGCTTTAAGACATCCTCCTCAACTAAATCCTTAATAAAGTGGTGCCTAATGTCAATGTGCTTAATCCTAGAGTGTTGAACAAGATTTTTAGAAATGTTAATAGCACTGATGTTATCACAATACACTACTAGACTCTTACTCTCAACTCCATAATCATTCAGCATTTGTTTTAACCACAACAATTGAGTGCCACATCTCCCTGCTACAACATATTCCGATTCTACCGTAGAAAGAGATACACAATTCTGCTTTCTACTATGCCACGACACTAACTTATTTCCCAAGAAGAAACAGCCTCCACTTGTGCTTTTTCGGTCATTTAAATCACTAGCCCAGTCCGAGTCACTAAATCTCACAAGATTTAGATTGGTATCCTTTGAAAAGAAAATACCTAGCTCGGTTGTTCCTGCAACATATCTGATGATTCTCTTCACAGCCTTAAGATGTGACACTTTAGGCTTCGCTTGGTACCTAGCACACACACAAACACTGTACATTAAATCAGAACGAGTAGATGTTAAGTATAGAAGACTCCCTATCATAGAATGATTCAGTGTTAGATCAACATCCTCTCCAACATCATCTTTTGCAATTTTATCACTCGTCCCCATTGTTGTCAACCTGCCAAAGTTCTCAAAGTTAGTATGTTCTGACCATTGTTGTCGTAACACACTATCATCAGTTTGTGCCTTACTGCACTTTGGTTCATTGGCCATGTAACAGTTATCATTAAACCTTTGACCTTTCATGATACATGCATTATGTTCATCATACACCTCACATGCTTCTTTAGTAAATCTAACATGCAAATCATCATCACATAATTGACTTATACTAATGAGATTTGTCATGAGTCCTTGAACATGAAAAACATTTGGGAGAATGGGTAAACCTGGAACATTTAAATACCCTTTACCAACTATTTTACCTTTTGAGACTCCTCCAAAAGACACATTTCCACCTTCATAGGATTCATAATTAGATAAAAATACTTTGTTACCTGTCATGTGGCGTGAACATCCGCTGTCAAAGTACCAAGAACCTGAAATGTTAGTTTTTAGTGCAGTGTACATAACATTACATGTTAGATCAGATTTCTTTACCCATATCATTTTGGATTGCTGCAGCAGCACAGAATATGCATTGTCATCACACTCATAGCTTTCCTGGTCATCATCCCCAAATTCTTCTTCACCTGTTGAAGAAACAAGTGCAGTAACATTCTCAGAAATAGAGTAAGGATTAATGTTATACCTGTTGCCGAACAACATAGGTTCCTCATCCTCTTCCTCAGCGTCGGACAGCGACTTCTTCCATGGATCAACTCCTAAGGGATTGTCATTTTCGCCATCTTGGAGTGTCTCCATATACGTGGTATGAAGTGCTTTCACCTCGGTTGTTGCTACAACAGCTTTCTCACTCTCCTCATCATCATCACTTATTCGATCAAGATTGGAGAAAAATTCTGCCTCATCCTCACTCCATGACACCCAATAGGGTTTTCCACGTTTCCTCAGTGTATTTGCACATTCCTTTGCGAAATGTCCAAATCCTTTACACTCCCTACATTGTACTTTGTCAAGGTCAAACTTCTCACGCCTGAATCCCTCACTTGAGAAGGATTTTCGAAAGTTCCTGGGTGGGGCAGCCTCTCTTCCTTTGGGTGTTTGAGGCTCGCCTTTTTGGGACTCCGTTTTCTTAGGTTTTGGAACATACTGACCTTGATTCATCTTTCTGATCATAGAATTGAATTTGCGTGTTATCAGGGCAACGCCATCTCCTTCTTTGATTTCTTCCAAACCAAGTTCATCCTTGTAGGTCACGTCCTTGATTTCCTTGATTCTGCTCTCACTAGTCGATCCAGCAATTAATGCTATAGACTTCTTTTTGCTTGCTGGTGCTCTCTCCTCCAGGCACATCTCATACGTCTTTAGGCTATTCATGAGGTCCATGAACTCTGTTGCAGCAACATTCTTAAATTCCATGAACACAGTAACCTTCATGTCAAACCTTGAAGGTAGCGTCCTCAAAGCTTTGGACACCAATACCTTATTACTTAAGGGGTCTCCAAGATCTTGACACTCATTTGCAATGTTTAGTATCCTCTTCGTGTAGCCATTAATGTCCTCTTCCTCCTCCATTCGCATGTTTTCAAATTTAGAGGTAAGAACACGTAAACGAGACTCCTTAATGCTGGTGTCGCCCTCACAATGCCTTTGAAGTATGTCCCAAGCATCTTTAGCACATGCAGAATTTTTTATGAGCTTGAAGATGTTGGTGTCAACACAAGAATAGATTGCGTTTATGGCTTTGTCATCAAAAGTAGCAGCATCATTTTGATCTCTCGTCCACTGCTCAGGTGGTGTTAGAGTAACATCTCCTTGAGCATCAGTGGTCTTGGGCGGAGACCAGCCTTTTTCAATGGCCAACCAGGCTCTCCTATTAATTGACTTGATATAAGCCCGCACTCTGGTTTTCCAATAGGAGTAGTTTGATCCATCAAGGACAGGTGGTCTGAAAGTTCCACTGTTGAGATCCATGTCAAACCTTTGGTTGAGATACTAACCAGGACCTTACTCAATATGTCGAGTAGAGGCTCTGATACCACTTGAAAGTGTATCTCAACTGATGAATACGTGTTGTATCAACACTCAATGCAGCGGCAATGATTTACTGATGGATAACTCTCCAGTTATGTTGTGTAAACACTCACAGAACACACTCAAGAACGAAAGAAGGAAAGGCACACCAGATATCTTTTGCGTGGGTTCAATAAGATAACCCACGCGAGTCTCACGACTAAAAATGTATTATGAAAAGAGTAAAACAGTAGTTTACAGATAGTAGACTCCCTCTAGCTATCCTATCAACTACCCTTATGAAAACTACAATCTCAATGAGATTAGAAATCAATACAAGTAAGACAATCTTGTAAAGCTAAGAGATGTCAAGTAATCTCTGTAAAAGGTCAGGTATTCCTCCACGTGAATGCTCTGTATATATAGAAGCCACCAGCTTCTTCTCCAAGTCACAACAGAACGTGGAAGAGTGGAGGTAGTTGGCAGTTATTCTGTGCTGTTGCGACATTCCCGCAACACACTGTTGACCCGGTCAGCTTTCAAACTGATTCCTCCTCTTTCTCTGGTCAGCTTCAACTGCCTTTCCACAAAGTGTGGCACTTCTTCTCCTCCTTCTTTTAAGCCACGTACAAGAAGAAACAAAAACAATTTTATAGAGTTGGAATAACTCTAACACGTTCGAATCTCCGCGGGTGAACATCTTGTTCATCGGTTGAAGATAGGAGAACTAATCTCTTATCAATTGGCGCTTTCATTGTTGCTGAACCATGACGAATTCTTCGGGTCTCCCTTTCAGCAGACCGGACTCCACCATCAGTCACGCCTCGACGCCATTGTCGGCACCTATCGGAGCCTCTTCTTCCGTGCCGCCACCGTCGCTTAGTGACCCTGCTAACCTCGATTCCATCCTTTCCATGATGAGGAAATTGGAGGCTCGCTTAGAAGCCTCGGAACAGCGTTGGTCCATCTCGCAGCGGCCGCCACGCCCGGAGCCGGATCCCCCTTTTGGTATGCCGTTCTCTTGGCAGTCTTCTTCATGGGCACCGTCGGGAATCTCCACGCCGGCGATTGCTGTCACCGTGCCGCCTATTTCACAGCCTGCAATGCTGCCCTACCAGATGCCACCATACACTAACCCTCCGCTAGGGTTTCGACCATCGGGTCCCGCTATTCGTTCACCTCCGGTTCTACAGCCATCGTCTTGGGACCCCCCACCACCGCGAACCCACGGCCATGATGCTACCGGCCAGCGTTCCACGTGGGACGTCGCGGGTGCTCGTTTCAATGGGCCGCCTCTTCAGTTCTTCCACTTTTCAAAAACATATTTAGAGAGTTAAACTAATGAATTTTGCCTTTGTAGCGATCTTGTTTTTAATAATGCTTTTTTGTTTGTGTGGCACAAGAACAGGATGCATGTTGTTAACGTGTTTAAATTGTAAATACCTAATTGTTTAATTTCTTGTACATTCTAATTTTTGTTTAAACTGCCTTTTAAGGCTACATTGGTACTGTTACATAATCTCTCTCTATTCTTGAATTAAAATGGGGGTATTCTTGGAAAGTAATGGATGATTGAGATTAATTAGAGATATAGGAGAAGAAATAAGAAAAAGAATAATGGGGGTGGTAAACTGGTAATAGATTGATTGATTATACATGTACATTAAAAAGAATTACCCTTTGGAGTAGGAGTAGGAGTAGTTGCATTCTTCAATCGCTCACACTAAATGAACAGATTGATTTAAGGAGTACAAAAAAATTTATTATAAAGAATCTAAATTTAATGATAACATGCAGACAGTTCCCAGTTCCCCCGACATATATTGAAGTTTATCACATTATTATCATAAATTATGAGAGCTAAATTTTAGCATTGAACTTAGTATTTCCCCTTCGGCAAATACAATTTAATATTTTTCAGTGTTGTATTGCAGGAGCTATTTTTTTTATTAAATGATAGTTAAAAGCCGAGATACTGCTGGTCATAGTAAATGCTTGTCAAAAAGCATTTGTAACTAATCGTAATCTTGGCAAGAGATAAATAATTAGCTTTCCAACTTCTAACGAGGAAAACTGCTACTTTTACGAACCTCCAAATACTCCCAAATGTTAAAATCTAGAAATTTAATTTATAATTATATCGCACTGCTGCAATTCAAATAAAAATGAAGTAAAATGTAATTTAGCATGACATTCTTGCATGATTCCGGTCCATCAAATTAATCATATCATATGCTTTATTTATTTATTTTTGTAAGTGTAAAGCTGACCTTTACAAGATTTTTTGCTTTACTCGTGAAAGTTGGATCTGACCCACTTTTAACTGTACATTTTGTCCCTTTTAATTAATCAATTGCAAACTGATGAGTTTTTCTTTCTTTTTTTTTTTTCTCTTTTTCTTTTCCCAATCGATTGCATGGTATTTAAAATATTTTTTGAGCTGATTCACTAAGAAAATGTTTTCGAAGTGGGCCGAATACGTGAATTGTAATGTAAGCCCATTAACTTGTTATTTGGAGTCCAAATCACTCTACTTATCTTAATTTTAATAGAAAAGGTTGAATTTGATAGATAAGAATCAGGGGTGTCGCAGTACGGTATACCTTACTAAAATTGTCATACCTTATACCTTACATTTACCTTCGGTATGAAAAATTTCATACCGTTACCTTACCATACTTTTCGATATACCTTAGTTCGGTATACCTTACTTGCGGTATGACATTTTTACATACCTATACCTTACCTTATCAGTATACCTTACCTTACTTCGGTATATCTTTCTTACACGGTATACCAAAACTTATTTACTTTCGGTATATCTTACCTTAATTCGATATACCTTTTTTTTGCGATATACCATAATTTATTTATAATGAAAATCGCCTTCAACAAGGTCTAACATATAAAAAACATAAAGTATTATTTTTTAATAACATAATTTATGAGATAAACCACTTATATCATATAATTAATTACAATATATTAACTAACTATATTATTGTATTTTCATATAACTAATTAACTAGATTTAGGCATATAATTATAATTAATTTGATCATTTATGTATGATATATTATAAAAATAATAATATATTTTCATTAATTATATAGTACAACTTATATTATATTTAATCACTAATAGATCGTCTAATTATATCATAATTATTTAGTTATGTAACAATATATATATATATATATTAATTTATCGTTATTATTTAAGATAATAAGTAGTATATAAGTTATTGTTCAATCTTTTTAATTATCAATAAATTCACATGTTTTTGTAGTCTGTCATTCATATTTATTAATTATAGGAGTAATTCATAATTTATGAATAAACAATTTTCTTATAATTCAAATTGAATATATATGTACATGTAATATTATAAATATGTGTATATATATATATATCGATATATACCAAAATAACGGTATATGCCAATTTTTTCGGCATATACTGCGGTACGGTATATGACGGTATACCTTGGTATTTGGAAAAATTATACATTTACCTTACCTAAAAGTTTGGTACGGTATGATACCTTACCAAAATTTTCGATATACCTTATATTCGGTATTTTACGGTATTTTTCGGTACGGTAAGTATGGTATACCATTTTTTCGGTAAATTTTGACAGCCCTAGATAATATCATAGGAGAAAAGAAAAGAACAAGCATAGTGTTAAGTTTTTCCCCAGCAATATGCATAATGTTAATTGTCTTGTATTTCTTGATCTTAATTTGTATCTTGATATATTGCATGTTGCTTTCATCGTGCGTGATTCAATAAATTTTACTCCCGTGATTCCATAAATTTTACTCATCCACGAAAAATAAATAAATAAAATCGATTTCAACAATTTGTAATGTAAGCTGGAAACGTATATGATATCTTAAGAAAACTTTCGATTTTCTGTATAAGTGTGTGCTGCTAATATTTGACATTCGAATTTTGTAAGTTTATCTCGATCGAGTATCATTTTCGTTCATCTTTTTTCACACACACACACATATATACACACATACCATTATATATATAAGTTTATGATAAATTCAAAATTATACTAGGAGTACATCTTAAGAGTTTTGACTCACTAATGATCCAATGTAATAGTGTTTGTATCTTAGATTATACAAAAAAAAAAAAAAAAGGTCTTAAAACACAAATTCGGCCAAAAGTATGATATATGGCTTACTAAATTTTCTACTTAAGTTTTTCTTTTCCCCCATAAAAAGAATGAGTATAGCAAAATATTTTAATGAAAAGAAGAAAGCTAAGTGCTTCCTTATGTAACAAGGAGAAAAGTTGTATCTAATAAATTTTTCAAAAGTCGAAAGTTTGTCATACTTGATAGAAAAATTAAATATTCATGATTTGTTAAAGATTTATAGATGTGAGGTCGTGACAAGCTGGGAAAAGCCACCTTTATTTTATATATATATATATATATATATATATATTATAGTCTCGATGAGGCGTGAATGCAGAATTTTTATTTCAGGTGTCCTTTACTATATTTGCTCCACGAATAATGGCCATCACGATATTCTTTATTATTTAACATCTTGCTTACATCACAATTATATTATATTTTTTTTTCTATAAATCTTTTTAATGAAGTGCTTCAGCTGACCTATCACCCCATCCCGTGTGGTCTCAATAGTATTTACTAGCTAGTTGGTATATAATTTCGACACTTACTAATATATATGTATAGGTATAGGTTTGGAATGATATTAAAATAAGAATCTAAAAAACAATGATATCTATGGAGAATGCAGAAAGAAGCTGCACGTACACCATGTGAAATATGCCACCATTGACCAATAAATACCAAAAGAGATAGCAATACCCCTACAAAAATTACAACATTTCCAATCACCAAAAAGTTAATTATGTGAGAGGAAAAAAAAGAGAGAATATGTGCAACCACAATATTCATATTGATATAATGTGGATCCATAATATTTAGGATGATTAAAGCAAAAAAGATGCTTCAATTTAGTGGAATTCACACTCAGACAGACAATATGTGATGTGATCAATCTCAAAGCAATATATATTGTCCAAATCGAATGCTTTAATTTTAATTTTTAACTATTGAAATGTAAAGCGACATGTATTCATTCATGTAATATGGCGAGAAGGGTCACATTACACACAAGGTATTCACATTCAATTCACTGCAGCCATAAAGGCCAACTTACTTGCCTTATATTAATAAACACGTTTTTTTTAGTAATTACATTAGTTAATTCCATGATAAACAAGAAAAAGAGAGGGAGAGAGAGAGACAATAACTTTGTACTCATGAATATGGCAAAAACAAGAAATTGAATGAATAGATATTTGTTGCAAATGAACAACATGGTATGTGAGATTAAATATTTTCTTTTTCTATTAGATTAAGCGATAAGAAGACACAACACAAAAAGAAGCAGCAAAAGGAGATACAGAGAGTGAAATGAGCGATTGATAGCTTAGAAGAAACACAACGCTTTGTTTGAATGGAATCACACAGAAACAGAGACAGAGTCGTCGTTTTCAGAGAGTTACATTACATTACATGGATGTGAGCTCAACCATAAAACCTAGGTGAATTGATGTAGAAACTTGCAGCAGCAGAGGCAGAAGCACCGATGTTGAAGATGCAATGACCACCGTTGATATTTTTAGCAATCTCAATCAAAGATTCGCCGCCGCAAGTACTCGACGAGTCCAACACCATCAGAGCTGCGGCGTCGTTTCTCACATGGCAATTCCAGTCCACCACTATTCTGTGGTTATTATTATTATTCTTTACAGAAGAAGAGCAAGTAGTCGCAGCAGTGGTAGTCGTAGAAATAAGCCTCCGCCGATCACCACCACCACCACGGCCGTCGTCGTCATCTCCGGCGGCGGTGATGTCGTGGATGCTGGGGCGCCTCTTGTCCTTCCCTCCGGACACCTGCCTCAGGTAGTACTTCTGCGCATGGCTCGCTACTTGTGTGGGTGTCTTCGTTACCACGAAGTTCCTTGATATGTTCCTCCAATCCCCCTTCCCATGCTTCTCTAACCCTAACAGAAATCGCCTTTAAAGACACAATAATTAGTGGAGTATAAGTTTCCTGAGAAAGAAATGTGGAGCAGAAGATTGAATTAAATAAATACATACCTGTGTTCTTCCTCGGTCCAAGGCACGCCTTTCTTGCGTTCTTGATCACAAGAAGTGGTGGTGGTGATTCTGGGCCTCTTCCTATAGACGGCATCTGGTAATTCGAATGTGAAAGAAGAAGCCAAGTAACCTGGGATTGGGACCAAGCCTGCCTCTATATCACTAACATCTGCAACTAACTCTGTGTACTGATTCATTACATCGTAAACCGATTTCCCAGGTATCATCTCTGCTACCTTATCCCATCTGTGCGGTGTTTTCTCATCGAAGATCGCAAGAGCACTTTCGAATCTCTTGTTCTCTTCTTTAGTCCAACCACTGCTCTGCCCTTGCTGGATTAACCAGCTCGACTGCGATACTGCTGAAGTTGGACACAACGTCTCCATAATCCCACCTAGCCACACAGAGAGAAAGAGAGATAGATATAGTAGAGAGTTATGTATGAAAAGGTTGTGGGATTTTGCAGTCATGTCCAAAAGAAATCAAATCAGAATCGTTTTACTGGGAATCAGAATACTTCTTTTTCTTCTCCAACCGGAATAAAGACGAGCCTTTTTTCAGAATATTTCAAGTATAAGATATAGATATGCTTGATTTAGATGTGATCAAGAAAATTACTTACTTGGAAATTCTTGCACGAGTGAAGTGATGAATTAATTGAAAGTGGTGTGCTTCTTTCTGTAAGGAAGAGGAACAAGGAAATGGAGACAAAGTGGATCAAGCTTTGCAGAAGAGGGAAACAATATCAGTTCTGTTCATATTCATGGCTGTGAATGAATCCAAATGATTGTAGAATTAGGAAGAGAAAAGAAGACATGAAAACATGTGTAGTGCTTCTTTCTTTTTTCTTTAAATTGTGGGTTGTGTTAATGTGGATTAGCAGCACCTTAAAATGGTTGGTTTTCTTATACTAGTGTATTATTATGTATGAGTGTGACTGTGATGAGTTTGGTTGAAGTTTGGTGTGGTGTGGCTGCTGCTGTCAAGTTTTTGGGATTAGCCATCAAAGCCACTTTTTGTGTCAATCACACACACATACACCAAGTAGTAGTAAAAAGATTTGCAATATTGCTACTTTTTAACCATTTTTATATTACTGCTACTTTAACACTTAATTATATTTATGGTTTGCTTTCACATCCTTCTGGATATGGTTTAAGGAAAAAAAGTATTATCTCCTAATAGTGGCAAAATTAACTGAAAACCATTCATCTATTAAAAAAAGTGATGAATAAGTGCTATAATTCAAATAGACAGAGATTATAAAAAGTAAAAATTGGTTCCCAAAAAACTTCTTTTTTGAATGGGTAAACTTAGATAATGGGCAAGAGAAAATAAAGATTTATTAAAACATTAGAAAAAAATGTATAAAAACCTTCTAATAACTATTCAAATTTACTGAAAATGTATTATTTGAGTAGCAAATTTGTATACATTGTAAAGAAACTAACAAGAAATTTATGAGTGGATAGTGGATGGAGGGAGAGGGAGTATCTTCAATACAAAAAAAATTTCTGAATTTAGTCAGAAAATGGCAATGACTAGTACATCACATGCCCTCAGCCACTACTTTTAGAAGTGTGATACTCCATATGGGGTTGTGCTACTGCTAGATGATAGATTTGTCACATATACTAATCTCTCTGTTTCAATAAAAATGACATAAAACTTTTGAGAATAAAGGTGGTAGGATCCACATTTTTTTTTAAAGGGATAAATTTTTATTATTTTATGAATGTTATAAGTTTAGTGAAACGTCCCAATAAGAAAATTATTTCAAGTTTAGTGGGACATATGAAGTACTCCTATTATTTATTATTAGTTGCAAACCACACCTATAGACAAACTTCAGTAGATCTAGATTTAAAATGGTGGGAGCCTGGGGATTAAAGAGTGTATGGAGTACTAAAAGTTGTGACATTTTATTCAAAAAAGTTTATATAAATTGATTGATATTTACCATAATATTAGCCACTTTAATAAAAAAAAAATCATATGAATCGTAGAGACCGCGATTTGCATTTTCTTATTTAATATTTTGTGGAAATTGACGTTTTTGTTGGATAGTGAAAATTTAGGGTATCTACTCATGAAGACAAAATGAATGATCTTATTTTGGAACAAATGTGAATAGTCATATTCTCGAAGTAAATTTCTTAAATTAAAAGTAATGGAGAATTTGCAGCTCAAACTCAAGTATTTATTGATATATATATATGTTTTTTTTTATATAAGAATGACTATTTACCATCTTTCGTATATAAATGTGATGCATATACTGTATGTGAATATTTGCAGCTTATTTTAAATGGTCGAATTCTTATTAATTGGACTTATTTTAGTTTCATTAGAAAATATATATCAGGGACAATTTATATTGCTCAACAGAAAATGATTTGACTGGCAATAATGAAAAGATAAATAAATAAAAAGGTTGCATTTTCTTAATTTTGGACCTTTGTTTTTAGCACATTTTCAAGTAGAGGCCACATAATTAAATCAAAGAAAATTGTTTGTGTGTGTGTGTGTGTGTGGTGGGCTCTCGTATGTTTTGGTACATAAGAAAGTTAGAGCAAATCTCAATCATGTACATTTCTTTTGGAAAAGGCAGAATCATCTATCACTAACAGTTATGGACTTTTAATTAGAAACTATTTATACATTTATTGCTCAAGAAAGAAAACAAAGGAAAAAAGGGAATGCTCATAGTTATCCCCTTTCTCTTTATCGAAAGATGCATGGTGATAATAATAATAACATATTTTGGGTGAAATTAGTATATGTTTATTACATAAATTGCATTTGGGGATTTAGTTCGGTTTTGGAGAAAGGGTTCACCATGCATGCATGATCATTCATATTCTCTATTTATATTTATGTTTGACCTATATTCAGTTTTATTGGCAGAACTTATTCAACACTATTAATTGGTTGCGATTTGGGAATTCTCACAAATAATTAGTAAATAAACATTTATATATATAGTGCATAGAAGCTAGCATGAAATTGGTAGAAGTTACTGTATATCGTTAAAAAGAAATACCAAAACAAAAGAGGTGGAGAAAAAAATTAAAGAAGCAAAACCAATAAGCTTGATCGAGCACATTGCATTTGCAATTTGCATAAAGACGATAAGATGGCTTATACTATGCGGACGAATCTTTCTTTCCTCTTTTAAATAATTTCATTATAAACACTTGCAATCGTGTTATTTAATTAAACCTCTTTTGTTTCCGTATCAACTTTATTAATTTCATGACCACGTTGAATTTTCTTTTCTTTTAGCTTCTCAATAATAGAGAGTACGTATGTGAAACTATGAGCTACAACTAGTATCTTTTCAGATTATTTTCTTTTTCTTTTAGAATGTATGAAGGTTGCCGACACGCCCAAGACCGAATCTTGATGGAATCATAATATTAATTATTTGAAAAAACATTATAACTAGGTTCTTTTATCTTACATCTTAGTTCTCTTACTGTGGTTTGTCCGGCCTCTTGAGCTTTAATTTTTCTCTACCCTTTCCATATATATGATATAAGGCGACCTGATCTTTTACTACCACTTATTTTAGAGTTAATTACACAGGGAAGTTACTTTGGGTGATAACTGATATCTACTTTTTGTATAATCTAAAGAATATTCAAAAGAAAAAATAAATGCACAGCCCAGATTGAAAATTGGGCCCTTCTTGTGATTGTGAAGTTGGAATCTATACAAGTTCGGGTTAGCCCGTGGAGTACCAATTACCAAAAGCGGCTCAAATAGGCATCGATCATTCTTTCATTCCTTGCAGATGCAAGAGGATCCTATTTGAAAATTTTGTTAAACTTATGTACAAAATTTATTACTCCTATATTTAATTATCCCTCCATCCAACTCAATTTCCTTATTAAATTATTCTATATAATTAGACACATTTTCTTATTCAGCAAATTTTAAAACACAAAATTCTCTTATAATTAAATATTAGTTTGTGTGCCAAAAGCAAATCTAAATAAGTGAGACGGAGGAAGTATTTATTTAAATAACATGTCACATTATCTACATACGTATTATCAATGTCCGCAGCTGGCGAAATCATTTTTATACTATCTATTATTAGTGATTGAAATATTATTTAATATATAATGATGATTGTGATATATAAAAAGATGAAGTAAAAAAACTCAATCCAAAGCATAATTATATTGTTACATAATATATATTGAGAGGGGCATTACATGGATTGCAGTGGCCTTATTTATAATTATTGTGAAATATTAAGGATAATATATATATGTGAAGGTAGATTAGTTAATTAGGGACAAGGTAGCGGGTGCGGTCCAGGTCTTTGCAAATTGTCTTCTCCATCGGTCTTCTCCACCTCAACAATTACTAGTTAGGAATGTGTAAGTTATTACACACACACATATATATAATTACTCACTTACGTCAACTATAATGCATGACATGTAATATTTAAAGATTGAATATAGAGTAAATGGAATGAGCTATATTGGAACATAGTGAATCAATAAGGATTTTGATTTATCATTACCTCTTCACTTTTCATTTTGTTATATATATGCACCAATGAGTCAATGACCAATTAATCAATGATTCTTGTGGACGCACCTTTTATAATATTCCATACCCTTGGCCCTGACTGTGAATATAGTCTCTTTATAAACTCTCCCTTTTGTAATTTTTCCTTGGAAGGAAACAAAGATAATATAACCAAGATATAAAATTACAATTTATAAGAAAAACAATATGTAGCAAAACTTGACGAAAAATTTGATGACTTTGGTGATCTTTATCTTAGTAACTAACACAAAAATCTGATTAGATTTACCGAAAACCCACTTTAGAAGAGAATAATCAGAGTAATAATAAAATATAAAGATGGTGGTCGATTAATGGAATTTCTTGCATTACATGTATACTTGTATTAATTAAAAAAAAAATGAAACTAAAAAGAGATGAGAGAAATATTCAAGAGGCAGTAGCCAGCAGCCAGCAGCCAGCAGCTAATGGTTGAGCAAGTTTGATATACAAGTATATATCTTTTCTTTATAATATAATTTAAGAATCTAGTCATGATACTACAATAAATTTCTGTATAATTTACGTAACATGTTCTAATTAATAACAAAAATGAACTTAAATGTGTGTGTCAATATTCAGTTATTCAGAGGCGGACAGCATATATCCTAAATAATTGAAGATAGATATATAGTAATTAGCTAGTACTATTCCACATGGCATGGTTTGCTTATCCACTATAGGAATGATTAGGACATTTTAATGGTCACTGACCCCCGTTTTGCCTCTTATTTATTCTTTTTCTTGTCTTTTTTCTGAAGCTCTCCGTTACTTTTATCTCATATACTACTAAACTAAATACGCAAATATTAATACAAATTAATATTATTACACAAATTCGTTATAATATTGATTAGAATAGTATATTATTTATTGAAAATATTATAGGCGTTTTCTTGCTTGTCATCTTGTGATTGGCCATAATGCAACGGATAACTTCAATTATTATTTTGATAAAAATAGAGGCGAGGCTACGGTCTTCATTTATAAGTCTCTTTCTTTTTTATTTGTTTAATTTTGAGAATAGTTATATTGACTTAGAAGGTTGATACATTATTAGGTAGAAAATGTTATGATCTTTAGAGATTCATATAATTATGTGATCACATTCAGATATATAGCTGGAAAAACCAAACTTATATTGATTTGGAAGAAGGTAGATAATCTGAAATATGTCACTTCCCAATTTCACGGTAAAGATGCTGAATAATGGAAGAAGGTAATCGAATCTCTACAAGTAGCAAGGAGGAATGGCGTTTTTTGTCTCTCTTTCATTACTGCCACTCTTTCCCAACTCTGTTATCAATATCGCTTTCAGGTATGTGTATCAATTTCTTCATCTTGTTCAATTTTCGTCTATATTCCCTTCAATTTTTATCTTCAATCCACTGTCAGATATATCCATTGCTGTCAGTTCGAATCATTGATTGTTTGATTTTGCAACTCTTCATCGTCTCTCTTGAAGCTTCTCTCCTCTCAGTGGCTTTCATCTTTCGCAGGAGAATAATTACTTGCTTTCGGATTCTTGTTTTCGTGAATCATAAACAGATTGGGCATTCGATTCGCATTATTTGCAAGTTAGTTAGTCCTTTTTATCATAAATTTGTAAAGTCAATTCAACCTTTTGATGATCAGTTAGCAGCTGTAAGCCAGTTTGAGTTCCAATGTGTTATTCTTTTATTTTTATTTTTATTTTTGGGTCTTATTGGATGGTGTTTAAGAAAGTAAGGATTATATTATCAATGGTACATTATCTTAGCATAAAGTATTGTGAAAAAGTAGATGGTCATTTGCATCCTCAATGAAGAACTTTCTTTCCTCCGATAAGAATGCTTGTTAGAAGTGTCTTTCAAGCTCTATTATGAATCTAAACTGTCATAGAATGTTTTTGTTGTCGAAATGCAGAGCAAGCGTATGATGTTAATCCGTGTTTCTTCTTACATCTGATGCAGGTGAACTATATATTCTCAAGGAGAGAGACCTGCAGTTTGAAGGAGAGCAACACAAGGAATGTCTACTTATGGACATGACATGGAGCGGGAATACTCCGCTCAAACTATATTAACAGGAGAGGGTTCAGGTATTAATTCTTGTCATCTTTTCTAAAAACAATCATGTAATAGTGAGTTATTTTGTAATCTAAAAACAATCACGTAATGATTTTTTTATGAGCTTGATGAGTTTTACTAAGTTCAATATTAAGTAAGATAAAAGGTTTAGAGTTCAGTATGCAACTCTGTAAGGTTTAGAATTTTTTATGAGCTTGATGAGTTTTACATTTGTTATGTTTTCCTTGTAGAATTGTATCTGGATTTTGAAATATATTATCTAACCAAACACATATTTGTTTAGCTAAGTACGTATAATCACATGAGTGACTTTTTAGCTCAATCAATAAAGGATCTTCTAATCAGTCCCCTTGGATTGTCACAGAAGCAGGACGAACAGGAAGCGATTATGAGCCCGGAATTTACATGTCATCATTTGCCGCTACTGTTTTTATAACTGGGCTTCTTACTGTTGGGGTATCTGTCTTCTCATTATTGGTGGCATTGGTAGTAATGTTAAAATCCTGTCAACAACAGAATTCTGCAGTTGTTGAGATGTATAGAAGTACACTCGATTATGATTATTGCCGGAATTTGGCACAGCATGCAGAGCTGAACAACTTAAGTGAAGACCTTCTCCCGGAAATTTGTAGCGGTATAAATAGACAGTATGTAAAGGAAGGGCAATACAAGAAAGATTTAAATATTACAATCACCATTGCTGAGGAGTTCTTTGGCAAATTTAGACGACAAGATGATGGCCGAGATGTTGTATTAATGGATGCTGATGATTTCTTGACTTCAGAAGCTTTCTATGCTGATCAGATTGCGTACCGGTAATTCATTCTATCTCACCATGGTGTTTGAAATGGAACCTATCTAGTTAATGTAATCATAAGTTCCCTGCAGCCATATGGATTTGTGAGTCTGTTATGATAAACTAATGTACTCGGTCTCTTTGTGATACAGGATCGGCAAAGATGTTTTGTATGATAGCTATAGTGATGCAAAATATTTGAGACATACTTTTGCCCTGAAATTGTATCTTAAACTTCAGGCTGGAAGGTGGCCATTGATTTTGTTATCGAGGAAACCCGAAAAACTGCGTAATACTACTGTGCAGCATCTTATATCTCTGGGATGCCATGGTTGGTCTTCACTTATCATGAGGTAAAAGAGTTTCTAAATTGCATGATAAACAAGAAGAATATATACTCTCTTTGAATTCACGTCTTGTTAAAAATCTTCTTACATCATTTTTATTCTTCTATATATTATTGATATTTAGCATTAGCAACTTAATCTTGTTTGTTATTAGTCATGGATCAAGTAGGTGCACGATGGTCTTGTGGTTCAACTAGGTGCATGATATTTAACCAGACTCACTGCCTCATAGAGTTCTGCATAGAAAATTCAGAGTCTGACTTGAGTTATGAGTTTACATAAATGGTATTCTGTCATCGCAGAATGGATAATGAAACGCAAATAGATTATGAAGAATTTTTATGGAGACAAAGGAGTATGCTGCAGAGGGAGGGCTTCCGAATCAGAGGAGTGATTAGTAGCCAAATGGATACCCTCCGCCTCCGGGGCACTTGGTCAGGACCTCGTATATTCAAGATTCCATACCCTGTTCTCAGACACAGTATGGAAGGTCATGGTGAAAATCACAAATAAGTAACTGCCATTTTTTTCAGACCATTGTTACAGTGTGAGCGCGCTCGCATATATGTAAATGTATGTATATAGATGTACATATATCTGGTGCATTGAGGATACACAAGACAACTCTCTCTCTTTTTTTTCCGATCTGTTGAAGATACATTTGATATTGTATTCATGCACAATCGAAGAATTCTCTCGTCTCTTCTTGCCCATTGCCATTGGTACACAGTCAAATCACTATAGCAGAATTTGAAGTAGCAAACAAGCATACCTATTGGTCTGTTTTTCGAATTTAGAATTGAAAATAAATGGTTCAAAAATTAAATCTGATTAATAATTGAGGTAAGTTTGAGCTTGTTAATTATTGATTAAGTCGAATTCAATTACAATTAAAAAAACAAGTATATAATTTGAACTCAAACTTGAAAGATTAAATATTTAATGGGGTCGAATTCGAACATGAACATGTCATTATATAAGTCGGCTCAGCTTAATTACAACCTTAATGAAATTACTATGACATCCTACTTGTTATGAAAATAATCGTGTTGACGTTATGATAAATTGATTACTCAGTCTCGAATTCAAATTCATCCACTATTGTAATAATTTAATTAGGTATTTATTTTTAAAAAAATAATAGTAGTAATAAATTGTTCTAAATAAATACCGTATTTTATAGTAACTGCATTGCAGTTAATAATTTCATATAATTACTATAACACAGAGTCCGTCATGAAAATACAGGTTAATAAAATGCAATGCTCGATTCATCTCGTGTTTCAAATATTTCATTCAGCAATTTAAATGTAAACAAATGATTGCAATCCTATGTTGCTAATTTTGGTACACTATTTTAAGGACTTTCTTAATATTAATATTAATATAAAGCCCATAAGTAAATGAACGAAAATATTGTATGTATCACATTTGTTAAATGTCATAGTCAATATCCTATTACAACCAATTGTATAATCATCAGATTTGACGTACATAAATAACAAATACAATTGCTTTAGCAAATCCAAATCCAATAATTCAATGAGTAGTAGACACACACGACTTTAAAAGAACAGCACTACGTTTTCAAATAAGACGTAGTGACTAGTGAGTGGATTGGAATTATAGTCTATAGAAGAAACAGCACACTTTTTTTAATGTGAAAATAAAATAATCAATAATAATATTCGTGAAGGCTATAATTAATATTATCTCACTTGTCCGTATTCACCAATCCATTCACTTTTCACTTTAATTAGACCTTTTTCTTTGCCTTTGGTTTGGATGTTAGAGGAATAATATCTTCCTTTGCACGAGTCAATGTAGAAACTAATGCGTTTCCAGCTCAGATATTTACCATCTTCCTCTCCCTCTCTCACCCCATCATCGTCATTATACTTCATCATCTCGTGTTGCTGCATCCCCTCTTTCTTCTCTTTCTCTTTCTCTTTCTCGTGTAAGCATTCATAACCGAGACAAAGAGGGGAGTCTTGTCCACCGATTTTGAACTTATAGACTTTAGATCAAGTACCTTGATCGGTTGCACTCTTGTTTCGAGGTACGTATTTTTCACTACATGTGTTTCGTATATATAACTCAAAGACTCCATTTTGATCTGAATAGTTGCACCAAATTGTAGATCGGTTGCTACAGTAGGAAAATATTTTATTTGATTGCGCAATGCCTGATTGATTTGGGTTTTCTGCAGTTGACTGTTAAGATTGACGAGTAGTGAATCCCCAGATCTATTGATTTTTCTTAGTTGAAAAAGAGGTAGAAACAATGTCTTTTACCGGGACACAGCAGAAATGCAAGGCGTGCGAGAAGACTGTGTATCCGGTGGAATTGTTGTCTGCTGATGGAGTTAGTTATCACAAATCTTGCTTCAGATGCTCTCATTGCAAAGGAACCCTTAAGGTTCTTTTATTTCTAGCTCCTCTCTCTCTCCCCACCCCCACCGCACTTGCACATTCTGACATTCTTATGTATTTTCTGAAATCAAATCAAGGAGCTTGATTTCTTGAGTTATGAATATTTGTTGTTTGCTGCTTGGTATTGGATGAAGTGCTATAAACATCTAGCTTTTGTTAGTACTACCTATATGTTCTACATTCTATACCAACAATTTTCTATATTTTTTATGATTGCCTAGTGTGTGACGGATTAAGTGGAATCATATTGTTTACTCCATATATCAAATTTTTATTTGGAGGATCCGGTAACAATTATCTAGATTGATGTGTGGTGCCCCATTTTTTTTGTTTATTGTTGTGTTGCTTTTTGGGATATGGGTTTTTTGGTTGTAATTTCTTGCAAACTTTGTTAGTTTCTGCTTGGCTACTGGAAGGGTCTTGTTCTATGTCTGCACACAAATAGATGTGTGTTCTATCATCTATGTGAAGATCATACTAGATGGGGTTCCAATCCATCTGCTATTTATTTGACCATGATTAATTGTTAGATCTCTTTTTTACCTTATTGTTGCGTATAAATTAGTTGTTTCACATGGCGAATTTACTCAATACTACAAAATACAAATACATCATATAAATAAAGCTTGACCAATGTGTAAATAAAGATTAATTGTAAATGTCTATCTCCCCAGGAAGATGTTTCATTTTTTTTCTCTTCCTATAAGTATGCATTTCATTACAAAATGATAATAATTTATAATTCATTCGCTCTAATACAGCACAATGTACTTCTATTTCATTGATTCACGGGCAAAGATATTAGTCTTCAGTTTTGGGGAGAAGCTCAAATTATATAATCTGGAAATAATTAAATATGGGCGTTGAACTGTGAAATTGGCACTGAATGCTTTCTAATGAAATTTCTTTAGGTAACAGCTCAATATATGAAAAATGTAATATCAAGATAATAATATGTACATGATCAGAGCTTGATCGGGTAACTTTTAATGAGAATAAAACTGTCTGCTGAACAAAGAGTAAGGGATGGCTTCTTGTGCTTCTAAGCTCTCTTAATGTTTGTCATAGTGCTCGTCATGATACTGATATTTGTGTTTGTACCACTCCTTTTTGTCCCCAGCTGAGCAGTTATTCGTCAATGGAGGGTGTTCTCTATTGCAAGCCCCATTATGAGCAACTTTTCAAGGAAACTGGGAGTTTCAGCAAGAACTTTCAGTCACGTATGGCTTCGATCTCTCCATATCTAATTTAAAGATTGTTCTTTTAATATTTTTAATTATTGCCAATGGAATTTTCTGCAGCTGCAAAATCAGCTGAGAAGTTAACAGCGGAGCTGGTAAACTTTTTGCTATATAGGCTCAAACCTTTTTTACTTTGCATTTAAGAAGCTCTCTGACTCTTGTTACCTTTTCTGAAAAAATTTCAGACAAGGTCACCTAGTAAACATGCGGGCATGTTCTCTGGGACACAAGATAAATGTGCAACATGTGGTAAAACAGCTTACCCACTTGAGAAGGTATGGGTGATATTATTATTAATTTAAGCTGCATTGTCATTGACTTGGGTTTTTGTGGGCTTGAACTGATTATGTTGGTTGTTTAAACTTCAAATGATAACTGTCACAATCTTCACCTTGTAGTTAAGTTCTGAAACTTTAACACTTGCACTAAACAGAGAGGTGTGATAGTCAAAGTCATCAGAAACTTGTGTGGCTTAGAAGATGAGATAATATATGAATTTGTACATTTGGTGCTGCATTTTTTTCACAAAAAAAAAGGCATACGCGTTGCCTTTAATTTTTCCTTTCTGATCTCTATAAGATGCTTATATTGAAGCCAATCATCATTGACATCCACATGCAAATTAAGTTCACTTGGAAAAATATTATGTTGAAATTAAAGTAGTTCTTGAGAGGAATATGAGCACATCTTCTCAGACAATTTGTTCCATCATTAACGAGGGTTTTTAATTCATGCATATTATTTCACCAATTTGTACAGGTTACGGTGGAGAGCCTGAGTTATCACAAGTCGTGTTTCAAGTGTTCTCATGGTGGATGCTCTCTAACTCCGTCAAACTATGCTGCTCTAGATGGCATTCTATACTGCAAACCTCATTTTTCGCAGCTCTTCAAAGAAAAGGGGAGCTACAACCATTTAATCAAGTCTGCATCAATGAAACGCCCGACTGCTGTGGTTCCTGATTCTTGAAGACAGAACACATATAGTTTTTTCACTATCTATTTCTTTGAGCACGATCTTGCCTTGCCTTTCTGGGTGTGTTTCTTATATGTTTCTGTTTGATTTCAATTCCTACATACTTGGAGTAACTTTTACCACAGATGAGAGTGTAATGCATTGTTGATGAAGTTCACACAATTTGCGGAACGTTTATATTTCCCATCACTGTTTTTAATGTGATATTCATGTTCCATAATTTTTTCCTATGTTGTATGTTGTCTTGTTTCTTGGTTTGATATGTGACTAAGATATTATTTCCTAGACAATACCTTAATCTCATGTTTGGCTTATGATTAAGTTTTCATATAATTATATATCTCACACGAGATGTAATCAGATGGTAAGTCACAGTAATTCATGCTATTTTTACTTTGGAGGACGTTTTAGAACATGAATAATATGTTTTCTACCTGTTCTCATCATTTTGTAGAATCTCAATTTTCATATATTTTATGAACAATGAGCACGGTATATTAATTTTTAAATAGTTCTCCAAAGTTAATTTTTTTTTACAATTCTAAAGAAAAACAAAAGTAAAAATAAACATGTAACAATAATATAGAGAAACTAATTTTTTTAGTGATGGTTGAGTCTTGTGAATATATAAAATATGAATTTGAGACTGGACAAGTGAAAGTTAAGAAAATTGTGTCTACAAAGAACTTTCCTTATTACTTATATGTTGACTGTTAGCAATAAAATGCTGGTCTTCAACTGTATTAAATTTCAAGGGGAAAAGGTCTATATTCCAATTTTTGAATTAGTATATGAACTGCAAATGAAAGAGACTAAGTAAAAATTGATAAAATCAACATACTTACTTCAAGTCTTCAACATAAATTTTGATAACAACCAATCACAGACTCAGGAATTGTACATTGAACAAAAATGGGTAATATTCTTTTCACGTATCCCTTGATGAAGAATGTCAGTAAAATCATAAAATCTGTGTTTGCCTATTGTTAAATTGGTATTAAAAATATAAATATATAATCAGAGGCTATGTAAATGGATCCAATCTTTCCCAAAAAGAATTAGGTAAAAGTGATCTTACTATAAGAAGAAGCCGAGATTGGGAAGAATTGAGATATTCAGAGTCACTTTTCAAACTTCCTACTCCACTAATCAGGTGTTTGATTGCTGGTACATGTCAAAGCATCTCCTCTCCTTCACTCTTTGGGAAAAAAAATGTCTTCGCCAAACTCTGTCAAGTTACAAAATAGAGTGGTGGTTGCTCTCTCATTTACTGCGCTTCTTGGCTTCACTATAGAGGATAACACCAATCACGGTGAGGGTATACCCGGCCATCCCCGTTGCAGACACTGGATTCCTGAAAATCATTATTGAGACGACCACTGCTACTGCCCCTTTTGCATTTCCAAGTACCTGATATTCATCAAGGAAATGACTAGTCAGGCAAACAATTATTTTACTACTCTTGACAGCCATGGTATTGTACAATAGATCACAAGACTCCAACAAATGAAAATATGGAATGAATTTTATAGCATCCATATCAGAACCATAGACAAGCAAACCTATGACAGAGGTATGTGAAATAGATGAAGGGTAAAACAAGCTAGCAAGAGTAAATAGATAGTCTGTGCACAACTTGCACCAATACCAGGACTCATTAGTCTATTATCTACCTAGGAGGTGATGCTAATAGTAAGAGTTTGGATATAAAAAATGATATGTTCCGCAACCAACTCAGATATATAGACTTCATGTCACCTATATATACAACCTCATCACCTAACTTCTACGCAAAACGATCCTAAAAATAAGTCTCAGTAAACTTGAGGGGAAAACGAAAAGCTCTGTAATGAACTGATACCCGTGAATTAACCTCCATAATGATGTATTCACAAATCTTCATCTAAAAGAAGATACAGAATGAAACACACCCCGCTAGGTAATATGAACAAGAATTATGCATTCCCAGCACCAGTATCAAAAGTTAAAGAACTTCAAACATAATTTCAGTAGTTGACCAAGAAAATAAAGATTTTGGATTCAATACACTTATAAAGGAGCCAAATGATCTACAGATAGGTAACAGCACAATTTCACTTTCTATTTGCACCCACATTTTCTGCCTTAGTGTCTTTTAAATGGGAAAAAAAGAAAATAAAGAAGCTTGCTAATTATCACCAAGTGTTAAGAATTAATAGAGATTTAATGACAAGAATGCTATGCTATAGGAATAGATCTGAGGAAGGGTAGCATGGAAAAGAAAGTGTAAATACCTGAAGAGTTAGAGCACTTGTGTGTTTTGTGACCAGGAAATTGGTCAAATTTACAAAATATGCCAGTGCAGAGTTGAACAGCAGCATCCAAATAATTTTGATGTCTTCTCTAGCTAATGCTAATGTAATACCAACAACATTTTCCTCCATAAAAAGTGTAGCAGGAAGTAGTAATACAACAGCTATAGGAGCCATGTAAAGCAGCAGGTTCATAGAATTCAATTTTTCCCTTTAACGAACAAGAAAAAGAAATCAGAATCCATAAATAAGGACACAATAACTTCACTATTATTAATTTAATGAATGTTGAACGCATTGGAGCTTACCCTTCAGAAGAAAGCAAAATTCCCTGAACCACTGATTTCAATGCCCTTGCTGCTGTTGCACCGACACACATGAGAAAACCGAACAAATGGAAACTTGGTTCACCCTAACAGAAAGAAGTCGAAGCTAAATCATATCACAACATTCAGTTTCTTGAATCAAAACTGCTTGATTTATCAGACTGCCTTACAATATTCCTTGGTGTGTTGTACGCATTGGAGCAATTAAATCCTTAGCACAAACACAAGATCACTCATTTCTCATTATTATTCAAATTGCATTTTATACGCATTATTGTAATAAATAAACCTCACAAACACATCTTCCGTTATATGAAACCACAATTCCCGATCTCCCAACTCTCCAACCCCTAATCAATCTCACTAGTAAGATCAAAACAAAATCTGGAGTAGAAATCGATCAAAAGAAGACTTCAAGAATAAGGCCTAATCAAAACAAACTACAATAATAAAAAAAAACAAAGAAACAAGAGAAAACTGATCATACCCCACTGGCGATGACGACTCCTGTGACGACGGGAATCAAAGTAACGTATGTCAACCACGCCTCCCTCTTCAAAGTCATCAAGTAGGCGAAGACAGCGGTGAAGAACGGCGTGGTGGCACCGATAGCCTGGTTGAAGCTGACAGGCAAGTACTTGAGCGAAATGTTGCCGCTAACAACAGAAGTGCAGAAAATAAAACTGAGAGCGGTGATCTTCAAGAACTGGACTCTAGATCTTATGGTCTGCATCGGCACCATCTTCAACCACGCAATGGCGATGTAGCTGAGCAGCGCGCACGCTGTCATGTGGCACATGGTCAAGAAAATGGGGTACTTGAAGCCGTAATTGCTCAAGAGATACTTGTTCAACAACAAGACCCCAATGTTGGAGGAGTACCACGACGTCACCAACCCGACCGTGAAGAACTGGCCAGGAGATAGCATCGCGGACATGATGTGATCGGATGAATTGAAGGAAAAATAATGAAATTGACTGACGGCTTAATAGCGTGATTCAATTATTATATAATAATTTAAAGAATAAATTTGGTAGAGTGGGGGGTTATGGCGAAGGGATGGATTAATTAGGGTTGAAAAGGGGTTGATGGAGAGGAAAGAGAAGGTGGGATCCGAGCAGCATTTGCGGAATTCAGTGGGATCTGAACGAGAAAACAGAACTCATTGAAAATCGACAATTGATAAGCAAAATGAGAGAGAGATTAGATTAGGGAGTGGTGGTGCACACTACGTCCTGAGTCCTGAGTCTCCTGACTCAGTGAAGGATCGGAAATTAGTTGTAAATTGCAGTTAATACTCAGTTGGGGTTTGGCTGGATGGCCATGGGTGATTACATGCAGTTCTAAATATACGCGAAGTATCTGAAAAAAAGCCTAGAAACATTGCTTGATTTTTGGGACTAACATTGAAGTAACATTTGCAATATTCCAAAGTATGTACACTTGCCTTTGCATTGCTGATTGCCCATTCAACAAATTAAATCATGTTATTTCTTAATTCAATAGTTTGGGCTTGGGGAAACTCAAGGCCTACAATAACATGATTGGAGTGAAATTCAGGCCCAAATACAAGTCCACTTTAATCGAGGCACTACCTAGCCCAACCCATTTGATCAACTGATTCTAGCCCCTCCACCCAATTCACACCTTAAGACATAAACATAAACCTCAGTTCAGTTGCAGTCCCACACATGAAAGCTAAATTAGTCTTGTTGGAATTAATATTACAAGAATGCATACTTAATATAACCAACCATCTACATCTACATCTATATCATTATATATATATATGGTTGCCATATTTTTAACCACTTATTATTATTATCATAATATTTCTAATTATAACAATATAATTGCGTGTCTTAACAAATACTGTATAAAACTCTAGTTCACGCTATCATTACTAAATTCCTTAAACTAAGTTTTTTAACTAGAACAACCATCACTGATTCGTTGTTTTTTTTTCAAGATCTTGCTCACTAGATCACTCACCAGTCACCAGATCAGATCAGAGATTGATGAACAAAACTAACAATTAATTATCAACAAAAGTAAATAAAATTACATACTTATAAAAAATTTATTTAGGCAACCCTACTTAACGATTAGAAAATCAACCTAGTTAGATTAAGAATTTTTACGACCTCCATTAGGATCGAGCCTTTGATTTGGACTAGTCGTCGTAGTTGCAACAGACGCGTTATCATTTTTTTATTTTATTTTGGTTGAAACTAAGTTTCGTGGTCAGAAAAATAAAATGTGGATTGTGAAAGTAACGCGGTAGACTTCAATTTTGTCTTTGTAGTTACACTAATTAATTTGATTCCAGCTTGATTTTGTCAGTCCAAATTAAGAAGTACCATTTGCATCAGCTTAAACAAGTATTATTCTTTGTTTTTTTGTAGTAAATAACTGTTTATTAGAAAATGTACCTATCATCCAAATTGAATGCTAACATATCATCTTAATGCTAATATTTTATATGTAAATAACTTGTCAATTCATATAATTACTACGATTTTATCGTTGCTAATATTTAGATAACCAATCTAAATCATCCAACCGCTAATATTTTATCTTTATAAGATAAAGATGTCTAACATTTTACATGCTTAATTAATCCTTTTTATAAATTTAGAGAAGGAGATCCAAATTTGTTTTTGACAAAATCAACAACAAAGACTTGGTCCTCTAATATTCATATATGTTTGAAAATTACACATGTACGTTTCATTTCACACTGTGTCTGCCTAAATTAAAATGCTTATAAACTCTGATCTACGATCATGAAAAGATGACATAACAATACCAAGAAATTAATTAAATATGAAAGCTAGATTATGCATGTTTTTGGTTGGGTTCTTGCTAACGCATGAGCTTACTCTTTCAATACGAATTAATGACATTAATTCTAGGCAAGAAAGGCTACTTAAAACACTTTCTTCTCCACCACCACCAAAGTCCAGCGTGTCGCAGAGGCAGGTGACGCCGCCGATGTATAGGCTGACACCCCCGCCACCACCATCACCTCTACCGCCACCGCCTCCAGGTCCACAACCACCACCGCCACCTGCGAATTAGTCCTAATCTTTAGGAACAAACATTTATATGTGTGTGTATATATATATATATATATATACTCCTATGATGAAGTTGAATATATGTGCATTTCCATATGCCTGACTCGTCAATCAACATGTGTAGGCTGTGAAAAAAAATTGCAATGTAGATAGATCACGTAGTTATTTTTAAAGTTCATTTAATTTTGGTTTCTGTTTGTTTACTTAGGCTATGTTTGGTAGTCTAGTTAGGTTTGGTCAAGTTGGGTTAAAATTTAATTTGAATGATGAGATAAAATAAAAAGATGATATAATTTTGTTGTTTGGCATACATGATTGATTTAGTTATGTTATATTGTAAATTACATTTTTGTCCTTATAAATTTTCTAAATACCATAATTATCCATCTTCTTCATTCTTCGTTGAAAGATTTTCTCTACAACCATCAACATATTTTAACCTCAAAACGAAAATTAATCTTCCCAACTAATTAACTTTAAAAACCAAAATTAATCTCTACACAATGGAACCATAACTTGAAGAATCAATTCTCTCTCACTTCAAATGGACTTCTTCTCTCCACTTGAAGAGTCCTTAGTTTACCCTAACTTAGTGATGCTTTCTCTCCTGAGGATGAGTTGATGTTTGATTTGTAGAGAGAGAGTTTTCAGAGGAAGTTTAGAGAGCTTTCGGAGGAAAATTTGCAGATGAATTGATGTTTGATTTGTAGAGAGAGAGTTTTTGGATGAAGATTTGCAGATAAGTTGATGCCTGATTTATAGAGAGAGAAAGTTTTCAGACAACGATTTGCAGAAGGTCGGGAATGGTGACTGGAGATGACGATTTGTAGAGTATGTACGAGTTATGTAGAGAGGGAATGGAGAAGGGGTAGTGATGGTTTATGGAGAATGGGATGCTTGATTTTCAGGGTAGTGTTCTATTTGAAGAGGATGAGTTTGTGGCTTGTTGTTGCTCGATTTGCAGAGTACTATTTGGTGTCCATGGAGAAGTTTGAGCAGAAAATAATTTGCGGCTAAAGAAAGGGGGCAATTTTGGGAATTGAGACACACTTTATCAGTGTTCATGGCATATAAATTGTAACCCACCATTTTGGTGGGTTTTGTTTTATGTACTACAACAGTATTTTGTAACGGGCCAGAGCTTAAACTCGGGCCAAACAGATAAAAAAATATAGCTACCAAACACAAGATATATCAAGTTAATTTATCATAACTTATCAAAACAAGCCTACCAAACACACCCTTATTGTTTCTCGTGTATCTCCTATTGAAGTGATCAGTTCGCACTCTTGCAAGTTAATTTTATGCATCAGATTCAACAAAATTTTTTGTTACTTTAATATCACATTTTTACATCAATTAAAAACTAGAAATAAATTTAAAAAACTGTGCAATGCATGTAAAATTTATAGATTTAAATGGGAGGAAAATCCCAAAGTAGTGTATAATATATACAGTAAATAAAGATGAAGAGGCCAGACTTGTAGCCCGAGTCAGCGCATGTTAATGCCAGGCTTGCCAGCAGCAGCAGTACTCACATAATTTTCTTTATACCTAAGTAACCTAACCCCAAAACCTATCTATCATTTTCGTACTTGACTTTTCACACTCTCATTAGTCAAATACTCACACAAAGTCAAACATTTATATAAGATATATCGCTCTATACGTTATAGTAGTATACCTTCTATTTTCAATATGTAGTACACAATGTGATACCAAAAAATAGGATACTAAATCCCAACAAAATAATTGTCAGATACTCATATTTTGTGCATGTAATACTAGAAACCATAAGGTCAACTAGCATTAGTTTAAGATTAAAAAAAACTAAAATAATTCCATCTTACATCCGATCGATTTAATATTACGAAGTCAGACACACAAATAGAGGAGAGGAGGAGACTTATAGTTTAGACTTTAGAGGCACCGCACCGCACGCACCGTAAGGCCAGCATTTCTGACAACTTAATTTTCTAATTACTAGTACTATAATATTTCTAATTAAGTCATGATTAAGTGATCAAGACTAATTTATTTCAGCAGCACTTACGTTAAATAGGACAAGTGAGTTCCCTTTAGAACTAATTACTCCCTATATACCAACCTTAGATATATAAACATGAAAGTAATAGTAGTGATACTATTTTGTATCTTGTTCCTCCAATTCTTGGTGATCCCTGCAGTGTGGGTACAGAGTGAGCTCCCACGATATGATAGAAGCCTTCGAGGCAAACGTCGGTCGCCACCACCTCCGATCTCTGCAAAGAAAACTCACCAGAAGGCGCCTCCGCAGTCCCCCACACTGCCACCTCCACCTCCACCTCCACCTCCACCTCCACCTCCGTACTAATTGTCAACTGTTCTTGCAATTGCATGCATTAATTTATCTTTTGTTTTCTTTGGATAGAAAAGAAAGAGAGAGAGAGAGATTACAGTATGCATCATGCACATGATTACTAGTACTGTTCAATAAATGTAAGACTATCCAACACATGAATATCAGATTAATTAAAACTATTTATATGAACTTTGACCTATTTTTATTTTTTCACAAAAGCTTTCAAGTACAAATTTTACTTCAAAATAAGAAATAGTTATTTATCGTACTTATAATTTGCTAAAATCAAATTCTAAAGAGTAGAAGGCTGTTATGAAAGTTGTTCAAGGTTCTGGAGATTCATTTTAGTTCTTACGTACCCTTGATGATGATACTGAACAAATAACAAAGTTGTCAATAAAATCAATCCACTTGATCTTTAAACCAATAACCAAAATTAATCAAAATCAAAATGAAGGTTCCCTTAGCATTTCCCAAACATGGAAGAATAAACTAATTACTTCCTCCTGATAATCGAGCTACTTTCATGCCAACCAATAATTCATTGAAAATAAATCAGTTGTTTATTATTTATAAATTTTAAACTCGATCAATTGTTCTTGGTAAGGGATTTAAGAAGTGGATTATAAGAACTAGATTATATATATATATATATATATATCATCTTCTATTAGGTGGCTTCGCCAATACTACAATAATATTTACATCAAAATGTAAGTTCATACAATATGTATTGTAGATTATTACTGATTACACTTGAACGAAATCGAGGGATTAAAAAATAAATCCCTTCAATATATAAATAAAAAAAAATTATAAATCAGCAAAGAAGTGGTAATTAGTTGAATCAACAGCAATGAGTCTCAAGGCAGCAACCGCAGCTGCAAGAGACATGCATCCAAAGAAGACAACGTTAAACCAATGCCAACTTTTCTGCATTGACGTAAGCTTGTGCTTCCTAGCCACCAGGTACATGTGGTTTGCAAGAATGAACGTGAGAGGGAACGTGCTCAGCGCCCCCGTCAGGCTCATGAAATCTCCCAAGAACGGCAGCAATGCTGAAACAAATGTCGTTATACCCAAGTAACCGCCTCTAACCACAACTCTGAACGACAAGTTCCATATCTCTAGAGCACTTCCTTTCAGCTCAAACTTTGTATCCAAGTATTCATACATTGGACTTGCAAAGATCTGTATAGAACAATTAGAGGCATTGTTTCAATTTATCTTTGAGGAGATATATATATGTATATGGTGACTGATGCTTACGTGCAGAGCGATGATTGTCTGCAAAAAAGCTGCGATATTAGCTGCGGCCTTCAACCAAACTGGGCCGTGCACATTGTGCAACAAGTAGGCTGATGCCTCCGATCCATACGCCCAGTAACCAATGAAGGTGACAGCGTACATTGGGAGAACTCCAACTGTGAACTGGAAATACAGAGCTTTCAACATGTTGTCAACGACGGGTTGTCTCACTGTTGCCTGCCAAGAAGGGAAATCAACTGTGAGTGGTCTATCATTCGGGGGTGAAAAAGTTGTTTAATTTACTTTAATTACAGAGCATTTCATATATAGTGAAAAGCATGTAAACCAAAGAAAAGCGAATCAAGTGAGAGCAGACTATCTATTTATATTTGATATAGGACATCCAAACTATGGTTAGTTATCACTTACATACAGCGGTGGAACAAGCTGCAGGTGCCAGAAGAATATAGAAATGTGCTAATTTTAGCATAATAATATATTATGCATGAATAAAGCTTATCTAAAATATCATGATTTCTGCGGGACCTGTATTTCTGGAAGCATTCCAGTATTGAATGCAAAGACAAGGTTTGCTGATGCACCGATGGTTGTAAAAATATTGCTTGTACTTGTTCCGTGAATGCTGTAGTCTCTTGGAGGAGCTTCAATGCCTGTTAAATAAATTACTAACTTAGAAATAGATATTGTAAAAACAAGAAAAATGAGACAGCAACAAGAAAGTTCACCATATAAAATTGATATTGCATAATGACAATATCCCCCACCATGGAGCTGATTCCGACATCAAAGTACATTAGAATCATAAAAGTATATAAAATTTTGATAAAAAGAAGTTTCATGGCTGACAAATTTCATTGCACGTACATAAATCTTATGTCATGAAACAAAAGAAGATGAATCCAGATAATGATTACATAGCAATAGTCACTTAAGAAAATTCCCGCAAAGTTATCTCGCAATTTTAATTAATAATGTGGAAAAAGATCAATCAAAATTTACTTGTCTCCATACAAAACCTGAAAATATAAAAGTTTAGCTAAACAGATGAAAATAAAAAGACAATCAAATAGAATGAAAATCCAGATCTCACAGTGGACAAAGCATCATATACAATTTGAAACGAGTAGACATAGGGTTATTCTACTAAAAGTCCTAGTCGGGGAAAATATTTTAAATGCTCAGCGGAGAGAGATAAAAGGAAAGCGCTCAACTTTTACCACAAACTGCCTTCTGTAAATGACCAAATAGTTTCCTTTCAAAACCCAACTTTGTTTAGAAAGGAAGGACAAAAGTAATATTAAGCATTCAGAAATAACATATTTAAAAAACACATACAATTTTCGCAAATTTCGGTTTAGTTAGAATGAATTTACTATAGCAAAGAAAATATGTGGCCTACCATCTTTTAGAGCCAGAACAAATGCTGTGATAATGTACACCAGACTAAAAAATGTTGAAAATGCCAGCCATGCTCGCAGTGCTGATAAATGTGGTACAGAAATCGCAAAAAGAATACATGCGATTCCAGAAAATGCAATAAAGTGCGGAAGCTTCATGCCAGAGTTTTCATGGAAAAGCACATAAAGAGCCTGCATATAATGTCAATGGAATAAAGAAATCAGCTCAAATTGTATTATTTAATGGTGAGATAATATGATGTCTTCTTTAGTTTGTATAAACAGAAAGCCATCATTCAATTGAAACTCTGTGTTACGTGAAAAATAACTACATACATAGCTATTCATTTGTTTTTTTGTGTGGTTTCTTAAAAGAGAAGAATAGAAGTAAAGTAGTTACCTTAAGGGCACTGCCAGCTAAAATGATGTACCCAACATTGATCATAAAGAGATTAATATACTGCAGTGCCCATGTAATAGTATAGGCTTCTTTACCTACACCACAGAAACCTATCTTAGTGAAAAAATGCCTTCAGCAATGTGTAAACAACAAGAGAGGATATTAGATTCATTAGATCACAATGGGGTTCATCTATTTCAGAACTGCACATTATTTGTCCTTACCATATATAAATCCTGCAAGGTCTCTATATCTGATATGCCTCTTTCCTCCGTATTCGTGAAGCTTGGCAACTAACATATTTGCATACAAAGATATTGCTGTTGCTAAAATTAGTCCAACCACACCGCCAATCCAACCTAACGGAACCATAATCGTGCCAGAGTATCCCAACACATACGCACTGTTTATCCCAGTTGTAAGTACGAAGCCCACTTGGAACCATGAATCTACATACGCAACAGGAAAAATAAGATGGGAATACAAGTAAAAATAGAGTGAAGAAGAGATCACCGTAGCTTCTCATTACTTACGAAACTAAAATTCAACAAAGTTTAATGTGTGCATCACTCCGTGCCATAAACAAACATGGTGGGTGTAAGATGATGTGAGGCATCCCCAACCAAACTGCTAAGATACATACAATAAACAATGAATAGGGAACAAAATTCCAGCTGCTACAAACGCATCTTGGCTTACAAAAGTAGTTAGAACAGAACTACATTTATTATGATTCAAATAGAGACGAGAAAAATCAATACTCCACAAGGAAACAATAATTCTTCGATCAAATTCAAACTCACATATAAAAGATTAACTCCAAGAGAATCAAGCACTGATTTAACCGATTCCCAAAATTTTGGATACACACTCCACAAATACATACAAGCCCAACTAACAAGAATTGCATTAAAAAAAATCAAGAAACAGAGAGATAGCAATGTAAGACCCTAAAAAGATAAGAGAAACCCAAAAATTTAATAAATTAAAGAAAGAAGGTCACCTCGGCTAATTTGGTGTGCGGTATCAGAAATCTCAATAACGACACTGTCAGAGGCATAGCGGCTTGAAACGGCATCGTTTTCCGGAGCAACCACCATTTCTGCACCTCGCAAGAGCGCCGATCTTACGTCGCCGTCGTTTGCCGCAGCACTGCCTGAATTGACGCGCAAGCCAGCTTGAGAACCAACATCAGACACCCAAAATACCATATCCACAACCAAGAGAAAAAGAATGCACACAGTAATCCCACAGTGAAGCGATGCTTACAGAGAGAAGAAGCAGGCTTAATGGAACCCCCGTCTCTTCGGTATGCAACAGTATTTAACGCTATTTTCCAAAAATAATTGTGATGTTGATGTCAGAATTCTGTTATGCGTCTACGCAACTTGCTGATTTCATAATTATTTTTCGAGGTTTTTATTTACAAATCCAAAAAGGAAAAGCTACAACTTCCTAATTCAGATGTTTCTGAGAAGTTATTATGGTTGAAATTACAGATACATTTTTTTTTTTTTGGTTGTTGTTGAATCATTTCTTGTTTAAATATGCAATTTTATGGCGCTAAATTTAGACAAATGCAGTGAATGGAGAAGATAATTTTGAGATAAATAGGAAAATGAAGTGTTGTTGTTGGTAGAGAAACAAGTGGATCAGAGTTTGTCTGAGATTTTCAAGCACTAAAAGTAGCAATTTACGCTTGCTTTCTTCTTTACTTCACAAATACCGCAGCTTCGGTCTCCCTTTTACTTACTTCTTCTAATCTACACACGTGCATATACTGGAGATTAAAAAAAGTATTTTTTTGTATTTTTGAAAAATAATATACTTTATTTTAAATTGAAATTCTAAATTGGAGTATTTTTCTAAAGGACTTGAAAATAATGTATACTTAATTAAAAAATTATGCTTATTTGTATAGCTGGAATTATTGGTGGCCCCCGTTATTTCTTATTAGATTCAGAGTTACCGTGCGTGAGCATTCTTTTCTGATTCGGCCCAGTAATAGCGTATGACATTAAAAATGAGAGAGAACAAAATTGGATTAATTCAACCTTATAATTAAAAATGGTGCACTGAATTATTAAAGCTATTGGGCCCACTTATTGGATTATCATATTCCAAATATAATTGGTAGTTGTTTGTCCCATCTTTCTGAGCTGCCTAATCACACCATCTTTATTCAATTAAAGAAGAGAAAAAGAGAGGCTTCTATACTCCATGATTGTGATATTTGTGGTTGATGACATCAGGAGAAAATTGTGCACCGCTCTTCCATTAAATAACCAATCTTTATAAGGTTAGGCAATTACTTATTATACAATATGATAAAATCTATTGTGGGACACAAAATCAAATAACATCCAGGCTTGTGTAATATCAGAAACTAACTATCAACGTTTAAAACACTTCACTTTGTTGCTCAAAATTATGTGAATTCAAAAGGAGTTATTATGACATATGGCACCATACTAAAATTTTTGGAGAAGATGGCTATTTTATGACACCTAATGCTCAATCTAGGGACGATCATGACTGAGAAAAGGACAACATGAAAGACAAATTAACCAGCATAATATAAAAGAAGTTAACCACGTCTCAATAGTTTTTCAGATTCAAAGATAAATTTTTCAGCAGTGATCCTAACAAACGAAAGTTCCCCAGTTTTTAGAAGGTCCAAAAAAGAAAGGAGCGAACCTGAAAGCATTCATGGATAAGAACTGTTAATGCATGTCCTTATTGCTAAAAGTAATACCCAAACAACTTCCATTACTCAATGCAATATCAAATGGGAAAACTGGATGTTGTAGTAAGCAGTTAAGCACGTAACACTCAACTAAACCAAAACCTGTATCTGGATTTGGAGAAATATATATAATTATTTTATAAGTGAGTGAGCAGCCTAGCACACCATAATATCTATTTCCTGATAAATAATGAGTGAGATGCCATTCAATCTGCCTAAGTGTTTTTAATTCTTGCCCACGAGTAACAGATCTCTAGCTATAGACCATATTGCAAACATAGTACGGAATAATATAAGTTCGTATACATGCATATGTTTTATTACAAGGAAATAATTCTCCATCAATGTGGTGGCTGCTAGTACTGTAATTCTATATTCAATGTTCATTATGGGGCTTCCGCAGATCAAGGTTTTTAATACTATTTTAGCACTTTCGAAGTTAACCAAAATATACTAAGATTCCACGCGTCGAGAGATCAGCCATCTCCCCAAGGAATGCACTTCTAAAAGCTCACCCTTTGATCCCATTTCTCTTGCTATTTGGTCTCAGGTTTAGCACTAACAGTTTGTTCACGGCCTAAAATAACTCATGCCACGTCAGACAAATTCAAGTTAACACTTCATCATAGATACTCTAAGTCTCTAATAAGGAAGAAATTCTTTACATCAATCATTCCTAAGTGGTCCTCATTTTACTATATAGAATAATACTTCCTCCAACATTCATCATAAAGATATGCTAAAAGGGGGAATAACAATCCAAACTATGCACAAACTGAAGCTGCTCCTTCATGATTCAAGGCAGCCAATACTACACACCATCAGTTATATTACAAAACAGTAATAAATAAGCACATATCAAACATATAAGAATTCTACTTCTTAGCATCTGGTGGGCCATCACCAACAACAACATTGATCCTTTCATACCTGAAATCCCCCGAATGTACAGTGCATTTACCGGGGATTGTGAGCACGGTCTCTGAGCTATTCTCAAATAACGCCCACAAGAACATCACAACCAATGCCAGCAATGCGCCACATCCTGTCAAGAATACCAATCCAGAAATGAAACCCAAAGCACAAATCCTCCTCTTCTGTGCTAGCTTCTCCTCAGTATGCTCCCTTGAGAACGCCCTCGGGTTTAATGGCTGAGAATGCAGCCACTGCGGAACGTCCCTTGTCCTAAAGTTCCAGCTATACACACTGCTAGTTTGCATTGAGTTTCCAGTAGATGAACTCAATCCAACAACAACCTCTTCGTTTCTCCACATGTCGCCCAAATCAACCTTATAAACTAACAGAGGAATGTATGGCTTAGGGCTTCCACATTTACTTAACCTAACCTCAATTCTCTTCGAGCTCGAATGGTAATCAATCCATGAATGCAGCTTCATTCCACTGTTCAAAACCAAGCCGATCGACGACACGTTTCTTGTCTTCACGGAAGCAAGACTACCAACGTCAAGACCCACGTGATTGGCATTCACATCCCCCACATTTACATCAACCGAAGTATCAAATTCCACACCAAAAAACCGACTTTCGTGCAAAACCCCAAAACCTTCTCCAGAGAATTTGGACCGGAAGCTTCTGGGAACGACCAGAAACGCCAAACCATCCCCATTATGAGGCGAAATTGAGAAGGTGAAATCAGTAGAAAATGAAAGGGGCTTTCTTGACTTCGGGGTCGGGGCTAAAAGCCTAATGGGTTTTTTCTGGACGATCAACCCGGCACTAGGGGAGTAGATTCTGGGGTCGGTGAGACGAATGGAGGAGCTGTTGTTAGTAAATTTGGCGTCACCGATGAGAACGATATTCGAACCAAGATGTGGTTTGTTGGGGATAGAAAGGCAGCAATGGAGAGCTGATAGAAGTGCATAAAGGAAAATTAGAGAGCGGAAAGGATGAATCGAGCAGGAAGAAGACGGTAGTGAAGAAAATTCTTGCATATTTGGTGGATGTGAGAGGAACTAGGGTTTGAGTGGAATTTGGGGGAAATTGGTATATTGGCTCTGTGGCGTATGGAGTATATTAGGCTAAGATGAAGTACGCAATAATGACCATATAAATGGTTGAACTTAAATCTCCTTTTCGATAAGTTACAAAAGTTTTGGATTAAAATATTAACAATTATTCGATTTCATTCCAACTTTTAATAAAAATAAAAATAAAAAGTTTTAAGTCGTAAAAATATCTTACTTTCATGAAGAAGACTTCTAGTGTTATTTTTTCTGGAAAATGCCAGAGACGATTACTTTATACTCCCTCCGTCCCGTTAAAAGCGGTCACAAAGGGATGGGCACGGAAATTAAGAAACTAAAGTGTTGTGTGTGAATAAAGTAGGAGAGAGATAGTTTAAAGGTAAAAATTTTATCTTTTTAGGAAAGTGACCACTTTTAGTGAGACGGCCCAAAAAAGAAACATGGCCACTTTTAACAGGACAGAAGGAGTAGCGTATAGGGCTAAAAGAGCATGTGCGAAACGAAACACACAATAGATGTTGTAAGAAATTATAAATTTTGTATATGTGTTCATGAATCTTACTTAATTTGTACTCCATTAATTATCTTTACGTAACTTTACTAAACATCTTATGAAATTATAAAATTATATAAAATTTTTGCATTTATAATATATTACATAATTATTTGTATTTATTTATTAAACAGTTCAATTATGAAATTCTAATTAGGAATATGCAAAAATTATGATGATAATGTTTACATTTGTTTTACCGATTTATATTTTTTGGGTAATTTTAAATATAGCCCCTAAATCTCTTTCTTTAGCCCTTATTAAATATATGTACTATTATATCCTTCTCATAGCCTCTTTATAATTTACGTGGAAGCAAAAATTGCAAAAGTTCTATTTTTTAACTATATTGTTGTCCGTTAAAATTCGACAAAATTAATATTTTATAAAATTTTATAAAAGTATTTGACATCATTTCATTTATTACTATTTGTTGTTATAGATATATGAATTACTTATTCATATATAATAAATATGTATAGTAAAAGTCGTTAATTATGTAGACTTGCAATCGTTTCAAAATTAATGAAAAAAACAAATTTTCAACTTGATATATATATATCATAAATATTAAATACTCGTAAACTTGTCTATTAGTAGACTCGTACTAACAACTTAATATTTTTTTAATATATTTGAATTTAATTTATATACTCATATTCGCTGTAAAATAAAGTAAAAATAATTTTAATATTCATTATTATTAGAGGTGTTCAAACGAACCGTAATCGACAGTTTTGAAAACCGAATCGTAAAAAATTACACAGATTATTAAAATTATAAATTTTAATAAAATATTAATTCCGTCGAATTTTGACGGGCAATAATCTAGTTTAAAAATAGAACTTTGTAATTTTTGCTTCCAAGTAAATCATAAAGAAACTATGAAAATGGCATAATAGTACATATATTTAATAGAGGCTATGGAGAGAGATTTGGGGACTATATTTAAAATTATCCTATTTTTTAAGCGAGAAAAAAAAAAGTTTATTTGGGTAGTGTTTGGAGGCCCACGAACATATTAAACGATAACCTCAACTTATTACGGCCCACTAAATTTCAAATACAACAGCATATAGTAGGGAACTATAAGGAATGATTATACTAAATAAATATGTAAATCAGGTCTCTAATTATCACCCTCACATTAACAAATGACAATTTAAAGGAATGATTCAATAATATATATATATATATCTCAATTTTAGCTTACAGAAATTTGTTTGCACTTTTACCCGTGTTAAAAACAGTATAAAAAGAAATTTACACACCTGGAAAGTAGCAATGACATGAGTTAATAAATTTGTGTTAGAATTAGAAAATCATTCACCTTCTTTGGAACTGCAAAAGCAAGGGACAAATTGTTTGAATCTCCACCTGATTCATTGCCATATATACAAGGGCAACAGCAGACAGCAGTTGCTCCCTAATTCCCTAATTAAAAGGGGGATTGTGTAGCAAACCTAACAAAATTAGAAGTTCTGGATAAAGGTGGAAACAGTGGGAGTTGCAATTGGAAGAAATGGGGTCGACAATAGTTTGAATTTTTGCTGCTCATATTGTTTGTAATTTGTATATTGTCCTTTACAAATATAAAGTGTAGTCCAAGAGGCAGACATTTGGCCTACATATTTCCCATTTTTAAGCCATTGTTTCTCGTTTAGTCTCGTCCAAAATTCTTTTATTTCACCTGACACCACCACCATTTATTACCCATTTCTCTTTCCCTCTCCTCCCACCACTCATGTCAATCATCAATTCTAACTAACCAACACTCTATTGCATATTATAAATTAATTAGGTCTAATTAGGTCTGCATAAAGTAGTTCAAAGAAGAAAATATATAGTGGTTAGTTTGTTGGGAGTTGGGGTCATGTGATGAGAAGGTTCATGGGATTTATTTCAACATTAAGGGCTGTGTTAAAAAGAAAAAAGGACTTCTTTTTTCCTTAACTTCTCACTTCTCACCACATGTAGCATGATTCCCTTTCCTTTTGGACACTCAAAGTAGAGGAAAACTAGCTAGAGGCCATTATATTATTTTTATTTTCCTTGCATGCCTTGGATTCTAATTGTATAAAGTTCTGTAAACCATGTGATTTTTACTCTTTTATATAACAAACCTCTGCCCATTTCAGCAACTTTAACACAATGTTTATTAAAATGAGATATATATTCATAGTAATTTATGTATATTAGAGATATTTGGTAATTAAAACCACTGTTTCATTCCCAGTAATTGGGGTTAATTAGTTTAATTCTCATGACTAAACAAGGACAGCCAAGAACGTTTAGTTTTGCAGAAAGAGGAGAAAGCATGCGAATGTATATGGGCAATCATTCTATGCACTTATATATCCAATTTAACAATTAAATATGTTTGTGTGTATGCGCGCAAACATCATAATCAGTTAAAGAGATCTATAAAGGAAGAACAAAGAGAAAAGAAGCCTTTAAAGTCTTCTTCAGAACTCCAACCTTATTCAATTATATATTTCTCTTTTTACCGCTTCCCCTTCTATTGGAATTTCATGTAATTAACTAACAATAAAGATTATGTTCTTACCGGTTACCTAAAAAATTAATTAGCAGTACGTGAACAAAGCACTATTGTATTTATTGTCTACACAAATTAGAACCAACAACTTGTAATAGAGAAATTTATATATGTCTGCAATTTATAAGATCTTTCATATACATACTTGTGCACAGTATACCGAAATTTCTGAAGAACGTATTTTCACACACACACAAAGAGATCAAATAGAAAGTCGATCAAGAGTCTGAAATTAAATTAACTAGAGTTGGAACAACTTACTTGGTGTTGGTGGGCTTATGTTCCTTTACACACACATACATCATGTATGTATGAGCATAATTAGAAAGCATTTATATATAGAGTTATTGGGGGATCCAAAGATAATTAGATGAATCTGGCTACGTCGTTTGATCAGATCTTCATGTTAGGAGCTACCAAAGGATGAATCCAAAGGGATAGCATGATCCAAGATGAACACTAAAGACTAATTTCACTAAAACAATATGATTGAAACAAGAAAGAAAAGAAAAGGAAATTAAGACAGAAGGTGGGAATTAATAGAGATGGGATCAATGCGATCCCTTTGGACGCCTCCTTTAGTGGCTGTGAATTCAAGCTGCCACCGCCACCAGCAGCAGCAGCTTACATCTCCACACTGTGTGGTGTGTGTGTGTGTGTGAGTGGAGAAGGAAGAAGGAAGAAGGAATAAGGAAGAGAGACATATATAAGAAAGTGGCTCAAGACTACGTCAATATAAAAGACACTGCTCTTATGAAATTAGGGACGACTACGCTAGCTTTCGCATTCAAAACTATTTTCTTTTCCAATTATTTATTCTCTCTTATTATTAACAGTGTTTTATGCTACCCTACTAGCTCCCTAAGACAAAAATAAAAAGAAAAGAAAAAAGAACAGCCTTATAAATGTACCATGTTTATTTAAATATTTTTATTTTCGATCGATAAAGAAATTACTAGCTAGTTGTATGCGCGCGCTTTAATTTGGTGGATTTAATTTATATATTGGCATATCTTGTTGATAATATAATATACTAATTTCAGAGCGTTGTATACTTTCAAGTAAATTTAGAAATATCAAATTTTAAGTTGGTTTTCTCACGCAGTGGTATTGCGCTTTTTATTCAATGATATATAAAAAAAAATTAAAAAAAAAAAACTTGCATTTCAAAGTCTCTATATGATCATTTCACACAATTAATAAATAGTTGAAGAACAATTTCCAACTCTATACTCCTAAACGAAAATATGAAATGCCAATCAATTAGGGTGCCTATGGGTTATAGCCTCATGCTTTAGATTCGCACTATGCTATGTCTATACATATATAGACAACAAAGAAAATGATGGTAGATTAATGCAAAAACATATTGATCGTCGATCAATATAGTACACAATTAAAGTTTTATATGTTATTTTTTTACTACTCAAGATTTCATTTGAACTTTATTTGGATCAAAAAAATTTGATGTAAACTCATGATCACATTAATACAAAAAAAATGTAGCTGTCAACGACAAATGTGTCACAAATTTTCATCAATCATAAATCAGATTTCCGGCGTTGACCGTAAACGACACCGTGTAAGTGAAAGGGAAATGGCACCTTGAGGATTGGTTAATCTCATATTCAAACAACTCTTCGAAATCCCCCAAACAAGTTGGGGGTGCAGTGGAATTATTATTATCATAAATTATGGAAGTAAATGATTGTTCTTACATAAACTAATTTGTTTTAATGATGGTCATGGTCCCATCCACGATTCAAAGCCACAACAAATTTTAATTTCCCTTTTTTTTATTCAAATCATATATAGTTTGTTAAAAATTATACTCCCTCCATCCCGTTAAAAGCGTCCTCTTTCATTAAAATAATACACTCATCTTAATATAAAAGAGGATGTTTTTAGCGGGACAGAGGGAGTAAATTATAGTCTTTTAGTATGCGTTTGGGTGGCGTATGGGCTGTAGATGCCATTTAATTATATATATACTAAAAAAATGTAGTTTTGTTGATGTTGTTATGATACATTGACCAGAATTACATGTGCAATTAGAGATCTGAAAAGATACGAGCTGTTGGTAAAATGGTTTATAATAATCCCCCTTTAATGGTCAAAGATCCATCAATTATGTGGCTATATCTTGTTTCCATGTGATGATTTCGCCGCCATTATTTCCTTCCATTTTTGTGCACAAAAAGAATAAATAAATATCAAGTCCCCTATACTATAGTTTCAAGTCGATAGAAAGTCCGACATGATTTAGCCACATCTTCGATCTTGTAGTGTGTTCGTTCTATGTAAATCTGCCACCTCAATTTTAAGATTTGCACTTTTTTTTTTGAATTACCCTCTCTGCGTGTTTTAATATAGTGTTTTAACTTTGTATGGAAAAATATTGAGTATTATTTTTTTTTTAATGAAAGTAACTAGAGTACGAGTTCTTAATCCAAAATCATAGCATTAAATTGTTCTCTTACATGCTACAATACTCATATAGAATGATGGTTGTTTTTGACCTCCATAACATTTAAATCAATAGAATTAGTTAATTAGGCCAGCTAGGTCAAAAAGTAGTAAAAAGGGTGAATATAATTGATCATGCGCTATAAGTTTTATAACGAACTTTCTCAAAGTCAAATCATTGATTTGGTAGTTACAAAACTTGAAAAAAAAATACAGTATTATAATATTTATATGATGTCCGTGTAGGGGGGAATTAAGCTATAGAATAGTTTAGCACCTAAGAAGTGAAAAATATAGTTATATATGAGAAAACCAGAAACGTAAACTTGACCATTCCTATGGTTATGGTCAAATCTGAATAATTCCAAATTCCTTTGTGGTTCTTTGTGTTTGGCCTATTTGAGTCGTGCTGTCTTTGCTGTCACCTGTTGACAACATTAATTATCACATTTTTTTTTTCTTTTTTGCTTTCTCTAGCGAGTTTATTCTTTTATCGTAAATTATTAACAACCTTTTGTTTCTGTAATTCCCTCAAAAAAAAAAATTAATAAAGCTGTTACTAACATTATAATAAATAAAAATAATAATGGTGGATACAATATATTGAAGGCGTCCAATTAAAACTGTAAACGTAGCAATCTGCCAGTCTGCCGTAGTGCCATTTATGTATTATTATATTTAATGTAATTAAATTTCCTGTCATTAAATTGAAGGGTGGGCCTACATTCCAATAACGACACCAACGTGTTTTATACAGCCTCGAAACAAAACTCAGTCAATATTAATGTTAAATAATAAATACTACAAGTACTTACTAGTAATAAAAAGGTAGTTATATAGTGGGACCTCGGGGATATAATTACTTTCATAATTTGTAATTAAGGTTCTAACCTGCAACATAATAAGTTTCTTACCCTTAACATCGCACGTCATTAATGGCTCAAGTTAACCAGCTTGTAATTAAATCATGGACGCATGGTGATGGTGCTAATGAAAACAACTTTATGAATATATCATAATTTGTTGACCAATTAAGTTGTTGAAATGTCTTGTATTTAAGCTCAATAATCGGCAATCATAATTTGTGTTTCGCACGATTCTATATGGGAATGACAGAAAGGAAAAACAGTGATTGAAAAATGAATGTACAAGCTGACTATACTTGATGTAACTATAAGGACATGTTTGGTAGATAAGATATGATAGGATATGATAAGATTAAATTATCTTATTAAATCATGTGTTTGGTAACAAATATGATTAACACGTCGGCCCGGTATTAACATTGAGCCCGTGTCAAAATTACTAATTTACCTTACATTTTAATCCTAAGGAGGTGATAAGATTAAAATAATCTTGATACACCATATAAATTTAATCTTATCATACTATATCCTATCATGACTACCAAACATGCCCTAAATGTATTCCATACACCTCGATTTATTTTCTCTTATACGAAATACTATATTTTGATTAACAATAACTAACAAGTAATTTTCCTTGGCATAAAGTTGGCATGTTAATCATAGGCCTGAGTCGCATGACATGTCCAGTTCAGTCATATATAATCTCTCACTAAGTTTGGCACATTCCTAAAATAGTAAAAGTTTATCTCTTTAAAAAGGTGCGGATCATACCACCTTTATCACTCTTACACTACTTTATACACTCTCATTAATAACTGTGCCCAAAAATTTTGTCATGCTTATTGGGATGGAGAGAGTTATTTTTTTCATCTCCAAAGAGGAACATTTCTTTTTGGCACACAAATTAAGAAACTTTTACTTATACTTTAAAGTGTGTGTAGTAATTCAAATAGAAAAAAATGTGGGTTCAATTAGTGTTGCATCCTTATTATCATTTAATATCTTTTATTATTTCCACTTTGGAAAATGTCTATTTGAAAATGACATTTTAAAATAGAATACGCCCTTTTTTTTAAGATGCCGGAGTGGTAATTTTTAAATATACAAACTTTCTACCAACATAACATAAAACTATTCCGTAATTGATACCGACCCTTGATGATATAAACTTTCTAATTTAATCTGTTAACTTTTGTAATTATGAAATAAATATGATGATAAAAATACTTACACTCATTAGAATTTGTCCTACTACACCTAACATATTTTTCTTTACGAGTCATCTTAATAAATTTCAGATGAGTTAAGAATTGCAAAAGTTAATTAAGGTAACATTTAATTAATTAATAAGTGAAATATGGGATAAGATATAACACCACTAATATAATATACTACAATAATTCATCCATAAAAGGATTGAGATTTGAGAACAATTTTTGTTGAAAAAATAAATAAATAATGTAGCGCGCACACACAAATTGGGAATTGAAGGTGCAGCAGGCAGGAGACATGACTTTAGTTTGTGGTTCATATAACATAGAAATATATATAATTTCCAAATGAAACTGCAAGCAGGAAAAGAATAAAATTAATTAAATGAGTTTTATATATATATATTCATCCTTTTTCTTCTCCCAGCCAGTATTTGGGTGGGACAAATTCTCTTTCTCATAATACATAGTTGTCGAGACATATATATATACATATATGATATGAATATAGATAATCAATTCAATACTCAACAATCGAGTTCAGCAAGCTTTCCAGATATATGGAACTCGAAATCTCTTTATTCATTCGATAAACAAAAGTTAATTTCCACAACTTATATAATTGGATCTCAATTAATCTAATTAACTCGATCGACCAGTAACATGATATAAAGGTTGAAATACATAAATTACTAAATGAGATTAACAAGTAAAAATGAATAAAATGTGGGAAAGGGGAGTAATTGCATATAATTCATGTTGAGTAAGGGTGGGGATATGATCATATGAGACAACTTGATTGATATATATAGCAGTGGTGATGATAACATTAAGGCCATATAATTCATAGAGCACAATAATAATAATAATGATAATATATAGTGATGATCATAAGGCACATAGTATATTATAAACATATATAATCCTAGATTTAGTGCATAGAATACTCAAACATCAATGGACCACTTGCACGCTTTCCTTTGTCCCCTCACCCCCCCACCCCATTTACTAGCTCTTACTCCCTCCGTCCTACTAAACTTCACACAATTATCTTATTTAAATGTCCCACTAAATTTAATACATTTCTAAAATAGTAAAATTTATTCCTTTAAAAAGGTATGGATCCTACCACATTTATCACTCTTACACTACTTTATATACTCTCATTAATAACTGTGCCCAAAAGTTTTGTGTCATGCTAATCGAGACGGAGTGAGTACTACCCAACTAGTTCATGTAATATATATATGTACCGTCTCAAATTCAAATTAAATATATATATATATATCATCATATATAATATAATTACAACCAAATATCTTTAACTTAATTTATAGGTGGGCAATGCTCTTATAAAATTTTATTTAAATTAGCTAGTAACAGATTGATGTATGTTTTAGCTAATTTTTTCTTGCTATAATTATTATAGCCTATTATATCCAGTCAATGTATATCATTAATTACTGCTTTTATTTAAAATTGATGTATGTTTTAGCTTATTTTTACTTGTTATAATTATTGTAGCCTATTATATTCAATCAATGTATATAATTTATTATTGCTTTTATTTAATTTTAATAATTAAATGGATATTCGGATTGATAAAATTCTTATTTGGGGTATTGCGTACGTAGTATGATTTTTTTCAAAGTAGGTTGAATTTAATTTTTAGAAATTATAATTCAGTTTATTATATATATAGTAATAATTTTTTATCAAAGATAATTTAAAATTATAATTTGAATAGTGGAACCGGGAAAATGTACATGTTGCGACTAGGTATACGGATGAGTCAGAATTTGTTTATAATATGGAATAGAAAATTATTAGTTGGAAAAACAATCAAGTGGGTAGCTAGGGTTTACTGTATGTAGGAAGCATACATAACAAGTTGAAGGTACGTTTGTCTCATCTTTATTGAGCATGAATATTACATCTTTAGATCATAAAATATGGACTTTTCAAAATTCATCTTTGACATTTACATATTTATTTATGGTCATATCTAATGCAGTACATGAAATTGGAGTGATATAATGCCAGCTTCCACTCACAGTTCCTTTCCAGTCCTTGTGCAGTTAAATTTATGAATATTAACCACTCTGGTTGGTGGATTAATTGTTCTTCTTTTCAATTGCCTTACGTACACGCATGTATGTCTTCTATCCATTTTCGAAAAACACATCTGTGTAGGAAAATAATTAATTACGAGATGAAGCAGTTTAATAAAAAGTTGAGCTAGCTTCATCATTAAATTCTTAGCACCCTTTTCACGATTTCACCATATATTTTCTATTTCTACATTATGTTTATATATATATATATATAGTATTTTACTTTTGAAATATTTTTTTATATAAAGGTAAGACTTATTACATTCTATGGGCCTATTTTTAAATTACGGTTTAGGACCCAATATGACGTAGGTACGGCCGCGCCTGATGCTACACAGAAATTAATAAGATCCTATCTTTATTATTATAGTTTTTGTTCTTCCTCTTTCTTTACCTTTATTGTTACAAGTAGATGGTAAAGATTATGTGGTGTGTGTTTGATGATCTGGAAATTGTAAATGAGAGAAATAGAAAGGACCACAGTTGGAGGCTGGTGATGAGTGAGTAATGGCAGCATATATATTTTTGTCGTACATTGTGAGCACCACTCTGTCTCACCTCCCTTCACTATTTACAGTGACGACAAGTAGTATTAAATATATATATATGATCCTGCATGCAAAAAATTTATAGAGTAAATTTTCGTTTGAATATATATCATACATGTACGTACCATGTGAACTCATTACTCGAAAGGACCACTCTTTAATTTCTTTGATCACTTGGAATTACTTCAATCACGAACTACATACTAATTAATTAATTAATAAATAATTATTCTTACACAATATGCAGATTCGGGTTCAAGTATATATGTGTAATGTAGATGGATCTTTACCATGCACGGTTTGCTAGAGATCAAAATTAATCAACACAAATAAACTTGAGAGCTTTATCTTCTTTCAAGTAAAGAAACAGCATAATAATTTCGGACAATTCACGTGTGTCAATTAATAATATTTGAAATTCTACCACTTGTGATATATATCAGCGACATTCTTGAGGTGGCCCCACTTAATTTTTGATGACCGCTTAGCTATTCTTTTTTCTTTCAAGAACAAAAAATTAAAATAATTTAACATAGAAATTCTGTGCAGGCAGGCTTGTTTCTACACTTTCAAATGTATTAGGAACAGGGGAAGTTGAGAAAGATAGTAGTAATAATTTTTATGAATTGGGTAAGTCGTCGTATATGAATACTATATATGACTTTAATAAATGAGAGTTGCTGTCCGAATGTGAAAATGGCGCAATGAAGGATTGAATGTTGAAATAAGGTCCCAACAATTGTTAGCCAACGACATTAGCAGCCCCACTTCTTTTCTTCTTGTTCCCAGCTTGTTTGCCATTAACCTCACCTCCCATTAATTTCTTTTTATTTCTTCAAAATTCCATTGTTCGTAATCGTGTGTAAAATGTTTGTGGAATATATTTAAACGTACATTCAATTTCTGCATATTTAATTTGTTTAGCATCGAGTGATGAATAACTATCGTAAATGTGTATATATATATATGTGCATATGTTCAGTATACATAAATAAACTAGATATGTGTGCGTGTTTGAATATTAGTAGTAGGAGTATTAGTTTTGAATGGTTCCTATCATTAAACCAAGAATCACATATAGTTTAGACTTTTGAGCCAAGAAAAGTTCAAAGTTAGGGTAAAAATAATTGAATTCCGAACACGTGCGAGCTAGTCGAGAAACAAAGCGCACATAAAGGAACAAACATCTTTAGACAGTTGTAAAATCTTTAATCTTTTTGAATGCAGCTTTGGCATAAGAGTATGAAAATGGGAGGAAAAAAAGAAGAAGAGAGAGTTAAAGGTGCATGAGATTGAACGTGTGGAATAGTGGTTTAATTGGCAATGCAAATCCTAAAGTCGCATCAAAGAAAATCAGATGCCATGAAATTGCAATTTGCATCACTAATTTCCATTTGTGGGGATCTGATGTTTGCCTATATTTGTAGCTGCCTATTCCTCCTTAATCACTTTCTATTTTTTCTTTTTCTCTTTTAAGATTATTTTTTATCTTTTAATTTCTTTTTGGAGGTCATTCTTCTAAATTTAAGTTCTCTAGCTAAGAATTAAACTTTAGTACGTGCACTTTGGTTGGTTGTAGAGATGAGAGTAGAGTAACTTTTTTTAATTTCATTTTCTTGTTTTCAGTTTTGCTATTTATAAGCCTTTCACGGTTCCTCGAAGTCCCATTGTACATCAAGAGCTATTTCGGATTTAATTTCCTACTTTATCTTGATTAGTATTCAGTAAATTTATTTAGTAGTTAAATCACATATCTGTTGCAGAAATTGGAACAGTAAAGCCCAAGTTTGGAGTACAACACAAGGCTAGGCTCAACGTAGAATATGGAACCTAGTCCAACTGAAAGTAATAAATTATTGGCCCAACTAAATTAACCATTGTTCTTGGGTTGAAAACTAAATTCAATCATGACACCTGCAGTTCACTAAAAAACACTATTATATACTGTCGGTGTATTTATCTACAACTCCCTCCATTTGCACACTTAGATTGAGCACGAGTTTTAACGAATATTATGAATATGCTGTGAGTGGAGTAAGAGTCTCACAATATTTATTAATTAAATATGTGTATGTGAGTTGAAGAAAAGTTAGTAATTGATTGATAAATAAATTAAATATGATATGAGTGGAATGAGGGTCTCACATTATTTATAGTTAAATATGTAATGTGAGTGATTAAAATAGTAATAATGGGTCCAACAATATAAGTATAATTATTAAAAGTAGAAGTGTGCACATTTTTTGTGGACTTAATAAAGTGCACAAATGTACGAGTTCTTTGTTGATGGAGGGAGTATTAATGTTGAAAGTGATATGTTTGAGATTTAAGTACAATTATGTAATTTAATATTATTATTATCAAATTGTAGAATAACAAATTAACATTAAGTGACGCATTCATTTAGTTTACTTTTATTTCTTTTTATGGATTTTTTATAATTTTAGTTTTGGACTCGTGTATTCACTTCGAAAAGAGAGGTTATATTTCAATCTCTCTGTATTTAACTTTCACAAACTATTTTTTTGGGTTAAAAAAAAAAATATATATATATATATATAAGTTAATTTGTAGATTAAAATGGATTGTTAGGATATTTTTTTATTTTTCAAGTATAATTCCTTTTTTATATATGAATCAAAATCTATAATGATATTATGAATAGTATATTAAGATTCATAATTTATTTGAATTATTAATAAATATGAAAAAAATAGTATTTTTAATAAACTATGAATTTAATTTAGCAATAATGTATCCATGAATATCTATATCGTGAATAGAAATGTCAAAACAAGCCTCACCCGACACATCCGATCGGGGTACTCGAGTTTTGAACTTAAAAAAGTCAGCCAATTAAGGTCGCAAAATAATTGGACCCAAAAAATCTGCCCAAAAAATTATGACTTAATCGAGTTTTGAACTTAAAAAAGTCAGCCAATTATAAATAATATAATACTCCATTCGTCCACGAATGTTGTTAACCATTCGTCCACGAATGTTGTTAACATTTTGACCCCGACACGGGTTTTAATGTATTATTTTGACTTTGTGGAAAAATGTAGTAAGTGGAGATAGTGGAAAGTAAAAAGTAAAAAGTTAGTGGAGTTAGTAAGGGTAAAAGGATAAAAAGTTAGTGAAGTTAGTAAGGGTAAAAAGGTAAAAAGGTATGTCCAAAAAATGAAACTTTTAAGTGTTAACAACATTGGTGGACGGCCCGAAATGGCAAAACGTTAACGACATTGGTGGACGGAGGGGAGTACTATTTTTTTTTTGTTCAATTCAAATATTATAAAAAAATATTAAAATTAAAACACTTTATTTCCATTATTTTATATAAATAAAATATCTATTATATAGATATTTATTAAATTATAAAATATTACTTCCTACACCTACAAATTTGTTACCAATTTTACGATTTTAGTTTGTCCACAAATATAAATATAAATGTGACTCTCTCAATGTACAAAAGTTATTTACATTTTGTCATTATGATCCATCCACAAAATTTATTCACACTTCAAACTATTTATTATTGTAATGGAATTCACTTCAATCACTAACACACAACTTAGAGCACCCACAACGGTGGGCTCGAAAGTTCGGCGGGCAGGGGGCTCCAGAGGTTGGGGTGCGAGTCCCCTGTTGTGGATGGCAGCCTCGGGAGTCTTGGACGAAAATGGTGGTGCGGGTGGGGGAGTCTCAATTCTCAAATTAATTTAGTTATATTTTTTAATTTCTATTTAATTTTTTTTGTTATCACAATCGCAATTTTATATTAAATAAATCAAATTAGAAATTTAATAAAATGTAAATAAGAAATATATTTCATTAAACATTATGAAATTTCTCTTCAAATCAAGTTGCAACTTAAAAATTAGGAAATACTCACATTAAATAAATTAAGTAATCTTCAAATCGAATAATATATAATAAGCAAATTTCATTAAACATTATCAAATTTATCTAGATATTAAAATAATAACAAATTATACTACAAAAAATAATTCCCGGTGTAGCTGCCCATGTAAAAATACTAGTTATTTTAAAAATGAAAACAATGTATGTATGGTACAAATTAATACTTATTATACTGGGAGTGTATCATTGATAATACATAAGTCCAAATAGTAATGTATGTATATAAATGACCTATTATCCATACTTAAAAGTATAGATTCAAGTTATTAATGAATCATTAGTTATTTAGCTATAACTTTAAACAGTCAGAAGGATTATAATTACATAAATACCATTGAATATTAGGGGACCTTATGCACTACTTTCAAACATGTCAAAATATTCAAATAGTTTTTGAAAAAAAAATAAAGAAAAGGCGTATATTTTCATAAACCCTGTTCGGCGCACCAAAGCAAAAGCGGTTGGAATGATAGTGGACCCAGAAATGCAGCGAGCCGATAATTACAACGCTACCCCTCATTCAAACGACAGCGTAGCAGCTTACTTCTGACGATTACGGCGTCGTATATGCACCACTTGAAACATTGTTGCTGGAGGACACATATGTCATTCCAACAAAACCTTGTTACTAAAGCGTCCAAAGGAAGTCGAAGCACCTCAAATTTGTTTTGCATTTGCTCCAAATTTCATTTTGCAGTTACGAAGGCTGTTAGGTACGATTGCCCAAGAAAATCTATCTCTTTCTCATTTGGTGAGAGTTTCGGGGGCGAACAGATGATGAGCGGAGAGGAGGAGATGAAAGAGGAGGCAGTCGAGGAGGGGTCGGCGGAGGAGGTCTGCGGAGTTGCGGCGGCGCCGGCGGCAAAAGGGAAGGTGCGGGGGCCTTGGTCGCCTCATGAGGACGCGATTCTGGGGGGGCTTGTGAGCAAGTTTGGAGCGAGGAACTGGAGCCTGATCGCCCGAGGAATCCCGGGGCGGTCGGGGAAGTCTTGCCGCCTCCGATGGTGCAACCAGCTCGATCCCGCCGTCAAGCGCAAGCCCTTTACTGGTAATTTTCTGTTCATAGGACTTTGATAGACGTCTTCTTTGTTATTATATATTATGGTGTCTCCGTATATGTAGTGTATGTCGACGTGGGACTGATTTTTGTGTTTCTGAATGTTAATTTTGTATAATAGATACTCCCTCCGTCCCCCTATTTCCGTCCTCTTTTATTAAAATAATACACTCATTTCAATATAAAAGAGGACGGAAATAGTGGGACAGAGGGAGTATGATTTTTGCTAGTGACACTCGGCCTTATATTTTACCTTGATTGATGCTGGCGGAATGTGGTTATGTATTATCTTTGGTGTGCGTTCGGGAGTAATATTAGTCTAACTTAGTTTGTGGTTTTTGCCTTTCTGGTGTTGTTCGTGTTACACTCTGTGAGGTTTGAATAGTTCATTGGAAAGACGCTGGACTGGTTTGTTTATAAATGTTTAGTGTTTTGGTGGTTTATTTATTGTTGTTTTTTGTGTGAGCTTCAGCTCTCTTCGTCGATGTTAACAGAACGTGACCATCCTGTTCTGATTAGCTCATTTTGGTTATGGCTTTGATCCTTTTTTAATTGTCTGTCTTGCTCTCCGCGGTGTTTGAATTCTACTGAGAGTAATCACGTTGCAAGAGGTGGGAGCTATTTATCAGCTGTGACTCATAATAAATGGCTAGATAGATTATTTTTTTTTTGCTTATTTTGTTAGTGGCATATGTGCTTGAGCAGTAAATAAAGATTCTTGTTTTTGAAAGTAGATACTGCATAAAAGGATTAAGATGTTTCCAGCAGTTTTAAACAGGGTGATGCTCTCAAATTGATGTGCTTCTTATGAGTATCTCATAAGTATATGTGATAAATTAAATTGAAATTAATAACATAATTAAGAATAAGACTACTTTTTTGAAAATAAAATACTTTGAAAATGGAGAGAATCGAGAGAGAGTTTAATAAAGGTCATATTTGTTTATGTTTCATATGTCAAGCAGATGAAACCTTGAACTGTGTGTGTCAAACTGGTTGACTAGATTCAGTTCATCTGTGCATTCCATTTAACATTTAGGCCACTTCATGAAAGAAAATGTATGATTAGTATAGATTGTAGACTTGTAGTTGCATGCAAAGTATATGATGTATAAGATGCTGCTACTTATATTTTATTTACTTTGCTTCTTATTGCGACATTGATCAAATCCTTCAAGAAGGATTGCAATTATAAGTCTCAAGATTTTCTACCAAAATACCACCTTAAAAAGAAATGGAAGATGAAGAACGGCCTGACAATCCTCTTGTCTCCATAGTGATTTCATTATAAGCTCATGAGGATGAAAATCAATCTAAGAACTTCTATGTTCTTATAACTTTATAAGCTTGCATGTCACTAATTTGTGTGACCAATACCCATGATGACCCATCTATTTTCAATTATCGTCACAGTGATTATGGGGAAAGAGTAAAGCATAGAAAGAGAAGCTTTACAATTTGAAGTCCAATACTGAGAATAAGAGGTTCAACTGTGAAAATTAAGAGTAATTTGGACTACATTTCACCCCATTCTGTTTGAAGTTATATTAAAATTTGTGAATTATGCTCTAAGTTAGCCTATATTTGATGAGTTTCCATTGGTCTTGGCAGTTAATAAATGGCATTTTCATTTTCTGACATTTGGTTAGTGCATATAGTGAACACTTCTACCAGTTACAAGTTTATTATTTTTGACACGTCTGTAATTCTCTCCTGGCGCTGCGTAAATATGTCTTTTTGTCTGCATGCATGGAAGGAAAGCAGATTCCCATGAATAAACGACTCTTGTATGGTTCTACCCTGTAGCTTTTACTTAAAATTTCGACTTTCTTATATGTTCCCATCTTGCATATTGTTCTAATTGATGTAATACTCCTACCTGCTTGTGCTTCTATAGATGAAGAAGATCGAATAATTTTAGAAGCTCACACAGTTTATGGGAATAAATGGGCTTCAATAGCAAAACTTCTCCCTGGAAGAACAGACAACGGTATAAAAAACCATTGGAATTCTACATTAAGACGTAGGTGTGTCAAACTGACCAGATCAACTCCAGCAACTGAACAGGGGATACCTAATACCAGCATCAATTGGATAGAAGGAGCCTCAATCGTTCCGCCTCTTAACTCATTCAAATCCTCAGAGAATGCAGAAATGATGATGATGCCTTATCAACCAAAATCATCCAGTGACAAGACCCAGACCAGTGCAAAATTTCTTGCCCACGAACCAAACCAACCAGTTATATATGCTGCATCTCCGAAATCATTGAGGTCATCAGAAACTGAGGGCATGAGTTTGAAGGAAGATCAACCAATAGAGTATGAAGACAATAATACGTTTATCTCCACAAGCAGTTATTTTTTCAAACCAAGTCCAATTACTGCAGAAACCATTTGTCATTCTGCTCAAGGGACACAACCTACGGTCTCTCGCCCAGTTGCAAAAGTTGGAGCATTCAATGTTTATAAATCTTCTAGCCACGACACATCACTCCCAGGAACAACATCCAAACTGAGTTCAGGACTGTGCAAGTTTCTTGATGGTGCATTTAATGAAACCATGATTCCATCACAATGTGGCCATGGTTGTTGTACAGGTTCCACTGAAAAGAATCCTTCTCATAGTTCATTGTTGGGACCAGAAATTGTTGAATATGAACAGCTCCCTTTATCAAGTGAGGAGTTTATGGCGGTGGCGATGGATTTGAATAACATTGCCTGGATCAGAAGTGGTCTTGAGAGTGCGGGGAAGCTTTCGGGGGATGAGGAAGGTGTCTTAATGCTGCATCCAAGGACCTCTATGTCTATGAACATGGAAGAGAAAATGAGGAATGATAAATCCTTAGCTGATGGAGGAAACCTGTTTACTGGCAGAATGACGAGAGAAGTTGGTTCGAACCAGAATCTGGCAATGCCGGCATTCAACTTGCGAGCTCAGGTTGAAGGTTTGAGCTGATGCTGCCTTTAAATCATCTCTTGATTGAATCTTGTGTATAGAGTTTTTGGCATGAAAATTGCTTCTCTTGCATGTTTTGCACCATTTGTGTAAAGAAATTTTGTTAGATTATTAATTAAGAAATTGGTTTTGACAGCAGTGGCTTTCTAAGTATTTAATTAATGTTATTTTAATTTCTTTATATGCGCATCAAAATAATCTGGAAAAGAATGATAGTGAATCACTAACATGCATCAGCTTCAACTTCTTGTCAACTTCTAAACCGATGCAATGTCACTATTCAGTCAACTTTTAGAACAACTACAGCAGATTTTGACACTTACCAAATGTTAATGCTTTATTATGTTTCTCCACCTTGTGGATACTATATATGTTTGAGAAATCTCTTTTATTGAAAAAAAAAAATAGATGAATGAGATATCTCAATTACAAATATTCAAGAAACGACATTGTAATGGGACATGAGTTATATCACTCTCCTTTGCTATAACTAATAGGTCCCATCTTTTGGTTTTAAGCTCTTGGATGACTTTATCTTATCATATTTCAAGAAATTTATTGATACGATAGGTTATTTTCATCTTGAATTTTATTTTGTATTTGTAAGTATTAATCTTGTATGGCCATGTAGCTCGAGTAAGATTATTATAGACCATGAATATTTAGTTATCTCGATATTTCAAAACATATATGTATAATTTTGTTTTTCACTAGTACCACGATTAAAAAATATTTCAAATTTGAATGGCCATTAATTATAAACATATATTTATATTTAGAACTTGTATAATGGATTATCATTTTCATTTCACTCGTGTCATTTAGATAATCGAAAAGAAAAAGAAATGTAGCATATTTATTCTATAAAATCGCAAATCACTATAGTTTGGAGGAGATTGCTGCCCTGCCCATACGGAAAAAATAGAAAGCGAAAGCAAATTTTCTTTTGAACTACTTAATTTCAACATGTTTTTTAAGCGTTCAATTTTTAAATATTTTTAATCGTTTTTTAAGGTCTTCCATTTAATAAATATAGATTTAATATTATTTTCATTTTACCATTATTTAATTATTTTTATAATTTAAAAATAAAGTATGTGGATGTACAATAAATTCATTAAACTATATCTAAATTAGTTTTTTAGGGTACTATACGTAAATTAATACGTGCAATTAGAAGGATTTATTAATTTATAAAAGAATATAGAGAGTACCCATGCCATGAGAATTACTACTTTAGTTAGTTAAATAGAAACCACGTGGTTGTTTTTTGATAGTTGTGAGTTTGTGTAATGAAAAGCATAGCGTTAGAATTATATACTACTCTTACCTCTCTACACCCACGATAAATTATGTATGTGCAAGAATTGGGCAAAACGCATTTCCTCGCTCTAGAGAATTTAGTTTATGGCGACCGTATTTCTCCACGCCGACGTTTGTGTTTCAGTTTCACTGCGTGTTTTTCTCTTTGCACACAGCTGAGCTGAGTTCTTTCTCCCTGCTTTCTTTTTTGGGGTTTTCTTGTTCCCTGCTTCTGTCCCATCAACTCGCAGACTAAAAGGCTGCGACTACAGTAGTCAGCAGCTACTAGCTCATCAACAATAATACACCCAAGAGAGAGAAAGAGAGGGACATGTGTTACTGTTGTTATTAATGATCTTGGTGGATATTTAGCATCTACATGAAGATTCCTTGCCTGGGTTTATTCAAAGATGTCAACTTTACAGCAGCCCAGTTATGCGGATTTAGAATTAGCAACTAATTGTGACAATGGCCGCAGAAGTAACGCCGTGAGCGGCGGCGGCGGAGAAGGAGGACAACAGTTATCGGATACAATCGAGATAGTTTGTGCTGCGGAGAACAACCATCTTGATGGTAACAGCCACGAGAAGGAGAGAATGGAATCCAGTGTGTCCGAGTGTGCGGTAGAGATTGTGGATCTACAAGGTGGAGCTCAGCTGCACTTGGCTAAAATTGAGAGGGATTGTAGGATATGCCACCTCAGCATGGATGCAGCCAATCATGATTCTGGGTTCCCCATTGAACTGGGCTGCTCTTGTAAGGAAGATTTGGCTGCTGCGCACAAGCAATGCGCTGAGGCATGGTTCAAGATTAAAGGAGACAAGTAAGTAATTTCAGAAAAATCTCAAAGTTTTGTTCTTTCTTAATAATCATGTCAATGTTCTAGATAAATCGTCTGGTTCTTTATGTTGACTTTCTGCTACTTTTCTCCTGGTTGGGTTGTAGTTATTGAAGATTGAGGTTATCTCTGTTTGTGTTATGTTTCTTGTGTTTGTGAAGTTAATTGCTAGCTGTTATGTTTCTGAAATGGGGATTGATGAAGTGTTCTGTCTTGATTGTTTTCTGTTTCGTGTTTCTGTATAATTTTGTACAAATTGAAATTATTCAAAGTAGAACGCCGAAAGGCTCACTACATGAAAGATATATTGCAATTGTTTCTTTGAATCTTATGTAACTTTATCTTTGAATGGGAGAGAAAGGCAATTCTGGTGTTGGACAAAGAGAAAAAGGGGAAAAGGAGAAAATGATTTTTGAAAAGAAAAGCACGAAACCTCGGGTATGGAAAGATTCTCCGATTCAGAGAAAAAGATGAAAGCACTATAGCAATGGTTAGATAGTGAACTATTTTTGTTTCTATGGCCTTGTTACATCTGGGTTTTGCTTTTTGTTATTATTTGAGATTTGAGATTCTCTTGGAATTTCAAACTTTAATAATCAGTCAGCTATTTGTTGTGATTTACTAGCCTAAATAATTGAATCTTTACACAGTTTGCTGAATCACTAGGGCAGTTGAAGAAACCTTAAGATCTATTTTTCTTTCACCACAAAGTATGATTCTGTTGCAAATCTGTACACCATACATCTCTTATCCTTATTAAATCAATTTTGCTTAAAATGTTAGTTATTTCTTGCATGTGGGATAATATCTGATCTGAACACAAGGTTGTAGGTTGTTGGTAGTAGAACTAGAATGTGTTATATCTGGATTGAATACGAAGATTTTTGGTCGGCGGTTTACTGCATCCTTTCACCTCCTCAATTATATGGTCTGTCCTGAAAATATATCCAATGTCAAAGAAATTGAAAAGCTGTACCACTAAGGAATGTGATTTGGAAGATAAAGTTGAATACAACTTAATGGCTTGAGACTATTGTTTCTGAACATGAAGATGTTAGGCAACCAGAAAAGTAAATAATTGTGTTGATTATATCTCTGTTACTATGCTATAGTGGAAAGATATGGTAAAAAAATCCTCAGCTAGCTGAATATAACTTGGATTTCTTCAGTATATATATTCTGTATCACATCATTCTATTAAATGATTTAAAAGTCAGCTTCTGACTGGTAACCAATTGAAAAAGGGTCTATGATTTTTGCCTCTTATAATGCTTGAGATCACATGGCAATATATTTGGAATGAATTCTAGATTTTGTTAAGGATTTTAGGATGCATATCATGTGCCTAGGAGTTTGTTTTACGTGTTTAGTTTGTGCTTTGGAATCATTTTTTAGTCCCATACAGTATATCCTTTCAAGAATCTCAAGCGATAGAAAGAAATTGTATCCCAAAAGAAAAAAGTATCTTCTGAGTCTAAAGATGTCCTACATTCATATTCTTTTATTCTGCTTCACATAGTCCTGTTTAGTATTTCAAGTTTAGGGCATCTATCTCTAACTTGTTGCTGTAATCGAGTCTTTAATTGAAATTAGTTGCTTGTTTCTTTGATGAGGAGCTTAGTTCCTAAATACGAATTGAAATTTTGTGGCGTTTAGAGCTGCACTAACATACATACAGAAACGTTGAATGTGCTAATGTGAATGTTAACCTCCTCTGAGATGTTTCTCTTTCTTTTACCTCATAATTGAGACACGGGGTACAGAATCTCTATAATCTTAGTTTTTGAATGACCGATAAGTATCTGGATGAACAGAGATCACTCTTTTTTGGTGAATTTTAATGTAAATGACTTCCAAGCATAGAATTAGAATGTGCTGATTGTTCCTGGTGCTCTCCTATATTAATCTTCTCATTATTTTCTCTTTTAGGTGCTCTTTGTTCTTCATGCCGTCTATTATATCTACCCTATGTTATGATGTGCAGAACATGTGAAATCTGTGGATCCGTAGCACACAATGTGGTTGGGGTACCTGAGGCTGTGCATACAGAATCCTGGAACGAAACGAGCGATGCTGCTGCTGCATCTGCACCCTCATCTCAGAGGCGGAACTTCTGGCAAGGCCACCGATTTATCAACTTTTTGTTAGCTTGCATGGTGTTTGCGTTTGTCATATCCTGGCTTTTTCACTTCAATGTACCCTCTTGAAAGTTGCAACTCCCAAAGCTGCTCAAATTATGAACCACGTACGCGGACGCGCCTCTAGTATCCTCTCCTTTGACATACTCCCTTCTTGCTTTTCCAGCACGCGTCATCATTGGTGCCACACCATCGTGTACATTAGTGATAGAGGAACAAGCTTAATTTATGTTATCTAAGTTAAGTTTTGCTGATTTATAGCCTACGGACATGCAGTCTCCCTTGTGTAATATAAATTCGAGGCAATGACATTTCTGAGAAATTAGTAGTTGCATTTAGCCCTCTAAAGTTGGAGTAGCATGTGTTGTATTTATGAAGAGGCTCTGTGTAATTCTTTGGTGCTGCTGGAGCTCGCATATTACTATATTAGCTCTTCAAATACATATATATATATGCATATTAACTATCTCCTCTTATTTAACTATACCATTTACATTGTCATAGTTAGTAAAAGCAGATAAGATTATGAAACAAAACATATTTAGATACTGAACTAAGCAAGTCCAAATTTCATTACATCACAAGCTAGCTACTCATAAGGTAGATTTCACATGAGGAGAAAGAAATTGGACTTTATGAAGAAGCAAATTTATCCTTATCCCTTGCATGACACTCGTCAGTAGGTGAAACCTACCTCTGCTTTCATTAATAACAATAGCTATTGTATTGTATATGTAAACTATCGATCGTACAACTTAATATAGTACTCCCTCCGTCCCAACTAGCTTGGGGCACTTCTTTTCGGTACGGGAATTAAGGAGTTAAGGAGTGTATGTTGAGTGTATGTTTAAAGTATAAAGTGATGATAGAAATATATATTATTTAAATTTTTGTGTGTAATAAAGGTTTCCTAAAAAGGAAATGACTCAAGCTAGTTGGGACGGAGGGAGTAGTATGTTATCAACTAGCATGTAGTACTCCGTCCCATCATTCATGGATTTATTTGGTTAAAACTGTGGACGTTTTATTGACTTTTTAGCCATAAATAATAGTACAGAGTAACGTATCAAGAGTATGACAATAGGAGGTAACACATTTATAAAGGAAATCTGGTGCACTATCAAGAGTAACCTACGTTGTCAAATGATAAGGCATTCCAACTTTTAAACACACTTATGAATTAATTACAAGTACAGAAGTACAACCTTAACTTGATTAGCTAAAAATGCTAGCTATCAACTTAGCATGAACGTAACATTAATTTATTACTTTTTTTTGGACACATAAGGTTTCCTCAGTTGGTCTAAAATCCTAATCAACATGTCTCAGCCAATCAAGGCGGACTTATAGAGCAATATATATAAATATAGACCATTCTTTGAATTATCTTTTTTTTTATAATTTATTTTTCAGTGAGAGGGTGAATTTGACTCGAGAGTGATCTTTTACACGTGACATGACATGTCTATCTCCAAATGACCCTATAGCATTATGTTAGATCAAATGTTCTTTGTATTTATTACAAAAAAAGTATTAATTAAATAATTTTGATCCTCTAAAAGATTAGAAATAAAATGACATGGATTAGTATCGTCTTAATTAACCAAACCTTGTTATTGCGGGCTTAAGATGTCGGTCGCATGTGGTGGCTGTAGCCGACAAATTGTATGTGGATTAAAGGTCTATTTTCAAATTAAACAATATTAATTGTGAAAGTTAAGATGCATGTTACAAGGTACAGTCACCCTACCCTTAAATTACATGTCTTAATCATGGTTTAAGGCCCAATCTTCCTACCCTTTGCTTCATTAACTTCACAAACAAAACAAAATTTTAAATTATTCGTGAAGATTGCGATTTTATTCTTGCAAACATACTATCTATTATTCCTAATAATTTAGATTTCTCTAAGGATTTCTAGAATAGATCAAATATATGATGAGATTTTGTGTTTCTTGTTCGCGCTCTAATTCTTTTAGGACGATTGATCAACATATGTGTGTGACAATAATTATAATTTTTACGTTATTCCAACAAATTGATTATTATATTATCTGCATATACATATGTATATATGTGTTTGTGTTCAATAGTTATATACTTATATTAGACCTCGTATTCCAATCGCGAGACATTCGCTGTTGCACTAAACAATTCTTAACTTTTCTAATGTAAATATTTTACCATGAATTTAATTATTTATTTATTTACAGCTAACATGTACTACTATTCTACAAAATTACAAAATTTTAAATAAGAAATAATTGTGTGAAATCAAATTTAGAGGAAATTAATTGGAGTTATGCGAAAGGTAGCATGTAATTTCGACCTGACATGTGTATGCATGATCATATGCTCATTGTCATTGTACCCTCCATCCTACAAACCATATGACATATATGCAGATTACTATATTATTATTTATATATGGAAACATTATGCTGAGTCACTTTTAGTTATTAAAAATCACCGAATGTCGTGCACAGTGTGAAAGTTTTGAGGTTGAGCTGACATTATTTTGGACTTTATACTTAGCCTTTTGTTTTAGAGAGCATCATGATTTATTTATTACTACCCAAAACTCAATTACGATTAAAATTAATTAATGTACAGATTCACTAATTTAATTTGATATAAAACTACATTATCTCATACATGGAGATGTTTAGGTATATGTATATATAGTTGGTTTGGTTGGCACATATCTGATATTCTGGTTATTTGTAAGGCCTAATTTTGTCTGATCGGCTCTTCATTTAGATTTATAAGCCTCTGAAAGATGCCTTTTAATTTGTCGACCTTACAACGTGGTCCGAATTAAGCAAGCTGCCTCATAATTTGTCATTTTTCTACGAATCAATCAAAATTAATGTAAGGTGATTTGCCAGTTTAAATCCTTGATTTCTTTCCAGTCATGCTAATCGCCTCATAACCAGCCCAGCCCAGCCCAGCCCATACATTTTCCCTAATCTATTTATTTTAATCCTTAATTTTCCCTCTCCAACCACCTCATTCTCTTACATATATACTACTCCTAGATGGAGTATTATATATTCTCCCACTAATCACTAATCCATCTCCAATGGCCTACTACATAATTAGCTTATTACAAAATACATCGCCATATGTTGCAATTGTACATATACGTATGCTACAGAGAATAAGACGCCGAATCCCAACGTGAAATCTATATTATAAATTTGATAGCTGACGGCCCACACAGACACATCATTATTATTATCTTTAGGAAATTACTAAATATTATCATTTCATATCTGAGAACGTATTGGAGTATCATTATACCCAAGAATTTAAAAATAACAAAAAAATAACAAGGTGGGACCACGTGAATATATATAAAGATTGGGCCGTGCGGCCATGACATTAATCTTAATCGATCGACATAACGTTGGTGTTTGGTTCCCACATCTTTATTACACACACACACACACCAACCACCAATCCATCCAACACAAACTCCATTTCTCCTTCCTTCCACTCTTAATATCTCCTTCCTAAATTCCTCTCACCGCGCACTTGTTCAAACCATTACCCTCCCATCCTCATACAAAAAATTATAAACTATGAGAACCTTGTGGCCGAACCTCGAAGGGCTGGAGACGGTGCTGGAGGTCCCCGTCCCCGACGAAATGTTCGCCTCCTCCACCTCCTCCGGCAACTCATCGTGGCGTGCTATCAAAACATGGCTTATGATGAGGCCCCACCACCCTTCTTCATCCCATTACCAAAGGCGTGCACTTGAGATTCAGTTCTTGCTCGGAGTTATCGCTGCTCCCCTCATGCCTCTCCCAATCTCTCCTCTTCATACTCTCAATGATCACAATATCAAATCCCTCCCCATTGTGAGTATTCATCATTCATTACTCCCCTTTTCCTTTTCCTTCTCCTTTTCCTTTTTTTGTGTAATAATTTGTTAGAGGATCGAATTGTATGGGGATGTGATTTGGCTATATATGCAGGAACGATCAATGGCTTCATACATAGTGCAGCAGTACATAGCAGCCTCGGGTGGGGATCACGCGCTCAACTCGATTCAGAGTATGTGTGCAATCGGAAAGGTGAAGATGGCAGTTTCACAAGGGGAGGATTTCAGCATGACAAAATCGAATAGCATGAAGCAGGGGGATGGGGAATTTGGTGGGTTTGTGCTATGGCAGAAGAACCCTAATTTATGGAGTTTGGAGCTCATGCTTTCCGGTTTCAAAATTAGCGCAGGCTGTGATGGTAAGGTGGCTTGGAGGCAGACTCCATGGCAGCCTTCACGCGCCGCCTCTCGCCGCCCTCTCCGCCGCTCCTTGCAGGTACTACTTCATTGCTAAGTCTCTTTTCCTTTTTAAATTAAAATTGACTTTTCCAAGAATTGGGGTTCGCAAAATTCAATATTGAGCATAAAACTCAACAGTATTCAATTGTGTTTTTTGGGTAGTTTTTAGTTTTCTAAGTTTGACAAAAGCATGCTTCAAATTTCCAACGGATTACCTAATGTTGTACGTGTATTTCTACCTACTTAGAAGCTTCATATGATGAATATAATCCATTGTCCAAATTTGAGTTCATTTTTTCAACTTTGGCCCATCTCTATTTAATAGATATTGCTTCTTTGTCGTTAACTCAAGTCATCACATTCTTGGAGACCACTTAATTAGACTAAACCTACAACTGTTTAAGAGTCGAGTTCCTCATCACTGATTTTGTTTTTGATAAATCTTGTCCTTAGGGGCTCGATCCGAGGCTTACAGTGGATTTATTCTCCAAAGCCATCTGCATCGGTGAGAAATCCATCAATGGTGAAGACTGTTTCGTACTAAAGCTCGAAGCAGAGGCTTCCACATTGAGGGCAAGAAGCAGCAGCAATGCAGAAATAATGAGGCACACAGTTTGGGGATGCTTTAGCCAGAAAACTGGCCTATTAGTCCACCTACAAGACTCTCACATACTAAGAGTGAAATCTTCCCAAAACGAACTCATTTGGGAGACGAAAACGGAGTCGCTTATCCAAGACTATAGAACGGTAGACGGTGTAAATATAGCTCATGGAGGGAGGACAACGGTGTTGTTATCGAGGTCCGGTGACGACACAGAGCGCCACACCAGGACAAGAATGGAAGAGATTTGGAGCATTGAGGAAGTGGACTTCAACGTGAAGGGTCTGTCAACAGATTGCTTCTTGCATCCTGCAGACTTGGATCAAGAATGTGACAGTAGCAGTGATGATAGTTTGAGGTACAAGGTTTTGGACAAGTATACTAGGAATTGTGGTGCAAGAAGTGGGAGGAAGGTGGTGGCTATTGATGAAGACTATAATTCAGAAGCAGATGATGAGTTGTAGGGGGTAGTAATAGTATGTCTCAAATATTCACAGAGTTTGTACATAATAGCAACTGTATTGCCACCGCAGCAAAAGAATCAAAATAATCTACTTATACCTATTTTCTGCTTTAGTAAAGAAAGTATCAAGGTTTTTACTTCACTTTGCAATCTGACAATTTAACTAATGATGCACATTAATAATATAATGTCAGCAGGCATCACTCTAATGTCTTGACACAATAGATTAAAGAAAAAGAAAAATTAGTTCATATTTTGAGGGTTCAACAAAATAAGCAAAATCTTAGCATATCCGAATCCAGAATGGCTCGAGTACTGATATTTCCTCTGCCTATCCAAGGCTCCATAAATTGCTTGCTGAGATTCGCAGAAATATTATGCCTCCAACAAATCAAAGTCACATTCCTCAACACGGACCACATCCAAAGCCGCCTCTTTGGTTCATCGAACATTCAAACTTACTTGAAAGACAAGTATGGCGATTCCTTTCAGTTCCAGACAATCTCTGATGAGCTTCCTCAAGATAACCCCAGAAGCGTATTTGAGTTCTTGGAGGTGATGGCTTCAATCAAGGCAGTGGGTCCTCTATTTTGCAGGAGATGCTCTCATCTGGCGCCTATACCTGCATTGTTGCTGACGGTATCCTCACATTTGCTAGTGAAATAGCTGCTCAACTTGGAGTTCCTCTCTTTTATTCTGAGGCCATTAGTCCCTCTGCTCTCTGGACTTACATTTGTCTGCCTAAACTCATATTTACTTTTCATAGTTCCATGGTTTCTAGTATTCCCATCTTATAGATATATTGAAAATGTTTATCATATGAGGTTAAGGATTTGTAATATGTTTCGATTATGATATAATGATGCATATTATGCAATTCTGGAAAAAGCAGACGATGACCTCGATAAGACTATAAGAAACATCCCTGGAATGGAAGGCCTTTTGAGGCGACGCGATCTTCCAAGCTTCTGTCGCAACATAGACTTCAACGATCTTCAGGTAGACCTGGTTATGAGGGAGATACGAGCTATTCCCTTAGCTCGAGGCCTCATCTTGAACACTTTTTAACATCTTGATGCCCCAATCTTATCTCAAATGCGCAAACGATGCCCGGACATCTACTGTGTCGGCCCCTCCATACTCACCTGCAAACCAAGCTCTCACTGGCAGCAGAAACAAGCCATGATGAGCCCATAATCAACTCCTGCAGCATCTGGGAAGAAGATGGGAGCTGTATCTCTTGGCTGCACAAACAGCCCTCAAACTCTGTTCTGTATGTCAGCATTGGAAGTCTTTCTGTGATGACAAAGGATCAGTTCCTTGAGATTTTGTATGGTGTAGTGAATAGTGGATCAAGATTCTTGTGGGTTCGGAGGCCTGGTTCAATCACTGGAATAGATTTAGATTTAGATGGCATGCGTGACTGGAATATTATTCCTAAGGAGTTATTACAAAATGTGAGGGAGAGAGGGTGCACTGTGAATTGGGCGCCATAACGAGAGGTGTTGGCTCATCCTGCCATCGGTGGATTCTTCACGCATTGTGGATGGAACTCCACTCTAGAGAGCATAGTTTTGGGGAAACCAATGATTTGTTGGCCGCATTGTGTGGACCAACAAAGTGAACAGCAGGTATGTGGAAGTTGGAGATGGACATGAAAGATAGTTGTGAAAGTGTTGTAGTTGAGAAGATGGTGAGGGAGGTTATGGAGTTGAGGAAGGATGAGTTTTTGGAAAGGGCTCGAGAAATGTCGGCTGCTGCCAAGGCCAGCATTAGCGAAGGCGGCGCCTCGTCCGCATATTTTGATCGTTTCATTCGGGACATCAAGATTATGTAACTAGAGAATGTATTATTGATTTGTCAAATGCAATTTTCCCTATGAATTATCTCAAAAAAAAAAGGGCTCGAATAAATTAATTAGGGCTTTCGTATTTGGTTGTGTTTTGTTTGTATTTTTTTAATTTAGTGGAGATCTTGTTAGGTCAAAACAAGACAACAAAATAAGTTCACCCAATCGCCACGACATCATGATAGAAATCATGGGAAAATTTTGATTAATATTTGAAATGTAAATCACGTGTTCTATTATCATGGGGGGATTATCATGAATATTTCCTTGTGTGGCCGTCAATTTAATGATTTATAAGGTTAATTTAATGATTTATAAGGTTCCAATGCACTAATCGTTACTGAGACATGTGTTATAATTAGAACCGGAAAAAACGGCCCGAACCCATAGGCCCGCCCAAAAATCCAGGGTTCGGGCAGGTTTGGGTTTGGAAAAAGGAGGCCCGAAAAAAACGGGCCTAAAATAGCCTCAAGTCCGATGGGCTTTGGACTAAAAAGCCCACCCGATAATATAGAATAAAATACTATTTTTTGTAATTTTTATTTAATTTAAATATTATTTTAATATTTATATTTTTTATAATTTTGATAAAAAATGAATAATTTTTTTAAAAATGAATAAAAGACTTTTAAAGTTTTAATTGTTTATTTTAAGATTGTTATATAATTTAAATTATGATCTTATGATTTTTATATTTTAAATAAATTAACTTTAGGCCCGTCCTGTAAAAAATTCGTCCACCCAAAATTGGGTTAGGCCTTACATTTTGAAGCACAAAAACATTTGAACGGGCCTAAACTGGTCTCATAATTATTGAAAGCCCAAGCCCGATTGGCCGGGCCGGTCCGGCCGCCTCTAGTTATAATAGAAAAATTCAACTTTTCGCACACTACTCAAATTTCCAAGCTTAGACGCCTATATTAGTCGGACAACCCATACCAATACCCCATACTCATACCCATACCGGTGTGGGATATCTTTTTAGTAGCACTCTGATTTTGACCAAAGACACACAGAGAGATGCTCAGGTTCACGTTGACAAGTCAATAAGTACTTTGGGGGTTTGCAGTTTCAGTTAAAACCTTTCGTGTCAATAAGAAATTAATTTTGTGAGATCATTTAAGCATACTATTTTTTAATGATCATTTGTCTTGAACGCTTTCACTTGGATTACAATAATGTGTCACTACTAATATTCGCATTTGAAATAAGGTTATTCTAGTATAAATGAATTACTGTTTTACATACTAGCTATTCACTACACAAAAAGATAAGAACAAAGAAAGCGGATCGCTGCCGAATCTGTTCCGGCTTGTATTTTGCTTGCAAGTGGCTGCCAGAAAATACTATCTAACACAAGTGTGAATTAAAATATGATGGTGGAAGAACTCTATAAAATGATGATATGATGTGATATAGGTCTTCCATAAAAGTAGAAATATTAATTCAAAGAAAGCATTTGTGCAAAATCCGAAAGAAGAATGCCTAATCTTGAATCTAAATGTGCTCATGTGCTGATATTTGCTCTCCCTCTCCAAGGCCCCGTCAGCTGCATGCTGAAGCTGGCAGAGATACTTTGCCTCCAAGACATCAAAGTCACCTTCCTCACCACTCCTCACATCCAAACTCGCCTCTTCGATTCCTCCGACATTCAAACTTACCTCACTAAGTACTCCCACTGCTTTCACATGCAAACCATCACCGATGGGTTGCCTCAAGATAACCCCAGAACGATCATGCAGTTCTCGGAGCTCATGCGGTCTATGGAGTCTGTCACTTTCCCCCTTTTGCAGGAGATGCTCGTCTCTTCCGCATATGGCCGCCTCACCTGCTTCATTGCTGACGCCCTCTTCTCCTTCGCTACTGATGTTGGCCTCCCCCTCTTGTATTTCGACACCATTGGCGCCTTGTGCACTTGGACTTACATGTGTCTGCCCAAGCTCATCCAGGCTGGCGAGCTTCCTTTCCCAGGTTACTACTCACTTAAAATTTCGGCTAACTTTTACCGGTTTACTTTATATATACTTTGTGCTTAATTTGTGGATTGTTATTACAGACGACAACCTTGACGATGTTATACGAAATGTCCCCGGAATGGAAGGCGTGATGAGGCGGCGAGATCTCCCGAGCTTCTGTCGCGACATAGACTTCGAGGACGCCCAGGTAGATCTGGTTCTAAGGGAGGTGAGCAGCCTCCCACTAGCTCAAGGCCTCATCTTGAACAATTATCAACATCTGGATGCTCCTGTCCTATCTCAATTGCTCAAAGTGTGCCCAAACATGTACGCTATCGGCCCCCTCCACACTCTCCTTCAGACCAGGCTCAACAATCAGCAGCCCATCAACTCCTCCAGCATCTTTCAACAGGACAGGAGCTGCATTTCTTGGCTCGACAAGCAACCCCCACAATCTGTTCTCTATCTCAGCATTGGGAGCCTCTCTGTCATGACAAAGGATCAATTCCTTGAGATTTTGTATGGGGTTGTGAATAGTGGAGTCGGATTCTTGTGGGTTCAGAGGCCCGGTTCAGTGACCGGGTCGGATCCAGATATTCCTGCGGAGTTATTGGAGAGGGTGAGAGAGAGGGGTTGCATTGTGAAGTGGGCGCCGCAGCAGGAGGTGCTGGATCACCCGGCCATTGGTGGCTTCTTCACTCACGCCGGGTCAAACTCGGTGTTGGAGAGCATAGCCTCGGGGACACCTATGATATGTTGGCCGCATTACGTGGATCAGCATGTGAACAGTAGGTATGTGGAGGCGGTGTGGAAGGTGGGGTTGGACATGAAAGATAGCTGTGATAGAGTTGTGCTTGAGAGGATGGTGAGGGAGGTTATGGAGTTGAGGAAGAGTGAGTTCTTGCAGAGGGGTCGAGAAATGGCCAAATTAGCCAAGGCCAGCGTCGACCATGGCGGATCGTCGTCTGCTGATTTGGATCGTCTGGTTCAAGATATCAAGATTATGAAGTTGTTGCCCATGAAGCCAAACAGGTTCAACTAACTAAATGCTTGCTTTCTCTTCTCAATTGGAGTTGTGTGACTGCCAAAATGTACCATCTATTCTCTTGTACCTTTAATCCTTTACCCAAAATGTTTTTCATAATCTTTATTTTGTATTACATGACCCTCGTCATAGAACTCAAGTTCACAATAATGCCTTTAAATATCACACATTCATTCATGCAAGTAATAGTCATTTCACTGCTAATATAGTCAGTAATATTACAATTACATGTACTTATAACGGCAAACGAAACATCTATATGCAAAAGTAAATTATTCTGATCTAATTAAGAGTTCCAATTACGTGAAGACTGAAAATGGGGAAAAGTTTTAATGAATTTAAGTGTGTTATACGGCGCACTAATTTATTATTTGGTCATTAACCACTATAGATTCAAACATTTGTCTCATGCACCACTTGTTCACTAACCCCCAAAACAAATCCTAAGTACTATAAATATCGATAATTGATGTTGATTAAGATTGGATTTAAAATACGCCTCTAGAGTGTATCCAAAAGGTGCATAACTTTTGAGTTCAAATGTTAAAATAACCATTTTTCTTAAGAAAAGATAAGAAGAAAAGCCCTTTAAATAAAATAAAAAAAAGTTAAATGATAGTTCTAATTTACTCCATCATAATTTTACCATTTAATTTTCGCATAACATATAACCTCCACGACCCCGAGCTCGCGGATATCGTGTGTTGTTATATAAATTGATCTAACACACGACTTTCGCGAGCTCGAGCTCGCGGGTTTTCTATGTTGTTCTATAAATTGAACTAACACACGACTCCCACGAGCTCGGATTCAAAAAAATTATCTTGCCCATTAACACATAAGCACCAATTTCTATTTTTTTTTTAAATTTTATATATTTTGGAAGCAATTATTTGGTTTATTTCCCACGTGGCGGGACAGCTTAGCATTTAAAAATTGACTAATGAACTAAATTTTATTTAACCGGCAATGCATTGCCATGCCAATAAGCACCTAAACTATTCTGGCAATGTTGCTTCGCCAGGAATACCGCTTTCTATTTTATCACACACACACACACAATTCCTTAAAGAAACACTAATTTGTAATTTACACAATTCCTTAAAGAAACACTAATTTGTAATTTGACTTTAGTAGAATCAATAAAAATACATACAAACAGTTATCAAGTAGGAAATTAATGAAATAGCAATTTGCAACCGACTCTGCCTATAAAAACTGTAAAAGGATGTGTCCCCAGAGTGCATGGTAAAAAACAAATGCAAGCAGGGGCGGATCCAGGATTTGCATTTGGGGTGGAGTGAAAAATAAAATAGCTTAGGGTAGATCCGCCCCTGAATTATGCAAGTATGATTTTGTTAAGAGAAAGAAGAGGGAATTTGGTTATAAAAGGATAGTCGTGGATCAATGAAGAAAGCATACAAAATGAAAATGTCTAGTCCTCACGTACTCATGTTTCCTCTACCTCTCCAAGGCCCCATCAACTGCATGATCAAACTCGCTGAGATCTTGTGCCTTGAGAACATAAGAGTCACATTCCTCAACACTCAACACATCCAAACGCGCCTCTTCCATTTCTCCAACATTGAAACATACTTTCAACTCAAGTATGGAGAGTTGTTCCGGTTCGAGACGATCACTGATGGGCTGGGTGAGGAAAAGGCCAGGACAGTGTTCGAGTTCTCCGAGCTGATGCAATCCATGGTGACTGTGACTGCCCCCCTTTTGCAGGAGATGCTCTCTTCTGCCTCCTATACGTGCTTCGTTGCTGACGGCCTTTTCGCCTTTGCTACGGATATAGCTTCTCATGTTGGGATCCCTCTCTTTTATTTCGACACTATTAGTCCTTGTTGCCTTTGGACTTACATGTGTTTCCCTAAACTCATTCAAGCTGGGGAGCTTCCTTTCCAAGGTTGGTAATTGCTTCTTCTTCACTTATTTTGATGTCGATTCATAATTAGCTATCAAGCGCTTGTGTTATAGATGAGAACCTGGACGAAGCAATACGGAACACCCCCGGAATGGAAGGCCTTCTGAGGCGTCGCGATCTTCCAAGCTTCTGTCGAAACATAGACTTGGACGATCCTGAGGTAGACCTGGTTATGAGGGAGATACAGACTGTTCCCTTGGCTCAAGGCCTCATCTTGAACACTTTTCAACATCTTGATGCACCCATCTTATCTCAATTGCATAAACTCTGCCCAAACATATATGTTATCGGCCCTCTCCACACTCATCTCCAAACCAGGCTCGCACTCGCAGCAGAAACAACTCATATCAACTCCTCCAGCATCTGGCAAGAAGACATGACTTGCATTTCCTGGCTACACAAACAGCCCCCAAACTCTGTTCTGTATGTCAGCATTGGAAGCCTTGCTGTGATGACAAAGGATCAATTCTTTGATATTTTGTATGGCGTGGTCAATAGTGGATCCAGATTCTTGTGGGTTCGGAGGCCCGGTTCGGTGGCTGGGTCAGACTCAGATCCTACTCCTATCCCTGTGGAGTTATTACAAAGTGTAAGAGAGAGAGGTTGCATTGTGAGTTGGGCGCCGCAACAAGAGGTGTTGACTCATCCGGCCATTGGCGCATTCTTCACGCACAGTGGATGGAACTCGACTCTCGAGAGTATCGTTTCGGGGAAACCTATGATCTGTTTGCCGCATCATGCGGACCAACACGTGAATAGTAGGTACGTGGAAGCAGTGTGGAAACTTGGTTTGGACATGAAAGATAAATGTGATAGAGTTTTAGTTGAGAAGATGGTGAGAGAGGTTATGGAGTTGAGGAAGGATGAATACTTGCAGAGGGCTCGAGAAATGTCCGATTTGGCCAATGCCAGCGTAGGCGAAGGCGGTTCGTCGTTTGCAGATTTGGATCGTTTGATTCAAGATATCAGGATTATCAAGTAATTAATTACACATGAAACACAATTAAATGTGCGTTTTTCTCTTCATGATCCTGATATTTTATATTGTAAAAGATAATTTCGTTAATAGTATTATGTTAGATCGTATGTAGAATGACAGAAGATTCTAGAGATGTAAATGAAGACTGAAACTTTCATTATCAAAGAAATACTACAATCGAGAGCTTTAAATCGCACTTACGCTAAACTAATATAATAACAAAATAACTACTGCTGCTAACAAACTACGCTGAGGTGGCACTCTTTTAGTAGAAAGTAAACAACCTCTCAACCCAAGGTGAGCACTAATTAATGCTTACTTATATGTAACTTAATCCAACATATTGAATTTGTGGGTAAGCACTGGCACATAGTTGACAATCGTGGTCATCATCTTAATTCACTGGACATGTAATTCCAAGTAATGAGTATTAAAGAATATCCACAAACAAACAAAATGGAATTTCAAATTACAAAACACACCTCAACCACAATTGTACAATGCACAAGTTGATAGGCCTAGGGTGGGTCTCTAAGGCGTATCAAATTTTTTACAAAATTTTTCGACACGTGATCTTTCATAATGTTACCGCACCGAATTTTAATATATTGACATATCAAAATTATCACATTCCATTTGATTATTTTTATTTTTATTTTTTTATATTATACTTATAATTATTTATTAATATAAAAATAAGTGCATAGATGATAAATGAATTTATCCATCTTATAAATTAGGAATATTACATACGATTCAAGTAATTTTAAAAACATAAATGTTGTAACAAAAATATTACTACTACATAGATTATCAATATATATACTTGGAACTATCTTCAAATTATATTAATATTTTTTTAAAATTATTATAATTTAACCTTATTCATTGATAATAGAATCTAATTAATTCACAATAAATCACATAATATGAGATTATGTATTGCTAACATTTTCTATTATATTGACAAGATTCTACTCTCCCTGAATAGATGAGAACAATAATCAACATGATACAAGATTATGTATTGCTAACATTTTCTATTATAGTAATAAGTTCTGAATGCCCAGAATAGGTGTGAAAAATAATGAACCCCACAAGGTGGAGCCACAAACAGAAACAGCATCAACTATAAAATCAACCACTCCCGGAAAACAAAAAACAAAAAAAGAGAGAAAAAAAGAAAAATGGGAGAAATGGGTAAAGAAACAGCAGTAACGCCTCATGTATTGATATTCCCACTGCCTCTCCAAGGCCCAGTCAAGTGCATGCTCAAACTTGCTGAAATCTTGAGCCTTAACGGCATCAAAGTCACCTTCCTCAACAGCCAACACGTCCAACGCCGCCTCAACACTATCTATCAAACTAATTACTTCTCCAAATATCCCGACTTTCAATTCCAAACCGTCCCCGATGGCCTGCCCGAGGATAATCCTCGGACGGGTGATCAGATACTGAATCTTCTGGAATCTATGGAGGCTGTCACTCTCCCGATTTTCCGGCGTTTGTTGACTGATTACGCCGTTTCTTGCAAGCCGGTGACGTGCTTGATAGCCGATGGGGTCTTCTCTTTTGCTGTTGGTCTAGCCAGAGAGCTCGGGGTTCCGCTCTTGTATTTTGACACCATTAGTCCTTGTGGCTTGTGGGCTCTTCTTTCCTTGCCTAACCTCATTCAACAAGGGGAGTTTCCTTTTGAAGGTCTGGCTCCAATTTCATTTTGTTTCTTGATTTTCTTGATTTTCCGTCGCAGGGATTGGATATCTTTTCCTTGTTTTCTAATTAGTTATATATCTTGTAACCGCGTGCATCTTTTTTGGTATTGATTTGGGAAATTAGATAACGAACTAGATGAGGTTATCACAAAGGCACCGGGAATGGAGGGCATTATGAGGCGTCGCGATCTGCCTAGCTTTTTCCGAATCAAAGACGCTAACGATCCTATAATACAACTAGTAATCAAGGAAGCCAGCCATGTTCCTCTTGCTCAAGGCCTCATCTTCAACACATTTCAACAGCTCGAGTCTCCTATACTATCCCAAATGCGCACCATCTCCCCCAACATCTACGCCGTCGGACCCCTCCACGCCCACCGGCAAACTAGACTCGCACAGCAAATAAGTCAAGAAACAAGCATATGGGAAGAAGACAAGAGTTGCATCTCTTGGCTTGACAAACAGCCATCGAAATCTGTGATTTATGTCAGCATCGGAAGTCTTGCAGTTATGACAAAAGACCAACTGGATGAGATTTGGCATGGTTTGGTGAACAGTGGGTCTAGATTCTTGTGGGTCCAGAGGCCCGGTTCGGTATCCGGGTTCGGGTCGGATCCTGATGAGAGTGGTGCTATTCCTTTGGATTTGTTGCATGTGACAAGGGAGAGAGGCCTTGTAGTGAAATGGGCGCCACAAGAGGAGGTATTGGCCCACCCCTCGATCGGTGGGTTCTTGACGCACAGTGGCTGGAACTCGACTCTCGAGAGCGTGGTTGCTGGGAAGCCTATGATTTGTTGGCCATTTCATGCTGACCAGCAAGTGAATAGTAGGTATGTGGAGGAGGTGTGGAAGTTGGGTTTGGACATGAAAGATAGTTGTGAAAGAGTTATAGTGGAAAAGATGATTAGAGAAGTTATGGAGTTGAGAAAGGATGAGTTCTTGAAAAGTGCAGAAGCAATGGCCAAATTAGCCGAGTCCAGTGTAAGCCCAGGTGGCTCTTCCTACGTGGATTTGGACCGTTTGATTGAGGATCTCAAGTTGATGAAGATTCCCCACTAGCTTACTTGTCAACTAAACTAACTTCTTTGATTTCCTTTGTCATATAATGTTGAATCAAATGGGACGATTATTTTCTTTGTTTTCCAATGCTTTTTTTTTTTAATAAAATAAAATTTTCTAAGTCTGCAACTCTCAACCATCGAATATATTTTTTCTCTACTCACAATATATTTGTTAGTTTTTTCAAAAAAAAATTGTGCTAATTTGAAATGTGCATGTTCTTATTGTTTATTCTTCCAACCGACAAAAATTAATCATAAACTGACTAGCACCAACCTTATATTTGAATTTTATTTTCTGATAAATGAAGCGAACATGTGCAACTAATGCTAATAGTATTGTTTATTGACGTTCTTCCAAAAGACGTTGTTTGTATTGTTTACTATTCTAATTAATTAAGTGGACCATCCATGTAATTATTACAAGACTAAAATATTACTACTAAGAGGACTTCTATACATTGACTTAAGGGGTCGAAAGCAAGCAAGCGCAGTCCATGTTTATCTTTGAATTTCTAATCTATTAACGTAAGGTTTTGTTAAAAAGAATAGAATTCATATTTTTTATTTTAACGTGATTGAATAGATCACGATAAAAATAATGAAATCTGCTACTACGAGTGTATGACACTATGAGGAAAGGTCTATACACAGTCTTTATTTTACTAATTGTATCCCACGATTCAGTTATATTAGTAGGACATTCAATTGCTCTTTTTTTTCACTCATAAGTCATAACCCCAAATAAAATTAGATTCCTGTTTATTTTGATAATCATAAGGAGTCGAGTCAAGAACTGGGGTACTGATTTTCTTTGCGCAGATCTTTGATTCATAGATTATAAGTAGGTGTGAGAATTTAGATCAGGATTTGAAATTTTCTCGATCCCAATCCGAATTTCGAATTTTTTGGAATTGAGATCAAGACTCGAATTTTGAATTTATTTTTGAATTTGAAAGTTCTAATGAATTTTTCAAAAATAATTTTAATTAGTTTTTAAATTGTAAATTAAAAATTATACTATTAAATTAAATTATGTTTTAATTGCATACTTAATTTTATAAATTCAAAAATTTTGATTATAATGTCCTGAATAAAATTGGAATCGAGAGTATAAAATTAATGATTTTTGAAATTAGAATTTCAAAATACCCTTATAAGAGGTTCGAATGATTCCTCTGCTCCGCTTCTTCCAGTAATCAATTTAGAAAATAGAAATAAAAATAAAAATTTAGTAAAATATTATTTATCTGTCACATTTATAAATTATAATGGGCCACGTTGCAATCTTGGGCATTTGACCAAATTTAAGATAATTCAAAAAACAAAAATAGAGGGAAGTTGACTTGTTAAAACTTAAGGATGCATTCTTGGAAAATGCACATAAAAAAGTACTCCCTCCTCCCTAAATAAAAATATTTATGTCAAATATTTATGATTTGACATGTATTTTAATGTAGTGAAGTTTGTGTCTTACTTATATATAATTATATATAATAAAGTTTGCGCCTCACATTATTTATAATTTTAATTAGATTGTGTGTATATGATAATTACTATAAATAAAAAATTTTAGTATTAAAAACATTAATAGACGGACCAAAAAAGAAATATGTTAAAAATATTGGTGGACGGATACTTTCCCTTTTGGGCCAGTTGTGGGCGAGGAGGGATTCGAACCCCCGACACCGTGGTTCGTAGCCACGTGCTCTAATCCTTTGAGCTACATTCCCCACCACATCTCCATTGGATCTATTCCCGGGAGTACCTTAAAAAAAAGGAACATTTCCTCTCCTCAGCCATTCCGAGTTAAAAAGATGTAAAAGCGCGTTTATCTCTATAAGAACGGTACGTTCCAAGGTGTAAAGTATGAGAAAATGAGTATCATAATTGGCGTTTTGAATAAGACTACCTTTTGATTTTTCATTTTATTCATTGAAAAAGTAATAAGAATGAGAGGAGTACATATTACCTACTAATATTTTTTTAAGTGTCATTATAGATACTAACAAAATAAGAACTTTAGTTTTATAACCTTTATTAAATTTCATAATAAATATATTTATATAAATACATCATATTTTAATAAATATTAAATAAGAGTAAAATTAAATTTTTGTCATAAATAAGCTATAAAATTTTGAAATGACAATCCCTTACATTTTGAGTGACACATATGCTACAATCGTTTGAACAAAAGGTCATGATCCTGCGAAGGTGAGCTAATTCCAAAAATTTGTCATCTGTTCAGATTACAGTATTTGTAAGAATGAAATTGAAATTGCTAATAATGACCGATTAACTATACAACGATGAATTCGTTTATAATTTTTTATCGATAAATCATTAATTAAAGATGGAAAAAAAATCATTTTTATTTAAAAACAAGGAAAATTGTGAAATAGGACCTTAAAAAAATTGGGATGACTATATACTACTAGTGTTAGAGTATGAAGCACAACTAATTAGAAGAAAAAGAGAGTACGATTGGATCCCGCAACCTGATATATTAATTATAATATAGAATCATTGATTAGTTTGTAAACCGCTGACCAATTAGTTGCATGACTTCATGATTGGATAAAATGTCGTGTTGTTCAAAAAATATTATTACATCCGTCTTATTAATTTAAAAATATTTTAATTATAATTTCTTTTTTATATATTTGATTAAATTATATCTAAATTAATAGAACACAATGAGTAGAAGAATCTTTTCTGCGTAAAAAGTGAACCAATTAGATAATTATGATTCCTGAAGTGTTGCATAAATTTCAACTATTTCATGAAATCAATTGTTTCTCTTTATGCAATAGCATCTATTATGGTGCTATCTACTATGTGTGCCAAATATACTTCACCTCATCAACTACCTACTTTTTTAACTATTTTAATTTTTTCTCACTATAGTACTTTTTTAATTATTTGATGGACCCCACAATTATAATACTTTTTCCATCTCAATTTAGTTGTCCAGTTTCTTTTTGGATCGCATACTAATAAAACATCAATTAACACTTATCTATCAACTTTCTCTTTATTATTATTTTATTCATAAGTGAGACCAAATAGGAAATTGGACAACTAAAGTGGGACATCCCAATATGGTATACCGGACAACTAAAGTGGGACGGAGGGAGTACTAAATTTTTTACTCACTAAAATGGTAGCATTTTTACGTTGGTGGGACCCAATTGTATTTTACTACTTGGGTAGCAAAAATGCTACCCCTTGATTTTGTGATAACTCAAAATATTATTACACTATGGTACTACCCCATCGAACTCATCAACTACCCTCAAAACACACCTCATAGTGGGTGCTTTAAAATGTTTATAACATATTTGGATGATCCATCGGTGGGTTACAAGACACGTGTGGTGTAATTAATTTTGCAGCAGCCAATAGGCCAATAATACAATATTAATCTTTCCAAAGCCCACCGCCCAATAAGCATACAGTATAATTCTAACAAACAATGAAACAATACTAAATAATTTTGTGCTAGTACTATTACTAAATTCCAAAACAACCCCCAATCACATCTCACAAGCAAGCAAGTAGGTGGCCAAATTCATTATTCAAAGGGCTAGATAGTAAATGACCAGTATTAGCAATCACAAACTGCAGACAAGAAGTAGAGCCAAACCAACACCAAAATCAAAATCCTCAACTAAATCACAAAGAGCAAGTCTGATTTCAAATCTGAAACAATTAAGAGAAAAAATGCAAGAGGAAAGAGCAGCTCATGTGTTCATATTCCCTCTACCTCTACAAGGTCCAGTCAACTGTATGCTCAAACTCGCCGAGATTCTGTGCCTCCAAAACATCAAAGTTACATTCCTCAACACACAATACATCCAACAACGCCTTAACAACCACACCCAGGCCCATATCCACTTCAAAAAATATCCTAATTTTCGCTTCGAAACTGTTCCCGATGGCCTCGCCGACGAAAATCCTCGTATCGCTGATCAGATAGGAGACCTTCTAGAATCATTGGAGGTTTCCGCTGTCCCAATTTTCCGGCAGATGGTGAAGACTGCTGATACACCAGTCACTTGCTTGATTGCTGATGGAATCTTCACTTTTGCTACTGATATAGCAGCAGAGACCGGAATTCCGCTTCTCTATTTTGACACCGTCAGTCCCTGTGGTTTTTGGACATATATCTGTTTGCCTGCCCTCATTCAAGCTGGGGAGTTTCCTTTTCAAGGTTTGTCTTTTTTGGATTACTTTGCAAGATTCTTGATTTCTCCCATCTGAAGTATATATTGAGTTGAGAATTGGTGGAGTGGAAAAAAAATCCAATCTTGTGTTTTGATTTCCTTTTTACTGTTTCTTGAGTTGAGAAGTAATGGAAGTTGGAGTTAACAAGATATCTACCAACCCTTAATTGCTGTCTTTCCCTTTTGTAGCTGGTACCATAGTGCTTTTATCTATTATCTATTAGGTATTATAAGTAAGGATTTCTAATTGTTTGTGACAAGTGAATCCATGCTTTATTTGAAAGTTCAAACAAGCATTGTCTTTATTGGCTAATTTGTAGGCTCATTGACTTGAATGGTTCTTAACTATATACTTTGTTGGTTGGGTTTGCATATATAGATGACAACTTAGATGAATTTATAAGAAATGCACCCGGAATGGAAGGCATAATTCGTCGGCGCGATCTCCCCAGTTTTTGCCGCAGCAAAAATATCAATGATCGCATAATACAATTGGTTCTGAACGAGGACAAGCACATTCCTCTTGCTCAAGGCCTCATTTTTAACACATTTCAAGAATTGGAGGCCCCCATATTATCTCAAATGCTCAATATCTGCCCCAACATCTACGCAGTCGGACCCCTCCACGCCCACCTAAACGCCATACTCGCATCAGAAACAGACATCACCAACTCCAACAGCATCTGGCAAGAAGACAAGAGCTGCATTTCATGGCTCGACAAACAGCCTTCCGAATCCGTAATCTATGTCAGCATTGGGAGTCTTGCTGTCATGACAAAAGACCAAATGTATGAAATTTGGCATGGACTGTTGAATAGTGGATCCAGATTCTTGTGGGTTCGGAGGCCCGGTTCGATCAACGGGTTGGACTCGGAGTCTGAGGAGGTTACCCCGGAGTTGGCCCAAGGGACGGAGGAAAGAGGTTGTATTGTGAGTTGGGCACCGCAGGAGAGGGTGTTGGCTCATCCAACCATTGGCGGATTCTTCACACACAGTGGGTGGAACTCAACGCTAGAGAGCATAGTTTCGGGGAAACCTATGATTTGCTGGCCCTACTTTGTTGATCAACAAGTGAATAGCAGGTATGTGGAAGCGGTGTGGAAGTTGGGATTGGACATGAAGGATAGTTGTGATAGAGTTATTGTTGAGAAGATGGTGAGGGAGGTAATGGAGTTGAGGAAGGATGAGTTCTTGCAGAGGGCTCGAGCAATGGCGAAATTAGCCGAGTCGGCTGTGAGCACGGGCGGCTCTTCATCAGCAGATATGGATCGTCTGGTACAAGATATTAAGATGATGAAGATAACAAGAAAATAGAGGTAGTGATGTTTGTAAAGCTGTAGTATTATCTAATTTTAGTTTGTAACGAGGTGTTGATTCTGAAAGAATAATAGTTGCAGACTGCAACATGCTATCTATATGTTGATGCTGATTAATCTATAGTGGAAAGATTGCTCGGTTATATCATATTTGATCATACCGTATATGGAACACAGCATGGATTTTTGTCTGTTGATGCTAACTCAGAGAATTTGCAGAGCAGAACAGAGCATATTTGTCATCTTGTGATTTTGAACCTTGTCCGTGACTAATATAAATGTCAAAAGTGAATAGTTTACATGATTAAAATGAGAATTTTTCGGATATTCATATAATTCAAAATATTTGGTCAACAAATATATGATGCATTTCTTCTATGCTCATTTATTTTATCAAATACATGAGTGGCAAAAATAATTTCTTCACATAAAAATGAGTATATATTTTTATCTTTCTTTATCAAAACAAATATTTTAAATTTTACCATACATATATAGTTGAGTACTATATTTTACAATACTAGTATAATATATTAAACAAAACTTAAAATTGTTGAGAAATACTTTCTCCAATTTGTTATTATTAAATTATTCTTTTAATATTATGTAAAAAGAAGATTTCATAAATTTTAAAGAATTAATGTTTTTTATTCTATTTTGAAAGATAGATTTTAGCCAATAACCCATGCTCGTCTTACTTTGAAAATCCCGACAAGCTCATCTTAATTACAACTCTATCTCCTACTAAAAGTGAACACATTTTATCAAAAAAAATTCACAAATTTGATCAAATTTAACACATTCTTAGTGGGACAAAAACAAAAACTAAGAAAGTAAAAGAATTTGGGTAAAGAAAATAGTACTACAAGCTAGCGATAATATCGCCAACTCAATCTACAACCCAACTCAATCTCTTGGCTTCCTCCATTTTCCGATGGAAAGGAAGTTGCCGTCGCCGCCGCACGTACTGATCTTCCCGCTGCCTCTGCAGGGGCCGGTGAACTTCATGCTCAAACTGGCCGAGCTGCTCTGCCTGCGAGGACTTCACATAACTTTCCTAGTCACCGACCACATCAACTCCCGCCTCCTCCGCCACTCCAATATCCACACTCGCTTCCGATCCTACCCGGATTTCCAAATCCGGACCATTTCCGATGGCTTGCCCGAAGACCACCCCCGCGGCGTCAAATTCTTGGAACTCTTCGAATCTCTGAGGACTCACACTAAACCTCTCTTCAAGGACTTCCTGCAGAGCGGCGGCGGCTCCACTCCGATTTCCTGTGTTATTGCAGATGGGTCGTTAGGGTTTACTTGTGATGTCGCTAATGATGTCGGAATTCCCATTTTCTATGTCAAGACTATCAGTGCTGCCTGTCTTTGGATCTTCTTCTGTCTTCCAAAACTTATCGATTCTGGAGAGCTTCCTTTTCAAGGTGCCTTTGCTTTTTCATTCCCTTTTCTCTTTGTTTGTTTGCAAAGATTTCGCCTTTCTTTATTATAATTTGGATTGTGTAGCAGTAGCAGAGTCTGTCTGAGTTCCGAGTTTCTGCTGTAGTAGGTTGCTAGTTTTCCTCCTCATTCATGAAATTGTCAGCCTTTGCTCATGATCTTGAATATTCAGACTTAGAAACTTGGTGATTTGGATTGTGGTCAATATTGGTTTCGTTTGCCATAGATGTAGGTTACCAGTGAAACATTCAGGATAATTCTTGACAATCAAGAATATTAGGTAGGTATTGTATCTTCATAAATGGATTGTCAATTATTACCAGAAGCTAAATTTATTGTTTTTATTTGTCATGTGAAAATTTTATACTTCACTCGATATAAGGAATTGGATGGTTATGTCATTTATTTATTTTTTTGGTTTGAATGATGAAAGATGATTTTGTCATTTCCTTTAGAATGCACTTCCTATATACGTTGTATAATAGTGAATTAGAGGATCATGTGGAGAAATTTAGGGAAGTTTGGATGTCATTTTACTTGTTACGATAACTAATACCAAATATTCCGGATGCAATGATACGATGATACTTGTAAAAACGAGGTCTTTATCAACACTTGTTGGGTGTTTTTTATGAGCCTTATTAGGTGAATAGAAACACTTGTTAGGTGTTTTGTGGAACATTTTCTTGTGATATTCCCTCAAGAAACTCCCCAATAGTTTTCATTAGTATTTTACTAGTACCCATCTCTATAATCTCAGCTGCTACTTTAGTATCTGAACAACCTTTCCAGGTATATAAGATGTGTTTTCTGCTACAAGAAGAGCACTTAAACTAAAATTTACGCATCAATCCTTTTTGCATTTTGTAGGAGATGATTTGGACATAATGGTAAAGAGTGTACCGGGCATGGAAAGGTACCTCAGGCGCCGTGACCTTCCAAGTTTTTGTCGATCTGGCAACCTAGCAGATCCACACATTGAATCATATATGACAGAAGCCAAAGAAATCCCCCGAGCCTGTGGTTTCATAATAAACACATTTGAGGAACTCGAAGCCCCAATACTTTCTGAGATGCGTAGCGTCTGTCCAAATATCTACACCATTGGACCGCTGCATGCGCACTTCAAGGCCAAACTAGCTGCCACTACAACATCACCACCTGCACTTTCCAACAGCTTGTATGAAGAAGATAAGTCCTGTTTGACATGGCTCAACTCTCAACCACCCAAATCCGTGCTATATGTGAGCTTCGGAAGTCTTGCCACGATAACGAGAGATCAACTTATGGAGTTTTGGCATGGTTTGGTTAATAGTGGTCAGAGATTTCTGTGGGTGATAAGACCGGATTCTGGAGCCGGGGAGGACTTGGAAAACCAGATTCCGGTGGAACTATCACAAGGTACTAAAGAGAGGGGATACATTGTGGGTTGGGCGCCTCAAGAAGAGGTGTTGGCTCATGAAGCTGTTGGTGGTTTCTTAACACATAATGGATGGAACTCGACACTCGAGACCATCTATGCAGGGGTGCCCATGATCTGCTGGCCCTATTTCTTCGATCAGCAGGTGAATAGCAGGTTGGTGGAGGCTGAATGGAAGCTGGGTTTGGACATGAAAGATACTTGTGATAGAAGTGTTATTGAAGTAACTGTCAGAAATCTTATGGAGGTAAGGAAAGAGGAGTTTCTGCAAAGCGCTGATCAAATGGCAAATTCTGCAAAAATATCAATTATTGAAGGCGGATCGTCGTACTCTCACTTAGAACGTCTGATTCAAGACATTAAAGACAGGAGCGCTAAAGTTGTTCGCGACTGATCATCGATGTCCCATGGCTCTCGTTGTGGTAATTTTGATATTATCATACTACAGCAAATAAGTGAAGTTTGTGTGCAATTTCTGTCACAATTCCTGCTCTGGGTATGAAACAGCGGTATGCCTTGTAACTTTTCCTCAATAGTATCCTATACTGCTTACAGTTATCATAAAATAATTCTTATTCATAAGGTTTAATCAATTACTATGTGGCTACCACAGTACTATGTACATGTACATTCATTATTAATGTATTATTATATCATATATCTCCACAGCTTTCTCGATCAGCTGTTTATTTTGCATTGCCTAATGATCGAATGTCTTCAACCAAACGATCGAAGTTGGCATAAGACGTCCCGCCTTCCTCGACACTCTCTCGAGCTGCTTTTGCCATATCTTGTGCCCTCTGTAAGAACTCATGGCCTCTCTCCTCCATCACATCCCTCACCATCTTCTCCACACTCACTCTATCACAACAATCTTTCATATCCAAACCAAGTTTCCAAACATTCCCAACGAACCTGCTGTTCACTGGCTGGTCGCCAAAGTTAGGCCAACATATCATAGGCACGCCTGCAGCCACGCTCTCTAATGTCGAGTTCCACCCACAGTGCGTAAAAAATCCCCCAACAGCCGGGTGCACCAACACCTCCTCCTGCGGGGCCCATGCCACGACTCGCCCTCTCTGTTCCGTACCCTCCATAATCTCCTTCAGAATTCCATCGGAGTCTGGCCTTATAACCCAAAGGAACCGCTTCCCACTGTTGACTAGCCCGTGCCAGAATTCTTCCTGCACCTCCCTTGTCACCCGCACAATACTGCCGAAGCTCACGTAGATCACCGACTTTGAGGGCTGTTCGTCAAGCCATCTTAAGCAGCTCCTGTCCTCTTCCCATAAACTGCTTGATGAGTTTGATACAGCAGATGCTAGTCTGCCCTTCAAATGAGCGTGTAAGGGTCCGACGGTGTAAAGATTAGGGATTCGGGTTCGGATTTGATCAAGCATGGTTGCTTCGAGGTGATCGAATGTGTTGAGTATAAGCCCTTTTGCTCGTGGGGTCTGCAGAGTCTGGTGCATGATTGTGTGCATCGCTGTTAAGTTCAAACCGGGTCGATCGCGGCGTCTGAGAATTCCCTCCATACCACTAAGGTTAATGATTGGTAAGTCCAAGTCATTGTCGCCTGCATAATTTAACCTATATGTCTTACTTTGAACAACATTAATATTTAAAGATCAATGCACATGCAATGCATTTTAAAGATCACTTGTGGTGGAAGTTGATATAAAAAAAATATTGGGAATTCTTGGTATAAAAAGTGAACTTACTGTCAGAGGGAAGTTGGTGGGAATCAATGAGATCGGGTAAGGGGAAAAGAGACCAGAAAGCACATGCACTTAAAGTACGCATGAAGAAAACAGGGACACCCGTTCCATCGGCAACATCAAGCACGAAGCTCAATATCCCATCGCAAATCACACAGTTAATGGCTCCAAATTCATCATCTTCACTGTAGGAAGAAGAGAGAATCTGTATGAGAAATGGCTGCGATGTGGCTCGCACTGATTCTAACCAGAGCTTCACGTCGAAAGAGCCGGGGCGGATGTCCTCTTCTGGGTCGCCGGGAATTGGGAGGATCCGGAAAAGTGAGGTGGCCGCTGAGTGTTGGGAGAGGCGGCGGTGGATGTAAGTAGGGGTAAGGAAAGTTACGTGAAAGCCGCCGCTGCTGGAGAGAAGGTCGGCGAGCTTCAGCATGGAGCTGACGTGGCCCTGCGCGGGGGCCGGGAAGATAAGTACGTGGCGTTTACTCATTGCTTCATGATCCATTGTGAAGAGTTTGTTCATCATCATATTTTTGCATGCGTTTATATAGTTGATCACAATCTGTAGTTTCGTAGTGAAGTAAAAGTCTTGGGTGGAATATGGTGTTTTTTAGTCAATTTTGATGATATGGAAAAAAAATACATCTGTTTTACTATAGTTTCTTCGACGTGTATCGCAAGTTACACGTAAATATAGAAAATGATAAATAATGTAGTATATAATTGTAGAAAGTAAGATTAATATGGAGTGAGATAGCAAATGTAAACCGACCATATGATATCGACTTTGGTCTTCCTATAAAATATTAGTTGTAATGGAAAATCACTTATTCTGTTTCTTTTACTTCATATATAGTGACATGTCCAAAAGAAATAAGTATGGTGGCAAGATAGTGAAATGTCCAAAAGAACAGCGTAAAAACCTTAAAATGTGCGAACCTCTACAATAGTCCATAACTAACTTCTACACCCAAAAATAGGTCGGAGACAAATTTTAAGCCTTGAAAATTTTGAAGAAATTATGTTCCACACTGCATTGAAATATCAAATATTGTAAAATTTCAAGTCCCTTTCACTTATATATTTGATATATACGACCTTTAAATTTTGTTATTGTATTATCAGTACAAAATTATTGACAGTGCATTATTCGATAAATCAATTAGTAAATCAGCAAACAATTCCAGAGATTAGAACTGGCTCAAACTATCAATTAGTTAACAATTTCAAATGCTTGGACAATATACATATATATATATATCCCCGTCATCTACTAGGGTTAAGGATTAATTCAATAGATTATTACTAGAATATAATACTCTTCATGAATCGAATTATGAAAATTTACTTATTCAATAGATTAGTAAGTCTTGGTCATCACGTTTTCTGCTGCCCAAGCGAAACCCCTTTTCTGACTTTTCTCTTAATTGAGGTCCTTGCAATAACAAAGTCTAGGAGTCCCTCTTAAACATTTTTCAATTTATCTTCTTGGGATGTTAATAGTTCCATATTAGTATCGCACAGTACTCCATGTAGTACAATTAAATTTATTATTTTAATTAATATTTTTTTAAATTAAAAAATTTGTTATGATATATTAAATTGTAATTAATAATTACTTGAAAAAAATTAAAAGTTTAAAAGACCAAACCTTAATTTTGAATTTATCAATCTTAAAAAATTACTATATGTCATATTTAGGTGGTATGAATCAAAATATTATGTATAGAATTAAACTAAAGTATATATAAAATTGAAATAAAAAATTAAAATTTAATTGTAGGACACACTGTGGATACAAAAGTGGGACATGGATCATATTTGACTTTAGACAATTTAAAACTTAAATCAGAGAATTATCTTTAAAATTGTAAGTTAACGTGTTTTAATGTGTTTATTTTATAAATTAGTGATGCACTATAGTTGTAGTTGTAATAAAACGGATAAGACGAAGGATTATTAGTTTGGGTATCACATTCACATGCATATTAAATGTATCCTTTCTGGACCACTGGTTTTAAATTTGGAATGGTGCTCTGCGTCCTCTTCCACATCAACGTGCATGTAAATTTGCATGGACCACTGCACCAGATCAAGATGAGCTGGTGACCAATTAATTTTAGCCCAAATTGAAAAAAGTGATAATATTATTTTGAGAATGGTATCATTTTTTATTGAGTCAATAAAATATATAATTTATATCATAAATTATTAATTATATCACGTTATCTCATAATTATACTCCACATTATGCTCACAGAAGATGAAGAACACAGCGAAAGAATTACAGAAATCACGGAAGAGAAGTCCGAAGCGAAGAAATAAAAGGAACCAAATGATGAAGCGCTTGGGAAGAAGAGCCACCCATCTTCAAGCCATCCCCTATCTTATCCTTCAACACCACAGCTCGCTTCCTCATCTCCTCCCCTTCATCCCCCACCATTAATCTCCTGATCTCACTCTCAATCTGGGCCCTCTCCAAACACTTCTCCAAATGAATACCAACCCTCCAAACATCACTCACATACCTGGCATTCACCAACTGATCCCCAAAGAAGGGCGAGCACAACATCGGAACCCCTTCGCATATGCTCTCCACTGTCGAATTCCAACCGTTGTGAGTCCAAAACCCCCCTACTGAAGGATGAGAGAGCACCTCCTGCTGCGGGGCCCACTTCACCATCATCCCTCTCCCACTCGTCGCCTCTGTGAACCCCTCCGGCAGCATCTCCACCCACTCCGAATCTTTTACCAGACCGGGCCGGACCGCCCACAGGAACCGGGTTCCGCTGTTGGCTAACCCCCACGCCACCTCGCAGAGGTCTCCGGCGTTCACGGCGGCCACACTGCCGAAGCTCACGTAGAGAACCGATTTGGGAGGTTGCTTATCCAGAAAAGAAATGGATGTGGGATCCGTTGGTAACAAGCTGCTACCCGCTGCAGAGAAGCACTTGTGGAAGGGGATTGCGAAGGTCGGAGAGGAGTAGTGCTGGTGCAGGCGGGAGATCTCCGGCTGCTCGAGCTCTTGGAATGTGTTGAAGATGATGGCGGAGGCCTTGTAGGTTTCCTCCACCATTTGGGTTATGTTTGCTATAGCATCTTGGGGGTTGTACATTTCTATGAGGGGGAGGTCCTTCACTTTGAGGTGCGGCAGCTCCTCCACAGGCGACTCTGTAAATGTCATTCACCATTAATGCTAAATCAAATATTCATAGTTTCATAAGTATCTCTATAGATATAGATATACTACCTCCGTCCGTGAGGGAGCCACTTTCTTTGTCCGTGAGAAGAGTGAGAGCGGCGAAGGCCGAGAAAGAGGCGACGCTGCTAGTGCGCATGGCGATCCAGGGGAGATTGAGAGATTGAGCAACAGAGTGAGCGAAGTACCAATTGGAGTCGGAGATGAAGCAGTTGAGGTGGTAGGGGAGCAAGGCTTGGAGGCATTGGCGGAAAGGGAGGAGGCAGTGGAGGTTGATGAGCTTGATGATGCGGACGGGGTCGGGGGATTGTTGAGATTCTTCAAACAAGGAATCAGAGATGGGGTGGAAGGAGAAGTAAGGGTAGTTGGAAGGATTAGGGGAATTGAAGCAGGTGTGGATAACGGAGATGTCGAAACCTCTGGAATGCAAGATGCTGCCAAGCTGAAGCATAGGGTTTATGTGGCCTTGAAATGGAAGTGGAAACAACACCACTCTTCCTTTGCTTTTCCTCATGCTTTCACAATCCATGCCGCCGCCGCCGCCGCCTCTTTTCCTAATTAATTTTTCTTTTCTCTTCTTTTCTTCTCTCGTTACAACCTATATATAGACAAGAGATGGATATATATATAGTCCGAAATTTAAAGCTGCAAATTACACATACTTGATACTCCAGTTGATACTACGAGAGAATCCATTTACCTCTCTCAGCAATTATATGGATTCAATTCAAAATTCAAGGTTAACTGAATAGAGAGAAAATTAGATTATGGAGCATCTACATTGGCTAGATACAGATATACGAATTCGGACAATAGTGATAGGTGCGGTCCACTATAACTTAAAACCAACCCTCTCTAATATGAATATATGATACTCCATATAGAGGTAGATACGGCAATTAATTTTTGAAACCAATACAACAGAAAAACAACACAGGCCTAGAACCCTCCGTATTGATTATTGTCATTGTCGGTTGGGGTCCGCCCAAGGGCGCTTGGATTATTTTTCTAGTATCGAAAAAACGGTATACCGTACTTACCGTCCCGAAAAATACCGTAAAATACCGAATATAAGGTATACCGAAATTTTTGGTAAGGTATCATACCGTACCGAACTTTTAGGTAAGGTAAAGTATAATTTTTTCAAATACCGAGGTATACCGTCATATACCGTACCGCAGTATATACCGAAAAAATTAATATATACCGTTATTTTGGTATATATCGATATATATATATACACATATATTTATAATATTACATGTACATATATATTCGATTTGAATTATAAGAACATTGTTTATTCATAAATTATGAATTATAATTAATAAATATGAATGACAAACTACAAAAACATGTGAATTTATTGATAATTAAAAAGATTGAACAATAACTTATATACTACTTATTATCTTAAATAATAACGATAAACTAATATATATATATATATATTATTACATAACTAAATAATTATGATATAATTAGACGATCTATTAGTTACTAAATATAATATAAGTTGTAATATATAATTAATGAAAATATATTATTATTTTTATAATATATCATACATAAATAATCAAATTAATTATAATTATATGTCTAAATCTAGTTAATTAGTTATCTGAAAATACAATAATATAATTAGTTAATATCTTGTAATTAATTATATGATATTAGTGGTTTATCTCATAAATTATGTTATTAAAAAATAATACTTTATGTTTTTTATATGTTAGACCTTGTTTGAGGTGATTTTCATTATAAATAAATTCTGGTATATCGCAAAAAAAATGTATATCGAATTAAGGTAAGATATAACGAAAGTAAATAAGTTTTGGTATACCGTGTAAGAAAGGTATACTGAAGTAAGATAAGGTATACCGAAAATAAGGTAAGGTATAGGTATGTAAAAATGTCATACCGAAAGTAAGGTATACCGAAAAGTATGGTAAGATAATGGTATGAAATTTTTCATATCGAAGGTAAAGGTAAGGTATAAGGTATGACAATTTTAGTAAGGTATACCGTACCGCGACACCCCTACTCAACGTGTCAGTCATTCTTCTCCTATTAGACTTGTAAATCCTTTGCTCTTTTTCCTTCTCTTTAAATACTCGCATCGTATAGTAGGGTTGTGGACGACGTACAATCATGATTCAAGCTCTCATTTATTATTGGGCTAAAACTCGATCGGTCATAATTATAAATCTGAGCATGATATATATAAGAAGTATACGCTTAAACACGATTAAAATGTATGAATTTTAGTAAAGCTATATTTACTAAAATATGAAACCCAAGGATGAATTTGGTGCGTGTGTGTTCGTCTGCATTTTAGAGTTTTTTTTTTTTTCCCTTTATTTTTGTTTGATTCATTTGTTAAGAGCAAAATAGATAAATTAATTTCAAGTGGACTATATACTTTTTTTAAAAAGAAATTTTTATTATCTCTATAATTATAAATGGTTGGTGAATTACACGTATTAACACACGAAAAATTGTATGTTATATTATACTATTAATATCAAAATCTTCTTAATTTTTCCAGATGTTTTAGGTAACGAAATTCGAGATTTCTCTTTGTTTTTGTATAAGGTATTTTCAGTTACAGCATCGAGTGCACGCGGAACATGGCATTGAAGGATTTCGAACAAATTTTATTTGGAATGAATGAACTTTGTTCAATGTGATTCACTAATCATACTACTGGCCTCGTCCCCGTTAAACGTAGTCACGTTTTCTTTTTGAATGTTCCACTAAAAGTTACCACTTTCTCAAAAAGAAAAAAAAATTACTTTTAAAATACTTTTCTCCTACTTTTTTAAAACACAACACTTAATTTTTTTAATTTTCGTATCAAATCCCTTGTGGCCACATTTAGCGGGATTGAAGGATTACTTATTTCAAAGTTTAATTGTATAATTATTAAGGGCGTTGTTGCTTATGCCCAGTGGCCTATCTAGGAAGAGCCAAGGGGGCGCTAGCCCCTCCAAATATTTAAAAAAATGTTTATATGTGTAAATTCATAAGAGTATTCATATTTTAATGAATAATTATGTAAAAGATTCTTCTTATAGCAAATTTTACTTTTAATTTGATATATTAAAATTCAACCTTTCCTAACAAAATTTTCTGGATCCGCCACTGCTTATGCCCATGTTAATATATGATGATGTGTAAATGATGATAACAGTGATCAAATACGCTTATTTACCACATAATTTGCACTTGAAAATTGAATCACATGTTTAACTTTTCTTCTTTCTTTTATTTATACTTGAGAAGTCCATATTGCAACACTGAAAAACTTAACAGTATTGTGTCATTTAAAAAATAAAGTATGAGGCTACTAATTAAAATCTCCTAAGTGAAGGTATTCTATGTATTTTATACTTTTTTTTTAGTGGGAGAAACTTTATTATGTATCAGGTAAGGTGAAAATATATGTAGGCCCAAACTTATGAAGCTGTGCACTTGCTACTCGATTACAACTTTTTTATTTCTTTCTTGGACTATGTTCAAATAAAAGCCCAATTTGCTATATGATTCAGTTTTGAGGTCCATTCTATTCATTTCGTTTAATGGATTTGTTAGTTTGCATTAGACTGGTCAAATGGTCGGTATTATCCATTTCTATATGATTTGGAGCTGGTAAAATAGTTTGGGGGTTTAGATTCCAAAATAGTAAAATAGTTTTGGTTCAAGACTGAGAACAAATGCAATCGGACTCAGATTCAGTAAACTGTTAGGCGCTAGTTATTTGATGGAGAGAATCAGTAATTAAACGGCTAGGTGGTAGTCTAGACAAAGTCTAAATAAATTGAATTATAATATTTTATGAATTAATCCACAACAAATAAAATAAAATAAAAAGGAATACGAAGGCTTCAAGTGATGTGGAGTTCATACCTTGAACGCAACAAAAGAATACAACTACAAGAGCTTGGTCCTAGTTTCACGGGCTTGGACTGCAAAACAAGATCGGAGAATGGTTGGAGTTCTTGATCTGGGGAGAGACTCTGACGCTCAAGTCAGCGCGTTGTACACTGAGAGTAGAAAATGCAATTAATGCATGTGTGATTGTGAGTAAGTGTTTTTTTAGTTGAAATACCTTGTTGTCATGAAAATGGGTGTGTGTGTATATATATATATATATATATATATATATATATTATATAAGATATAAGGGTAAAAGAGTAACATTACTATGATAACTACATTTGGCTCATAGTACAATTTGTTAGAATCATCTCCAATCGCTCAGAGTCACGTCAGCGGTGGTCCCTAATGTTTGGTTAGGAAGTGTCCGCGTGGCGGTTAGCTATCATGACACATGTGAGAAAGATCCTGCCATATGTCAGGTTGTTAGGTCACACATCCCGTATTGGTGCAGACCTACGCAGACCATACGGGCCTGCAAGAGAGACTCTTATAATCCAGTCCCATAACTAAATAAAGCCCATGAACAAGTTATTAAGCTCTACCATGCAGAGCTTAGAAGGCCCTATTCCGTAAAATCATTTTACTCTTATGAGACCCTTATTATTCAGAGCTCAATAGTCTTGGTTTTTAGGGCTGTTCATCAGACCAGAGCCCTGTGGACTCAGATACCTCAAGAAACACTAAAAATATTTACCAAATAATATATATATATATATATATATATCTATCTATCTATGAAGACAGCTCGTATCATAAGGTCCGCAGATATTTGTCCATATCAAATACTCCCTCTGTCCATCAAGTATTTGCACATTTGAGTTCGGTACGATTTTTAACGAATGCTATAAATATGTTGTGAGTAGAGTGAGGTTCCACAATATTTATTAATTAAATATATGTATATGAGAAAAAAAAAATTAACGATTGATTGATAAATAAGTTAAATATGTTATCAGTGGAACGAGGGTCCACATTATTTATAATTAATTATGTTATGTGAGTGATTAAAAATATAATAGTAAGTCCAATAATATAAATATAATTATTAAAAAATAGAAGTGTACAAGTTTTCCGTGGACACAGTAAGAGAAAAATGTGCAAATTTTTGATGGAGGCATGAAACAATTATTTTTAATATTTTTACGCTATATCCTAAAGTTTAGCAGTCAAAACATAAAAGCAGTAAAAAAATTATATTTATAGTGCAAAAAATATTCACCTCGTTTTATTGATGCTTCTTTTCGATCTTTTTAAATTTATAAATGGCCTCCCTATTTTTCAATAGAAATTTTCATTTAAAAAATTGCTCCGTTAGAACTATCAAAAGAGAAAACAATTTAAATTACAACTTCTATTGGTATATTACCACTAATTTATTATAACTTGATTTGGAAAATAGATGTATGTGGTGGAAATGATAAAAATGGAGGTGTGTAGGAAAAGAGTCGTCAGTCACACAACAATACGAAATGTTTCCCACTCTTTTCGCTTTGAAATCAAGAAATAGAAGCGGCGAAAGTTTCGGATCAGTTATCATATACTCAGTGTCTGTCCCACTAAATTAGACCCATTTGTATTAGCATAATACACTCATCTATTTTTTAAATGGGTCTAATTCAGTGGGACGGAGAGAGTAATAATTTATTTAATCCATAAAGACGAAACGACGTCATTTCAATTGAGTGTACATGCGACTCATAAAAACTGAAAACGACGTCGTACGCCTCGGCTTACTTGGCTGTCTACATCTCTATCTCTCTCTGTATTCTCCACGCCAAATCTATGACCTCACTTCCTATACTGTGCTCACTAACCTACTCTACCCTACCACCCTACCCTACTGGAGTCTAGAGCTGTTCATTTTAGATAATTGATTTTGTAGAGATCCAATTCCACTACACTAGATAGAATCATAGATATAGTACTCTTCAATATTTCATGGGATTGTTTTTTGGTAAAACTCTTCATTTCAACTTACAAAACATATCCTTCACTCTCCTCCCAATTAGATGACAATCATATATAATTAGGTAAATATGTGAAGAAATGCGTATATATCAAAATAAAATCATCATCTTTTGACATGATTCATATTGATTAACAAAAACGTAAAATAATGGATTGAATATCAAATATTCATTGGATTACATAATCTAACGTGAAATTAGCGCAGAGCTCAGGTGTATTATACTAATAATTTTTCGTTTTCCTTCGGCATAAAGTTGTTTCTCTTTCAAACTATGACAGCGTGACGGTGTTACTAATAAATTCTGCCTAAGTTACAGTTCACTCAATTGCCTCAACAAATTTTTTTAGTGTGAAAGTTGATGTGTTAATATCTATCACCTATGCGTCAATATATTTTCTATCACTTTTATTAAGTTATTATTTCAAATCAAAATATACTATACGATCAATTAATTACAATAAGATGATATAATTAATAAACTTTTAATATTACCAAAACGTCAAAAATAGTATTTCTTTCATCCTAACAATCTTGATCACTTTGACTAACACTATATTTTTTAATCAAATGGACTAAGAATAATGGAGTCTGAGCAGGCAAAACTGCATTCTTCACGAAATATTGCACTTATAAATCGTGGGTCCAAATATTCACACGACTTTCGTGCACTGCACACTGCACCACCATTCCTCTTTTATCTCTTTCCATTCAAATTACCTACAAAATTTACCTAAGTAAGTACATTCAAAATTTAATTATATTTCTCACCTGTCAATATACCCATCAAGCACTAAATCAACGAAATGACCACACTTGAAGATACTAGTCTTCAGGTTAGTTAAGTTAAGTTGTACTCACATAATATATGTACATTTAACGCCACTTCACAACAACAAATCCAAAGTAAGTGAAGTGATAGGTAAATGGGATTTGGTATCCAATTCGAAGCGATTATTATTATTAATTTTAAGTTTATCAACTCTAAAATTTAATTAAAAATAATAAGTATGTACCGGCTGCCATAATGGGATAGGTGATAAATCCATGCTATTAATTTCAAACAAACTAATACAAAAAAATAAAAGGTTAACTAATTTTTTTTAATAAATATTAAAATTTTGTAGTGAAATAAGACAAAAATGATTCACTAAATTTAATCATTAAGTGGTTTGACACCAAGGAAAATATATTAAATATTTGAAAGTGTACTACAATTGCCATAATAACTTAACTTTTCATTATTTTGAAAATATAGTAATAATATTATAATTTGAAATTAAAACTATATATTACAAAAGGGATGAGGTGTTTGGATTCCATGCAAAAATACAAAATGCCTAAATTTATCTAACCATAATAAAACCTCCTACTCAACTAAATTCATGCGAATTGTTATTATTTTTCAATTTTCATCATTACTTCCCAACCAAACACACCCTAGAGTGAGGATCTACATTTGCTTTTACCCCTCCCATCCCCTCCCTACTTTTATACTTGTAGATACTGAACAATAACAACCATCATGTCATATCCAAAACACACAGCACACTACTGCATGCATTACAACTTTCTTTCAGACTAACTATTAGTAAGTCCACTCCTGCGGGAGGCACGGATGATCGCGGCTGATCATAGATGATCCTTCCGCCGGAGTTAAGAAACTATGCCGCTGTTGCAGAAGCACTAAGGCGTGCCTTCGAGCCAACGCCGAATCTGTAAACAGGGACAATCCCTTAACTGTGAGCAACAAATAAAGCATTACTCAATTGCTTAAAGCATGCTCACACATACCATAATCGGAGACGAATGCACTGCTGATCTTGGGGTCAGGCTGGGGCTGGATCCGAGGCTGCTGCTGAGGCTCATAGAAATCATACATCATAGGCTTGGTGTGGATTTGAGCGCTTGAACTATTACACCCTGCTCGAACATACAAAGTGGAAGAAAAGACAGAAGATAATCATATACTAGTTTGTCTAAAACAGCATAAAAAGCATGTGAACTTGCCCAAATTTTCAACACCATGATCAAAGGCACTTTCGGAGATTACAGTTAATGGAAATTCGGGGCCGCAAGAATTGCGTGACAGGATAAAGTGAGCATGGATATGCACTAATAAAGGACATGGGGTCATCCTAAAGATAAGAAAGAAGCAAAAGTCGTGCATGCATGACATCTTCCAATAATTGAAAGAGAACCAATTTTTTTCACGTACGCCAAATAAGCTAGCTTGGCCCCAAAATCTAAACAAGGCATTTTTTATAGATTAAACTATTACAAAAATGGCATGAAAATAAGAGCGTGCATGATCAAGGGTCTATCACTTGGAGAAGAGATGTTCGAAAGTGAAGAACGGTCCTATAGTTTGTAGATGCAAATTAAAGAGATCAACATAAGGGACCCACATGTTCATAGCAAGTGTACAATTGGTAACAAAATGCAATTCAAATTACAGAATCTCCAGAGCAGAGAATAAATAATTTGATGTCAAAGCACATAAATCCAAAATAGCCTGGCAATAAAATGGGGATATTTAAAATACCTGGCCTCCTTTCGCTAATGTTTTCATATCGCCTAGGCAAAAACACTCCAGTTCCAGCACACGCCGCCTTTTTTGTCGCCGCACCGCCGCCGCCAGTGGCAGCTCTTCCATGGTTGGGGATTTGGTAAGGGGCCCATGCAACTCGCTCAGTTCCTCTTGCTGCTCTAGCACCGATGTTTTCAAACTGAGGCTGAAAAAAGTATTTTGGTAATAATCGGAAACAAATTGCAGTAAAATAGTGGAAAGCATTTATCGGTGCCTCGGTGGGTTAATTTATACCGTCGTGTAAAGGTAAAGTGAGGCTGGGGATTTTCGGGGCTCGATGTCGGCATAATTTCTCGGTTGTGGAGAGGAGCTCATCGCATAGCCTCGGTTGAGCTTGAGTTTTCCGGAGGAGGAGAGGTATATGAGATCCTCAACGGCGTTGTATTTATTCGGCTGAGAAAGCGACAGAGCGTGGCTTGGGCTGCGGAGGCTCGATTGCGGCAAAGTCGACATCGCGTAGAATTTCTAAAGGGCAGAAATAGAGAGATTCCGGAAAAAAGAAAAGAATGCATGAAAAGAGCAGAACGGAATAGGACAGCAAATGGTTCAAAGTACCTGAAGAAGATGATTTGTCTGAGTTTGGAAATGACGGGCGTGCATACTCATGTTGAACTTCTGTTTGTCTATGAGGAAATCTTCGTCTGTTAGAAACTCAGAGGGAAGGCAGAAACCTGCTGCTTCTACACCATTAGCCATCTTGTACGAGAGAGAAAAGGGACCACCCGGACCAGTGAGTTGAGGAAGATATATTAATGGTAGATGGAGTATACAGGAGGAGGAGGAGGAGGAGGAGAGGAGGATTTTGAAACACCAAAGGGGTGATAGAGGGTATTTTGAGTTTAGGTAATAGAGTTTGCTTTTATTTTGAAACACCAAAGGGGTGATAGGATTTGGCGAGATTTTGAAATCAAATCCTAAGCTTGAGTTATTTTTTTAAATCTCTTTATATTTTAAATATATAAAAGTTCATTTCTTAATTTTTGTGCCAAAAAAATACTCCGTCCCATTAAATTAGAGTCATTTGAAAAGTAGATGAGTGTATTATTTTAATACAAATGGGTCTAATTTAGTGGGACAGAGGGAGTAACTCAAATTAGTCGTGAGGGAGAGCAAGGAATTTGAGGTGGGGCATTGCCATTGAGCTTAATTGATTAGGAACATGCAATAAAATGTGTTAATTAACGCTAAAGAGTAAAGACATTTGTCCTACTCGCTGTTCCACTTGGCAAACTCGGGACAATGGGTTTTCTTTTCCAATTAAATTTATTATTTTAATTAATTATTATAATTAATATTAATTATTAAAAAAATATAATATAAAATAATGTTAAAAATATATTGTATTCAAGTAGAATGAATATTAATATTATGTATAAAATTAAATTAAAAATATAAAATTGAAATTCAAAAGTAAATTAATAAATAACTTAAAATTTGATTGTATGACAGCAGTTATAAAGACCGCCGAATCTTCAAATCTATGTTATTTTCAATTCTTCCAAGCATTTCGTCCATCACTATGTTTTTCCTCGTCTCTAGATAGGGGTGTAATCGAACCGAAATGAATCGAATACTGTCAGGTTCAAGTTCGGCTCGTTTAAGAATTTGAAAGCTCGAGTTCGTTTCAAGCTCGGTTCGTGTCATGAAAATCAAGCTCGAATTCGGTTCGATAAATAAAAATTGAGCTCGAGTTTGGTTCGTTAATTATTCGATTTTATAGTAAATCGAACCCGAGCTCGAACTCGGCTCGAGTTCGTTAAATATTCGAGTTCGAGTTCAAGTTCGTTAAAAAACTCGTTTATTGAATTATTTTGTTAATATATGTATTTTTATATTATTTTGAGATAATCGTGAACTAGTTCGTAAATTATTTGAAGTTCGACTCGTTTTTAAAGTTCGTGAACAAGCTCGTTAACAAAATTTGTGAACTATTCGAAGCTCGGTTCGTTAAATTATATTCGAACATGTTCGCGAACTTTTCGAACCAAATACCTTTAGGCACGAGTTCGGCTCGAAGAGTTCGATTTGTTTAGTAAATGAACGAATTTGAAACGAACTTTTATCCAGTCTAGCTCCGAATAGTTCACGAATAACTTGATTCGCTTACACCTCTATCTCTAAATGTCTAGGTATCCATTGTAAGTCTTTTCTCATTTGAACATTGCTATTATAAATTATAATTATGAATAAGACTGTTATCCTAAAGTGTCATTTGGTCATCCTGAACTTAAATCAAAAACCTCGTCTGTAAAATAAATTATGGTACCTACAATCCAGCCAACTGGGAGAGAATCAATGATTCATTTTCATGTAAGACAAATGTAGGACACGATCTCATCTCGATTTAGAATGAGATGAATGGCAACTATGTTAGTTTGATTAAGAAGTTGGTATTTTATAAAGTATGTAAGGACGAAATAGATTGGTTAAATATTGGGCCGAGCTTTTGTGGAAAACCCACTCCATACCCGGGCGTCTTCAGTTGAGCCTTAGGCTTTTGTTTTATGTATACACGTTGAAGTGAGCTTGTTTAGTTCCATCGATATATTATTACTCGACATTTACACCATAAAAAGTACTTTTAAAAAAGATTAAAACATTAAGAGCGTGTTCTCTTTTAATGAAATACTAGTGTAATAATACATCGAAAATCAACGAAAATTTATTTTATATTATGATTTATAAATATAAATTTTAAAATAATATATATATTGATGAATTAAAAAAAATTATTATTAAAAATACAATAATATATTTAAAAGTAATATAAATCGATAAGTAATTTATGGTATATATAATGTATTGGTAAAAAATTACATTACATTATATTTTATTAACATAATTGCAAATTCATGCTACTTGAAAAATTATATAAATTGCAAAATATAATTGTTACATGAATACTTATCCCGTATAAAATTTATTGGTAAATAATATATCATTTTATGTCGTAATTAAAAAACTATTTAAAAAATTGACTCTTTATTTGTTTGATAAAAATCAATTAGTTAACCAACTTAAATAAATAGTTTTTATTTGAAAAAAAATATTTATTTAATAATCAAATAATTAATGTTATATGTATGAAAACTTATCTCGTTAGTGAGTCAAAATTAGGCATGACAATCATGTAAGACATGCATGGATAATGATTATCCATATTCATACACACTATCATTTTAGTTTGTGTATATTGATATGGATAATTATTATTCTTACTCGCAAAAATTATGCGAGATATACTCGTAAAATATTCACCAACATGTCTTTTAAGTACTCGCTCACACACCTAATATTAATCATATTTTTTTTCTATAAATTATATGTATATTATTGCCTAAATTATATATAATCTCTCTTAAAATTTAAATTATATGTTTCGGAAATAATGAATACACATGAGTGGCGGGTATCCGCGGATAATGAGTTTGAAAATTAAACTCATAATTGTTATTTTTATATTGTTTTTCTATTGATGAAGTTCACTAAATTTTCAATGTATGATGAATTTCACTAAATTTTTAATGTTATTTTATTTATATTTAGATTGTTCTATTGACGTAATATCATGCAAAAATATATGTTAAATTTAAGCTACGAAATATAAAATTAATTAAAATAAGATTAAATTGATTAAAATATAATGAAATTTAAAAAAAATATAAAGTATTTAAAAATATTATATTTCACACGATCAAATTACCCATCTTTTTTCTCTCTCGTTTTTTGCGTTATGTCTATATAACTAAAGAGATGTATAAGAAAGATTTATAAATGGATATAGTGTTCCGTTTTTATTTCACACGATCAAATTTTAATTTATTTTTTAATTTTATGTATTTTAGTTTAATTTTATAATTATTAATAGGGTTCATCTGATTCAAATTGAACATATTTATTTTTGACATTTAATGTTATTTTTAAAGTTTATAAATTTAAAAATAAGATAAAATTAATAACACTAAATCAAATAGGTCTAAGGTACATTTCAATTTATAATACAAACTTCGTGGCTGACTCTGCACCCTACCTTCTTTATCACTGAGCGATCATTTAGGGGCCTTAGCTGGTGATTTGGATTGTTTCCCTCTCGACGATGAAGCTTATCCCCCATCGTCTCACTGGCCGACCTTAACCCCTGTTATTTTGAGGTCATATCTAGTATTCAGAGTTCGCCTCAATTTGGTACCGCTCTCGCGGCCCGCACCGAAACAGTGTTTTACCCCTAAATGTTCAGTCAACTGTTGCGCCTCAACGCATTTCGGGGAGAACCAACTAGCTCTGGGTTCGAATGGCATTTCACCCCTAACCACAACTCATCCGCTGATTCTTCAACATGAGTCGGTTCGGACTCGAATCAATTTACTCTTAAAACATTTGTCATACCTTTGATATCATATAATGTATGTGAAAATTAGAAGGAACTATAAAGTTATATACAAATATTAGTTCATATATATGAAAATTAAGGAGCTAAAACGTAATATAAAAAAGTACGAGGATTAAATTAGAAATTCACAAACCCTTACAAATTTCCAAAGTTAGCATCTCTCTCCAATTCTCTCCAAAGTCCAAACTATCTTCCCAGCAAAACGCGAAGTACGCAGTGTTGCATGCAAAAACTCAGGGCTCCCTCCAACATATCTAACAATAATCATGAAGATTCAACCTCAATTCTCCACTCCTCTTTACATTATTGCATCGCTTTTGATTTCAACATATAATATTGTTCGATCGTCAATTTTTAGAGTGATTTACGATGATAAAATAAAGAATAGGATGGACACGAGATTTACGTGGTTCGACCGTTAATTAGATCTACGTCCACGAAGAGAGGAAAGCTATTATATTAGAATTGTGTTCTTGAGAGTAATAGTACCGAATGTGTGTGTAATCTAGCTGTAGAGACTATATTTATAGATAACTGGTGGCAGTTACGGCTGGTCCGAGATCGTGGGGCGTTAAGTCCGGGATCGTGGGTTGGACCAAGTTTCTGGGCTTCTGGGCCGAAATGTTTCTGGACCGAACTGCTCATGGGCCGAGCTACTCTTGGGCTGAACTACTCTTGGGCCGAGCCGTTCTTTGGGCCGAGCTACTCTTTGGGCCGAAGTGGTCTGAACTAGTTCTTGGGCCGAGCTAATGGCTGGTTGTCATTGTTGATGTCCAGTTGTGTTTGCGTTGGGCCTTTTGGTGGGGCTATGTCCTATCAAATATGATGGAGAAACCGAAGCTTCGGTTGCCGCTCGCACGGTCAGCCGAATTGAAACCTTCTTGGCAAAATTTTCCTGATGGAACCAGGATTGAGGTAATTCAGATTAGATTAACACACACTTGTATAATTGTTATCTTGAGAATCTCCCTTGAGTGTTATCGCTTATAAATAGGGCTTGTTTTCGTGGTCTTCAGGTTATGACCACGATTAGATCTGGTTATGAATCTTCCTGCACCACAGAAACTTGACAATATTCTATTGGTAAATGATAGGATATGGCCCATCACTAAGGCCCAATGCCCAGACAGAAGCAGCTCGGCCGGCCCAATAGCACCGGCCCACTTACTATAAATAGCCATAAACCGCCTCTATTATCTATAAATACTAGATGATAGTTAAATTAAAAGAGGATACACAATCACTTTCTGTAATCTATATTTCAGCTCTCAACAAGTTCATAAGAAAAGAGTTCTCCTCTCCGTGGACGTAGACTTCATTAAAAGTCGAACCACGTAAACCTCGTCTCATTTACTTTCTAACCATCTTGAGTATCTCACTTCGAAGATCGGTGATCGATCACTGGCGCCGTCTGTGGGAAACGAAGTAAATTTTGTGTTCGATCACTATTTCCGAAGTGAAAACACAATGGTTAGATCCACCCGATCTACTGCTATAGCTGCTGCTGCTGCTAAGGGAAAGCAAAACGAGGTTGAAATACCTCGTAATCCACCTCGTCTATCTACTAACGAAGGGGAGGGACACTATGCTCGGTCTGCCAGGCAGGCCGCGAACCGCCGAACTCCCGAAGGCCACGTAGAAGATGTCCTTTCCCACCGAGCTGGTGACTCTGTTAGCAGTGGGAGATTGAATCAAAATCATCAAGGGAATGCCACACTTCAACCTTTGCTCGGCGATGCGCTCAAAGCATATCTGGATATCCACGAACAAGATTTCCTCAAATTCGCCGAACAACATCAACAACGAGGTCAGTGCGAAGAGGATAAAGCGGGTCCATCACAACGACCCCAAGCTTCGGAGCCAATTGCCGAGGAGAGAGATAACGAAGTCCCCCAAAGACTGCATAATCGCCGAAGAAATATTGCTTCACCTCGGCGAGGCTCAACTTCACCTCGTCAAAACGTCGACCATTACCGACGTGACGAGGAACACCGAAGAAGGACTCCACCTCGTCAAAACGTCGACCATTACCGACGTGACGAGGAATACCGAAGAGAGAGGACTCCACCTCGTCGAAACGTCGACCATTCTCGACGTGACGAGGACGACCACCGAGAGGGAAGATTCACTGTTTACAGCAGAATCATTACCCCCTTCACCAACAAAATTCTCTACACACCACTCCCTTCAGCATACAGGGTCCCACCAATCAAGCCCTACAACGGTTCTTGCGACCCGAGCAATTTTTTGTCGCAATATCAATATAATATGCTGAACCAGGGACTGGCCGAGGATGTTTATATGTGCAAAGTCTTCCCCGAATTGCTGATCGACAATGCACGGAAGTGGTTTGACAACCTCCCTCGCAGCAGCATAGGGTCATATTCCGACCTGCTAGATGCCTTCGAGAGGCGTTTCTTCCAAAAAGCCGAAGCCAAAATGAGTTCGGCTCAACTCCTTACCCTAAAACAAGGACAAGGAGAATCCATTAGCGACTTCCTAGCTCGGTTCTACAACGAGAGCCTCAAGGTCGATCGCCTCTCCGACGATGTCCTCATTTCGGCGTTTCAAAACGCCATTCACTCCGGCACACTTTTCAGGGAGCTCGTGAAAGAGCGCCCCCAAACCTCCAAACAGCTGTGGAGGATTGTTGATGCCTTTGCCGAAGCGGATGAGGCAGACAGAAAGAAACGAGCCACTGACCGACCTGAAGGTCAGGATAAAAGGAGAAGAGAAGAACGAGCTGATCAAGGGCAGCATCGACGAGGCGCTCTTGAAAGAATCCAACGAGGTCCATTAGCATCTCGCCTCGGACCTCGGCCTAATCCGGAGCAAGATCGTTTCGCTCCGCTGAACAGATCTCGGGCAGAAATTTATGAGCTTCACGCGAACTTGTTCCAAAGACCTCCACCGCTATCCCGAACTGGATCAAGCAGACGATCACGGGATAAATACTGTGAGTTCCATGGCGGCTACGGCCATGATACCGAGGAGTGTCGCAATCTTGCCTCGGAAATCGACCGCTTAACACAAGATGGCACTCTAGGAAGAGACCGAGGTCAAAATCAACCGGATACTCAACCTCGGAGCAGAAGCAAACGAAGAAGGAATAGGGGAGAAAATTGCAAACCCCAAGATAAGAAGACAAGACATGATGACGAAGACGATGACGAGAATCAACCTCAGTATGATGGAGTCATCGCCGCCATCATCGGAGTGCCCCAAGGATCAACAAGGTCGTCGCTAAAGGCCGAAGCTCGAAACCGACCCGCGGAGGAGCCTTCATACAAAAGGTTCAAAAAGGACGAGGTCGTTATTTTCTCTAATGACGACCCTGTTCCTCACGCCTCGCCTCATCAAGATGCCACTATTATCGAAGCCGTGGTGGCTAACAAATTGGTACACCGAGTCTTTGTTGATAGTGGAGCCTCGGTCAGCGTACTCTTCAAAGGTTGCTTCGGCAAACTTGACATTGAAGAAGCGCGCTTAAAGCCGGCACCCATTCCATTGAATAATTTCACACAAGGGGAGACCTCAACAGATGGAACGATCTCACTCCCCGTGACGGTAGGACGAAGTCCATTATCCACTACAAAGATAATCCACTTCTTCGTCGTCAAAGCCAACTCTCCCTACAACATTATATTAGGCAGAGATTGGCTGATAGCGACACGAGCAGTATGCTCGGCCTACCATTTGATGATCAAAATACCTTCAAAGAATGGAGTTATCACGCTTCGGGGAAATCAAACACAGGCCAAGGAGTGCATGCAGGTCGCACTCCGAGGTTCTGGTGTACAACATCCCCAAGCATAGCAATTACAGAACCCCGGCGCGCCGAAGTCAACCTCGTCTGCTGCAGAACCTCTAGAAGACGTCGTACTCTATGAAAACGATGTGTCCAAGATCGTCAAGGTCGGCTTCGTCGGGGGTGCCGAACTCCGAGGTCAAGTTATTCAACTACTTCGGGAGTTTAGAGACATTTTTGCCTGGTCTCCCTTAGACATGACCGGGGTATCACCAGATATTATAACTCACCACCTCAACATCGATTCCGAGGTGAAACCAGTTCGGCAAAAGCAACGAGCCTTCGCTGCCGAGAGAAACCAGGTGATACGCGACGAGGTACGCCAACTACAACAAGCCGATATTCTATTCGAAGTAAAATATCCGACATGGTTGGCCAACCCCGTGATGGTGAAGAAGCAAGTAGGAGGATGGCGCATGTGTGTTGATTATACCGATCTCAATAAACACTGCCCTAAAGACTGTTATCCCCTCCCCAACATTGATAAAAAAGTAGAAGCCCTCGTCGGTCACGAGGTTTTTAGTTTTCTTGATCTGTACAAAGGCTACCATCAAGTCCTTATGACTACCGAGGACGCTCCGAAGACTGCCTTTGTTACGGACTTCGGCATTTTCGCTTATAAGAAGATGCCCTTTGGACTCAAAAATGCTGGAGCTACATATCAAAGGATGGTTGACAAAATATTTGAACTTCACATCGGTCGGATTGTTGAAGTATATGTCGACGACATTGTTGTCAAAAGCAAAAAAGTCAACGCTACCTTAAACGACCTCCAGGTCGTCTTCAAACTGCTCCGCGAGGTGAACCTGAAGTTAAACCCAGGAAAGTGTACTTTCATGGTCCAGTCCGGAAAATTCCTAGGGTGTTGGGTTTCCCGCGAAGGATTAAAAGCTAATCCAGCAAAAGTTAAAGTCGTCCAGGAGATGCAAGCGCCGAAGTCAATACACGATATACATCGGTTGACGGGCTGCTTGGCCGCGTTAAGCAGATTCCTATCTAAAGCAGCCGAGAAGCAACTCCCATTCTTCAAAGTCTTAAAAAAGGCCCCGAACTTCGAGTGGAATGACGAGCACAAGTCAGCCTTCGAGAGTTTGAAGAAGTACCTCGACAACTTGCCCACCTTATCCGTCCCAAACGAAGACGAGGTTCTTTCCCTATACCTCGCCGCTTCGGACGAATCAATAAGTGCAGTCTTAGTTCGAGAAGGACCTCGGCAATTACCTATATACTTCATAAGCCGAGCTCTAAAAGGGCCAGAAACGAGGTACCAACCTCTGGAGAAGGTCGCACTTGCCCTGGTAAATGCTGCAAGACGACTTCGACCATATTTTCACGCTCACTCGATACAAGTATTGACCGACCTACCACTTCGGCAAGTGCTTACGAAGCCTGAAGCTTCGGGGCGAATCGCCAAGTGGGCGGTCGAACTTGGTGAGCACACCATCTCCTTTGCACCTCGGCAAGCTATCAAGGGGCAAGCTTTGGCAGATTTCCTGGTAGAAACAGTATTCACCGAGCCTCCGAAGCCTACCAAACCTGCCGAGGAGAGTATCGAAGAGAAAATGCCGAAGACACCCCCCATAGATTGTTGGAAAGTCTATGTCGATGGGGCGTCGGGCAAAAAGGGAAGCGGAGCTGGAGTTTTATTCATCAGTTCGGAAGGGAAACAAATCCCTTATGCTTTACGGTTAAGCTTCCCAACCACCAATAACGAAGTGGAGTACGAAGCCCTAATAGCTGGACTTCGCCTCGCGCAAAACCTTCAGATACAGGCCATCCAAGTCTACAGTGACTCCCAGGTCATAGTGAGCCACGTCCTCGGAAAATACGAAGCACGAGATGAAAGGATGAAGAAGTATCTCCACAAGGTTAAAACTTTACAAGAAAGCTTCTCATACTTCGAATTGACACGAATCCCGAGAGATGAAAACGACCGAGCTGATGCATTAAGCAAGCTCGCGTCGTCATCCACAGCCTCTCCGGTAGAAGAAGTCACGACCCGAAGTATAGACGAAGCCGAAGTGAACGCAATAATCGATGACGAGCCGAGCTGGATGACACCACTTCAGGATTATTTAGAAAGAGGCGAACTCCCTGATGATAAAATTGAAGCTCGGAAGCTTCAGAACAAATCAGTCAAATATGTCCTAGATCGGGAAGTATTGTACAAAAAATCCTATCTTCAACCTCTTCTAAGGTGTGCAGGACCCAATCAGGCGGACTACATCTTACGCGAAGTGCACGAAGGATCCTGTGGCAGTCATGTCGGAGCTCGGGCTTTAACCAGAAAGATTATGAGATGGGGATACTACTGGCCGACCATGCTACAAGACGCTGTCGACCTCGTCAGAAGATGTCCGAAGTGCCAAATTCATGCAACAATAACGAGGGTACCTCAAACCGAGCTGACCACCATGCAAAGCCCCTGGCCCTTCATGCAATGGGGGATAGACATCGTCGGTCCCTTTGAGCAGGCCCCCGGCCAACTACGATTCCTAATAGTCGCCATCGAGTATTTTACGAAGTGGGTAGAGGCCGAGCCTCTTGCCAACATTACGAGCAAAAAGGCCCTCAACTTCGTTTGGAAGAATATAGTTTGTCGCTTCGGTGTACCTCACATCCTCGTCTCGGATAATGGAACTCAATTCACGGATAAGGCATTTAAAGGATGGTGTGACGAGCTCAATATCCATCAAAAATTCACCTCGGTAGCGCATCCTCAGGCGAATGGTCAGACTGAAGTCACAAACCGGACAATAGTCAAAGGTTTGAAAACTCGTCTCGATAAAGCCAAAGGAGCTTGGGCTGAAAACTTACCCCAAGTCCTATGGTCCTACCGAACTACACCTCGGACATCCAATGGAGAAACACCATACAGCCTCGTCTACGGAACCGAGGCAGTAATCCCAGTGGAGATCGGCTTGCCGAGCCCCCGAACTATAAACTTCACAACCGATGCCAATGAAGAAGGCCTCCGAACTAATTTGGATTTGTTGGAGGAAAAACGAGAACGAGCCTACATACTAGAAGCTCGGTACAAACAACAAGTAGCTCGGTATTACAACAATCGAGTGAAACATCGACAGTTTCAAATAGGCGACCTCGTTCTCAGGAATAATGAAGTTAGCAAGTCGAAGAAGCTCGGTAAACTCGAAGCCACCTGGGAAGGTCCGTATCAAATCCAAGATGTCCTCGGCAAAGGCTCATACAAGCTCGTCCACTTATCTGGGGAGCCAATACCCCGAACTTGGCATATTTCTCATTTAAAGAAATATTATTTGTAATTCATGTAGTTTGGATTTTATTAAGTTCTTTTGTGAAACATTTTTTGTATACATGCTACGTTAGATCCAAGTCGAGCTAAAACTCCAAATTGAGAGTAGCAGTCAACCACGCGAGGAGACCACTCCTATCGATTACATCGACAAACAAGGGACTTCAAAGCCAAAACTTCGACTTCAAACGAAGTGGCGAAGTCAAGCGCGTGTGAAGAGACCACTCGATTAAATCGACAAATAAGGAACTTGAAAGCCCAAACTTCGTTCCTAAACGAAGTGGCTACCCGAAGTCTCGAAAACTTCGCCTTCAACCACCTGAAGTCTCCAAACTTCGCCTTCAGGCGAAGTAAAACTCCGGTGTCGAACGAAGCTATTACGAAGTACGAGCTAATCATCACAATTCGAAGCAAACTTGATTACACAAATTGAGTAGAGCTTTAGAGAAGTAATGACAAGGAAAGTTGTATTTTATTCTGTAAAAATACATATTACAATCAGCTTGGAGGATCTAAGCCCGGAGACCTACCACTATAACTAAGGTATTTCTCCACAAAGCCCAGACCCGAGCTCGAACTAGCGCCACCATGACCGAGCACCGAATCCAAAAAGGCCATTCCTTCGCCACGGCCAAAACCTCCTCGGCCACGGCCTAGGGACGCAGATCGACCTCGGCCTAGAGGCGCAGCCCGACCTCTGCCTGAAGGCGCGGATCGACCTCGGCCAGTTGCCACACGTCGGCCACCACCCCGAGCCATGATCGCTTGAGTCTGTTCTCGAGTCAAGGCCACGCTGGGCGGCTGCACCCCCTCCAAGTTGCCCTCCAAAAAGGCTTCCGAGGCAGGATCAAGTCTTGTATTTTTGGACTCAATCCACCTCTTCAGCTTCGGGTTCCTCTTCAACACAGTTTTATACATGGATCCGAGCTTGAGAAGCGCCTCTTCCTGCTCACGAACTTGCCAGGAGTCATCGCCGTACCTTTCTCGGTACTCCCTTGCTCGAGCTCGGACCTCCTTTATTTGTGTAGAGACCTCGTATATGGTCAGGCCACCACTCCTATGTATACGTTCTTCGTACTCTTCATGCTCCTCGCCTATGGCCTTAAAAGTTTGAAGATCGTCCTTGATATTCTTGAACTTATCTTCAAGCTCCAGAAACTTCGCATGCTCTTCGTCAAGCTTCTCCTGAGCTGACCTAAGCTTCGCCTCGAGCTCGGTCTCGATGTTGGTAGCTCGGCTTTTCCAACACGCGACCTCGACCTCGGCAGCCTCGGCAACACGACGAAGCTCGTTTATTTGTTGTTCAAAACGCGAAGTCTTGGAGAAATCAAAAGCAGGCTACAGCAGCAAAAATTAAATAGTTCAGCACAGAGCGCAGTTCAAAAACATATACTTTATATACATGTGGAAAAAGCGCCGCCCTAGCGGCGACGTGATACAAACTAAAAAAAAAAAAAAAAAAAAAAAAGAAGGAAAAACTAACTATCGCCGACCTCGGGCTCCTCAGCGCCGCCCCCACCGCCTCCCTCCTCGGCCTCGGCAGGCCGCCTCCTCTCCAGATCGGCGATAACAGCTTCGAGACTGTCGTCCCGATCCGCAGGGCAGCGGCGAACCGCCTCCTCGGAGAGCGGAGCCCTCTCCCGCGCCAACCTTTCGACCACCGGGATCACCGCGGTGTGTTCCACGAGTACTTCGGCGTACTCCCGCAGCATCTCTTCCTTTGACATCACCTCATACCCGTACTTGACTTTGTCAAGCTCGGGGTAATCCTGGGCGACACGGTCGAGCGCTGCCGAAGTAATCGGCGTACTCATAGCGCTCACCAGATGCGCCGCCACTGTGCCGAAATATTTGGAGCGGAAGATCCGCTCAGCGAGAGCCCGAAACACTCCGCCCTGCTCCGCCGCCATCCGGGCCACCCTCTCCTTCTCCTCGGCAAGCTCCCCCCTCAGCCTTGCCGCCTCGACCTCCGCCGCCGTCGCCTTCCTCTCCGCAGCGAGCAGCTCGACCAAAGTCCTGGCCTCCTGCTCCTCCGCCCTCGCCGCCTCGGCCTTCGCCCCCTCGAGCTCGGCTTTTAGGGCACGAAACTGCTCGACTCCACCGAGGATGAAGCTCGAGAGGGCACTTAGCCCGTCCAGTGCCACATCGGCCTCCTGCACAGAATATGTTAATACAGAACAAGAAAAAGAATAGAAGTAAAAAACTTCTTCCACTCACCTCTGGGAACGGAGCCCTACGAGCCTCCCCCGACCCGGATGCCCAAGCATCCGGGCCCCTCGCCTCCTCCCTCCGAGGCTCCTCCAGATCGATCACGGGCGGAGTCGTCTCGGCCTCCACCCTCTCCACCCTCTCCGCCCTCTCCCGGTGCGGCGTCTCCTCGGCGACCGAGGTGACCCTCGGCCTCTTCTTCTTCTTCCTCAGCGCCGCTTGGAGAACCTCGGGATCCACTGCAGAAGACAAGCAAAGCATTAAAGTCCAGTCCAGATAAACAAAGTCAAAATACTAGTTCGGGTAACGAAGACAAACTACACTACGGAGCCTCACCCGGATCCACGTCGGCCAGGGCGTCACATGGGCTCAGCCCGAGCCTCGACAGCTCCTCCTCGGCGTAAGTCCTTTTTACGGCGCCGAGGTCCATCAAGCTCGTCTCGAGCTCACCGACGGGATCCACCCTTAGTTGCGGGCCAAATTTGGCCGCCGACCAGCCATGGAGGGGCACGCCTTCAGCTCGGCAGAAGAAGAACTTCTTCTGCCAGTTCGATACTTTGGATGGGGTGACCAACTTGAACTTATTTACAGGTGAGAGATATACCCACCCAGTTGGCCCCCGCTTTACTCTAAAAAAACGAAGTAAAGACTCCAGCGACATCGGCCCACCTCGGCGACCGACCTCGACACAAAAACCTATTACCTGCTTAATGAAAGCAGGCGCGAACTGACCCAAGGGGAGCTCGAATCTATCCAAAAGCTCTACAAAAATGCGATGTAATGGCAGACGAAGACCGAAGTAAAGGTAGTCTTCGTACATAGTAAAAAACCCTACGGGAGGAGAGCAACCTCTATCCTCCTCCCTAGGTAAAATAAACTCTACAGAATCGGGAAAACAAAATTTTCTAGCTAAGTTGGACATATGAGATTCACTCATAATTGAGGCGCATTCCAAGGCAGCCTCCGACCCAGCCAACAGGGGGTACTCTACAAGTTGAGGAACAGGGGGTAGCGCCGCTCGGGTAAAAACCCTCGCGGTGACCCTCGCCGAAACGCTCCTAAGCGGCGACGGAGATTCAATCTCCCTACCACTCGGAGTACGCGAAGAAGAAACAGAAAAAGCAGAAGAAGAAGTGGAAGCATCAGCCATAATCACAGAAACTTACTTGGTAGAAAAATGCGAATGAAATTTCTTGGGGTTGAAGTCGACAATGGCAGAAAGTTTGAGAGCTTTTTGCAGAAGGGAAAGTGAAACTAGGGTTGCGAAAAGTGAAAAGTGTTGGTTAGCTTCCAAAGGAAGCCTTTATAGACGTCAAATCACCTTTTCCCAACCGCCTCTTTTTCAAAATCCCGCCTCTTCAGCTCCCCCAACAGAACAGCGACGCGTGTCACCCACAACCCTCTACAACAGCTGTCTCCCACCACCACGACTTCTACCTCGGCTACAGCCAGAGAGTCACTTCTACCTCGGCTACA
>JAPKLX010000010.1:4236785-4264519 GCA_026898415.1 Leonotis leonurus
GTCACTTCTACCTCGGCTACAGCCAGAGAGTCACTTCTACCTCGGCTTCAGCCAGAGAGTTGCCACTACCTCGGCTTCAGCCAGAGCTTCACTTCGACTTCGGCAACTACAAGATCTCCACCTCGCCCAGATCTTCACTTCGTCCAAACACACCCACCTTGTCAAGATCTACACCTCGGTGCCGATCTTCTCTTGAGGGGGGGATGTGATAGGATATGGCCCATCACTAAGGCCCAATGCCCAGACAGAAGCAGCTCGGCCGGCCCAATAGCACCGGCCCACTTACTATAAATAGCCATAAACCGCCTCTATTATCTATAAATACTAGATGATAGTTAAATTAAAAGAGGATACACAATCACTTTCTGTAATCTATATTTCAGCTCTCAACAAGTTCATAAGAAAAGAGTTCTCCTCTCCGTGGACGTAGACTTCATTAAAAGTCGAACCACGTAAACCTCGTCTCATTTACTTTCTAACCATCTTGAGTATCTCACTTCGAAGATCAGTGATCGATCAGTAAATAGAGTTGAATACGCCACTTTATCTGTTTATTGCTGCTTTGAGCATGATCTTGATCCCCATCCTTGTAATATTAAAGGAAATACTAGAAGGATTCATGGATACCGAATTTTGGTATGTTGATCAAGGCGTTGTAGCTCCCGAGAGTGATGGATCGGTCTCCTTTCCGGAAGCTATTCAACGACAGGAAGAGAAGTGGTGGCTGCCCATACCTCATGTCCCTGCTGGTGGTCTTCCTGAGCCCTCGAAGAAGCAGTTGATTCACAAGCGCGATGTTGCAAACCAGATACTCAAAGCATTGCATTGGCTGAGATGGAAGTTCCAGAATCATACTTAGAAACATTCCCGAGGGTATATCAGCACTGGCATTTCATTTACTTGTTTCGTAGATAAAATTGATTCTATGCTGACTTGCAAATGTTGGGAATTTTAGAAGGAGAGCCTGCCTAGGGGATGTGATATACCGTTACATAACGTCAGATCACTTCTCCTCCGAGTGCTTGCTTGATTGCCTCGACTTATCATCGGAGCATGTTCATTGCTCTGGAAATAGCAAACCAGGTAGAGGCAGCAATATACGTGTGGCATAGGAAATACCATCATCATCCCAAGACAAGGACTCAGTCAAACCGTTCAATCAAGAAATCATCTTGGGATATTGTTAAGGATCTGATGATGGATGGGGGTGACAAGAGGGAAGTGCTCGCAGAGAGAGCTGAAAGCCTCTTGGAATGCTTGAGACATCGATTCCCTGATCCAACTCAGACCGCTTTAGATAGCAGCAAAATACAATGCAACAAGGTTAACTAACACCCTCAATTTAAAAAATTGTCTATAAACTCTTGCCTTAAGCTTTCACTTGTTATAACATGATTGTAGATTTTCTGCATTTGTTTAGGATGTGGGAAAGTCGATCTTAGGGAGGCGTGCGTTGGAGTCCTGGAGAGTTTGGCATTCAACATCTCGTCATGCATTGAAGATCTACTGTACGTTGACGATATAAACAAGGAGTCCCAGAAGCTGTCATCAATCTGAAATCGATGAAAAAAGAAGGAAAAATGGGGCATTCCGAGAATTGAACTCGGGACCTCTCGCACCCTAAGCGAGAATCATACCACTAGACCAAATGCCCTTTGGTGAAAGGCATTTAGTTCATGTAATAAATAATTAAAATGTCTGGTAAAGTAAATGAGCAAGGGAATCTCACAGTTCGAAAGCAAAAGTGACGACCCTTAACTTTACCTTTTTAACCTCGTAATATAACAAACCCTTCCTAACCTGTACGCGCAGAGAAGCGTGCAATTTCCGCCGCACACACAGTAAATTAATTAGAGCGGAACCCAATCTTCGGCGCAAATGCCGGCCACCAGCATCCACATTTCGGCGCTTGACGGCATCGTCAACGTCAACTCCCTCTTCACGCTAGCCGTCTTCATTGGACTGGCTTGGAACCCGACCGACCCGAACAACAGCCTGATCGATCCAGCCCAACCCTCCGGCTGCACACCCGGCCCGAGGGTCGCGGAGGATCTGGTCGCCTTCCACGTCTACTCCTTCAGCTGCTTCCTCTTCTCCAGCCTGGTGGCACTGGGCCTCAAGCAGGCCACCCGCCTCTCCCGCGAGGCCCGTCACGAGCATCACCATCACCGCCTCTTCTGGGCGTTCGATCTGGCCCATGTCAACAAGACCATGCTCCGGGTCGGGTACGTGGTATCCGCGGTCGGGTCGGTCACCGGGTCGGTGTTCCTGATGCTCGCGTTGGTTAATGTGGTGCAGATCAAGCTCGGCTTGCTGGGCTGCGGAGGAAGCAGGCACGGCTACGCCGCCGTGGTGCCGCTCGTGACCTTCGTGCCGGCGGGGCTGCTCATCTACGTGTGTATTGTCTTTTATGCTTTTACCCGTTGAGCTTATGTTGTGTGTTCAACTGTTCATTGTGCTTCATTGTACTTACTGTCATTTTGATATTTGTCTAACAAATTGCCAACCGAATGACTTGTGACGATTACAACATTATGGATTATTTTATATCCAAAATTACTATTACATGGAATTTGTAGATGAATTATAAGACTCTCGACAACAATCGGTGTTAATTCACTCCAAATATGCAGTGTAAAAAATTCCTTAGACGATTCAACCAAGTTTGTGAAACCAAGACTCTAAGTCAATTTTAAGACCAAATTCAGTGTAAGATCTGATCGAAATGGTCTCAAACGGTTTACCGACATAAAAATTATGGCCCCATAAGAAAGAGGATTTCTTAATGGTTAGCCACCTAAACAACTAAAACCCTTTATATTAACATTATCACAAAATCACTCCTTTTTAAAATAAAATCATTCTGCACCACTATAGTATCACTGAATTTAGAAAAATAGGGTATATAGCTTAAATATGTCTCCACTACACCTTTTCTATTAGTTATTAAAACAAAAATATCTCATATTTTCCACTAGATTAAGACTCCCACAATTGCTTACCCAAGGCCTTTCTGTTAGTTGGGGGTATTGAAGATTGCACGCTTATATTAATAGGCACCTCAGCTACAAATGCTGCTGCTGCTGCAAATGATGAAATCCACACCAACAAGAAATTGGAGTGCTCACCCCACTTCAAGTCCTAATGCATTTCCAGTCATCCACTGCTGAACAGCAACACATAAATAAAGAGATCTCTCTTTATAAATACTTCACATTTCCCTGAGCTGAAATGCATCAAAGAAAAATAAAGAATGGAAACATCAACTAAACTCTTGTGCTCACTGGGGCTCCTTCTTTTGCTGGCGGCCTCCACAAGTGGGGCCGGGGAGTGCCCGAAGTCGACCCCCGACAACGAGGCAATGAAGCTGGTCCCATGCGCATCAGCTGCGCAGAATAAGGATGCAGCAGTGTCGCAAAGCTGCTGTGCTCAGGTGAAGAAATTGGGGCAGAATGCCAAGTGCCTCTGCGCTGTGATGCTCTCCAATATGGCCAAAATGGCTGGGATTAATCCTGAAATCGCTATCACAATTCCTAAACGTTGTAACCTTGCTGATAGGCCCGTGGGTTACAAGTGTGGAGGTCTCATCTCATCTCATCCACTTCTCTTCTCCTTTCCTAATTTATTCATTATACAACTCTTTTCTAATTAATAGTATATGTCTTGTGCATGCAGCTTACACGTTGCCGTGAAGGCCTTGAAGATGTGCGGAGCTTTGATGATGAAGATCGAAGGGTGCTGCTTGATTTACTGTAATTGTGTTTAGCATTACTGTGCTATGTATGTGCTCTCTGCACGCTGTGATAATTCATGTTATATAATTAATAAAATGTTTTATCCAAGAAATATGTCTTCCCATTATCAATAAGAACATTGCAAGATCAGTCAAATATGAGATTCTAACAAACAAAGACATTTGTATTATTTGGGATGTACAAATCATACTTAATCACTTTGAGCAACCAAAAGTCTCCCATGCAGCCATGCTTATTGAATGTGGACTAAAACCCCAAAGGTGGCAAGCTTATTGCAATTTGATGTTTACAACTTTTGATCGAAACTAAGCAGGGTAAGAAACAACAGGACTCTTCACTAGGTAGGTACCATCATCCCATACCAAATAACCTGACTCCACGACACTTCTAATCTTTGCCTTAACTGTCACAACAAACTTCTTCTTTTCCCCCACAGACTTGAACGACAGAGTGCTAGGCTTAACTTTGATGCTCAGCCCTGGCGGCGCCGCCACCACTGCCTTATAAGTAGACGACGGAGACCCCACATTCGTCACAGTCCGGTGGAAGACTGCTTTGACAGACTTCTCCAGGGCCCCCGACACGGAGAAAGACGGATAGTTGAAGTCGTAAACAGAGCCATTGTTGGCTGCAGTGCAAGCTGACTTATCCCCAGTGATAAGTTTCAAATTCTTGTTGCTATAACCTTGTCCGCAAAGAAGTTTCACGTAGTCGCCTTCTCCCATGTCGTATACTAAACCCGGGGACTTGGCCTTGAGGGGGTCTATGTGGCCGGAGCCATACGAGAATTCGCCATCTGGGTTCGAATCCGTACTCATTGTAGCAGCTGCACGAGCCATGTTTGAACTTAACCATCAGTACTATTATACTTCATAGTAGAGGAGCATATATATATGTATCATGTGTGTATATATACCTGTGGTCATGAGAGCAGATTTGATTGCAGAAGGAGACCATGTGGGATTGAAGGATTTGACATAAGCAGCAGCAGCAGAGGCGTGAGGGCATGACATGGATGTTCCTGACAAAATGTTGTATGGTACAACTCTCCTATCTTCATGTGCTCCGGTCACACTTGTACCCTCCGACCACGCTGCTAGAATGTCGATTCCGGGTGCAGTCAGATCAGGCTAGGAAAAGATCAAGAAAGAATATTATGATACAAATCATGAAATGGGATTTTACAGTGTAATCAATGAGTTCACCTTAAGAATGTTTCTTGTGATGGGATTAGGACCCCTTGAAGAAAAGGAGGCAACAAGGGGAGCTGATGTCAGCTTGGCTTCACTACTCTTGAAAATGGTAGCTCTTGGTTTGCTGCATCAATGTTGGTATATAATTGATTGGTCTCAAGCATTTTAAAAATGAAGAGAGAAAAATGGGACTGTGGAGCAAAGAAAACACCTAGTTGTATTGATATAATGATAAACTCGAGCACCATCAGATGAGTCCAAGTAAGAGGCTGGTAGGGGAAAAGAGAAGGCCACATCTCTCAACTGATCCTCCTGCATAATAGCTCCGGCACCGTTCATGGCTGCTACTGCCTCTGCATCAGTCAGCCCATCACAGAGAACGATGGCGCCTTTAACTAAATCCGAGTTCAACGAGTAAGGTATGCAATACCTGCACCAATTAATATTCTTCATTGTTATCCTTTTCATCTTAGGCAGCGTTTGATAGCAAGGATGAAGGCAGATTAGATTAATAATCTGCCTTCATCTATCGTTTGGTATGAAAATGTATTCATCTGAAGGGCCCGTAATAAAAACTCTGGCCCTCTATTAAATCACTATTCAACTACTAATAATAATCAGATGACTTTGGGCATATTATTTGTAGGTATTGAACAGTGCAACAGATAATAATTTTCGATTTCTCACTTTTGTGCATCGATTAGCACACCATATTCAGACGCGGCCATACGCTCCTCCAATCTGTTCCTCTTCCTCAGGTATGCGTTTTGTTGTATCTCTAATTTAGGAGCTTGGTTTGTATATTTGTAGCTCAGTATTCCTGAGAATCTTTGCGTTTTTCATCGAATAAATACAGCATATTAATTTACCAGAAGCTTTTCCCTGCAAAAACCCAAATTTCTTTACAATCGCTTGGAGAATTCGTTGCCGCTCTCTTCCTCGTCTTATTTTTCTCTAGCTACCAAAAATTTTCCTAATTTATTGGTAAGATATTCGTTATTTTTGTGTATTTTTCTTGATATTCTATGATTTTCCAGCGTTAATTTAATCGTACATTGGTCCAAAACTCTTAATTCTAAAGAACTGTTTCTGTTTCCCGAGACGTAATTTTAAGAATTTTTTGGTATTTTTGGCTGATCCGTTCTTCAGTTTGGTTAATTCTGCTGAATTTAGGAGGTCTTGTTTTTAATTTTTATTTTTAAGCAATAGCGATGCAGCAATGAGACACTCATTATCGAACTGATTGTTGCTCCAGTAGTATCCACTTTATAAGTTCTCTCGTTGAAACTAGTTGACTCGACACTAGATTTTCTCAATGAAATTTCTTCGTTCATCTGAGCTTCACCCTTAGTAAAGTGTTCGATGAAATCAAGTTCCTTTCGGTTTAGCCTACACAGTCAAGATACTAAACATTTGGTTTTATTCATAGAGCACAACTAAAATATGGATTTTCTAAATCAAGCACTAAGAGGAAGCACCTGTCCACCAAAAATGCATATTCAGGCTTCTTCTTCTTTTTTTCAACTTGTTTTCACTGTGTTTCTTTAATTTATTTATTTTTAATTTCTGAGGATCTCAATTTCTCGTTACTTAACAACTTTTGTAGGGTCTGTGTTTGTTCTTCGTCGCTGCATATTTGGGTGAAGAAATTATAACCTAGCAGGTATGTTTGTGCTTCGTATAATATGTGTAGATAGAAATTGTGCTTGTGCAAGATTCTCTTTGTATGTTGAAATTGATTTGTGCAAGAAATTATAACCTAGCAGGTATAGTTTGATTCTCTTTGTATGTCGAAATTGATTTGTGGAAAAGTTTCTTCGTTAAGATTTGGGGGAAAGTTTATTTGTGTTCTGTCTGTCCAACCTTCTTTGTGTTCTGGGGAAAATTTCTTTCTAATTTGTTGCTCTATGTATGGTCTATGTAAAAATTGAATTAAAAATCCAAGTGTTTAAGTATCTCGTTTGATAATTTTTGTTCTTTGTTTAAAAATTGAATTTGCTGCTTTATGTATGTCGAAATTGGTTATAAGTTTTGGGTAAAAGTTCGTACCTGTTCTGGGACGCTACAAATTGGGTTAAAGTTGAATTAAAAATTCTAGTTTTGAAGTATCTCGTTTGATAATTTTTGTTCTTTGTTTAAAAATTGAATTTGCTGCTTTATGTATGTCGAAATTGGTTATAAGTTTTGGGTAAAAGTTCGTTTGTGTTCTGGAACGCTAGAAATTGGGTTAAACTTGAATTATAAATTCAAGTTTTGAAGTGTTTGGGTTGATAATGTTTGTTCTTTATTAAAAAATTTAATTTGATGTTCTATGTATGTCGAAATCTGTTAAGATTTGGGCCAAATTTCATTTCTTTTGTAGGACGCTACAAATTGGGTATAAGTTGAATTAAAAATCCAATTTTTGAACTGTTTGGGTTGATATTGTCTGTTATTTATTTAAAAATTGAACCATTGATAATATCTTTTCTACGAAACAGGTGGTACAGGTTTGTTTAAAAAGGAAAAAGCTAGTGTTCTTGCAAAGGTAAAACTGAATATGCATTATATTTTTTGTTAAATGAAGACAAAAATTCCATCGATTTCATTGCATTTACAGTTACATTGTTGGGTGTAGAGTTCCATTTATTTGTACTTCTATGTTGCAATAGGTTTATTTTGTGAGGATGGTCATGATGTATTGATGTTACGTTAGGTATGTTGCATTGGGTTTTGTTTTTTGTTCATATCTTGATAGTTTAGAGTTTGATTTTGGTTGTGTTTAAAATATAAAAGCTTTGTTCAAAGCTATGATACCTTTTACAGGTTTGTTTTTGTTTTTGTTCAAAGCTATGATACTTTTTACTTGTTCAAAGCTTTGTTTTTGTTCATCTAAAATTGAAACCCCATGTTCAAGATATATACATATGTCATGTGTTCTTCCTAAATAGTTTATATATAGTTTTCTGTTGCAATATGCTGCATTCAATAAGTTGCATATATATATATATATTCTTATGAACCTCGATGGATTAAATGTAGTTTCATTATGCTGCATTTATAGTTATGTTACATTCAACCAAATATATATGAATTTTTTTGTTCCTGATATGAAATTACGCCTTTGTAATGCAGTGTTTGTGAACTGTACCAATGACATTCAATACTGTGCAATGTGTTGAACTGTACACGTGCATCGAAGACATTTTTCAGGAAACATTGAAACAAATACTAATTTTACTAACCCTACTACTCATAAGTGAAGGAACTCATAAGAAACGTAGGTTGTTAGATACATCTTATACCATGATTGATAAGATACCCCATCAAATTAGACATTTGAAGAGGATAATTAAACTAAGTGACACAGATTGCATTGTTAATCTCCGTATGGATCGTAACACATTCGGGAGACTATGCATATTGTTAAGAGAATTAGGTTTAGTAAGTGATGGTAAATATGTTAGTGTGGAGGAACAAATCGCAATGTTTCTCTCTATTTTAGCTCATCATAAGAAGAATAAATTAGTTGGTTTTGACTATGGACGATCTGGACAAACAGTCTCATACTATGTCCATCAAGTTTTAAAGGCCATTTTAAAAATACACACACGTGTACTAGTTAAACCCGATCCTGTTGCTGAAGATAACAATGATAGTCGATGGAAGTGGTTTAAGGTAATATTTAATAATTTAATTTACAAAACTTGTTATAAATCTAATTCATTGCAAAGTCACTCCTAATACTTGAAGGCCTTTCATTTTTGATAATAAAGGGATGCTTAGGAGCTCTAGACGGCACATACATAAGTATTACGGTGCCGGTTATTGATAAGCCACGATATAGATCAAGAAAAGGCGAAATTTGTACCAACACTTTGGGCGTATGTGATCGCAATATGGCGATTGTGTATGTACTACCCGGGTGGGAGGGATCAGCTTCAGATGCTAGAGTTTTACGAGATGCAATTACTAGGAACCAGGGTTTGAAGGTCCCACGGGGTATATTAAATCTATAATTAAACCTTTCCTTTATCCATCTTCAATTAAAATGAATATTTACTAAGTAATGATTATTCATTTTCAAAATATAGGAAATTATTATTTGGTTGATAATGGATATGCAAATTCAGAGGGTTTTTTAGCCCCATACCGTGGAGTTCGATATCATTTAAAGGAATGGGGACCCGCACGTGAGAGACCTCAAAATTCACATGAACTATTCAACATGAGGCATGCCAAAGCGAGGAATGTGATTGAGAGATGTTTTGGGGTTATGAAAAAACGTTGGGGAATATTAAGAAGCCCATCTTTTTACCCTGTTAAAGTTCATAATTGTATAATTATAGTTTGTTTCATATTGCATAATTTCATCCGTTCTCAAATGCATTTTGATCCGATAGAAAAAGAATATGATGATGATCATGTTGATGAGGAAGGAGATGAAGATGGTGTAAATGAAGCTTCAGATTTTATAGATGGAATCGAATCATCTAATGAATGGAACAGAATTAGAGAGAGCATAGCTGATGAAATGTGGTTAGCATATTCTTAACGTGGTACTAACAAAGCTTATTCCTTGTATTTCTCTGCTATTTAAAAGCTTTGTATATAAAGTGTTTATGTTCATTGTAATATATTTAAAATGGTATTCTTATAACGACTTCTTCTTGTGTGATAATCATATTGTATAGGAAGATGGATCTTGCACCCATATGTTTTTGCAAAGGTGGGAAAATGTTGCTTAAGCGGGCTGGTCCAAATGCCAAATTCAGTGGTCGGTTGTACTACAAGTGTCCACTCAATGAACATCATTACCGAAGTTTCATTTGGCATGATGAGTTTAATAGCTCTTTTGGAACAAACAACACTGAAGCTGAAGCATGTAGTGAGTCCAGGCCACTATTACAAGAGCAATCTACTACACGTAATCCTCGTTTCCATTCCGATCTGGAGATCCATGTTTTTGTGTTCTTTATGAGTATTGTACTTGTTTTATTCGGAGTTGTAATTGGTAAATTACTGTAATGGGTTTGGAGGTTGAACTCATATTTCAAACAGTCTATAACATGTATGGTTGAAACTGACTAAAACAGGTCTTTTGCTACATTGTGCCTGATGGCATTGCATGATAACTGCTATTTATTTGAGATTATTTGTATTTTAGTGGTTATTTAGTTAATGCTGCATTATTTATGAATTTGTATATCTTTATACCTGTATGAATGTAGTTGTGTATGAATGCAGCTGTATATGATTTGTATATGAATGCAGGTGTATATGATTTGTATACCTTATTTACCTAATGCAGCATCAGGATCTTTCTGCAGAATGTAGACTAGACAGAGGTCAACGATAAGTTCGTTGAACGTTATCCTCATGTCGTCGTTCATATCACATTCCTCTCCAACCCCTCCAGTTACTGCTTTAAATTGGTTATAAAGTTGCTACCTTTAAATATTACATTCAATTTTTCTTGGGGACAGTTAGATGTATCTTCGAGGATCATTGGATTTTACATGAGAAACCACACATACATATTTGATAATTAAGTTAAGTGAGATGTTATATATTGGTGGTTGTTTCAGGTGCTGGATGGATCCTGGTACATGCCTAATGAAAAGAGAAATCCTCTTGAAGAAAAGGCGGTTAGACTGTCAGAATAAAATGATTCCTACAGGATTTCTTGCTAAATTTCCTAACTTCCTAAATTGAACCATGGATGACATTCCAACTCAAGCTTTCTACTTTAGCTGGCTCAACTGGAATGACGACATGGATTGTCTATTGATATCACTCTTATCATTCTATAAGGAGAAGCAAGGATGGAAAGGTGCCTATATTCCGGAGAATATTATTGAAAATGCGGCTTTAGCGATCAACAACCACTATCGTTCTAATTTAAGCACACACGATGTTTTGAGTCGAACTCATTTAATGGTCACGCGGTACAACACTTTCAAGGAAATAGCTCGTACACCCGGAGCAATATGGGATGTAGAAGAAAAAAGAATCATTGCGAGCGATGACGTTTGGCGTTATTTGTTTGAGGTAATTATCTTATCTAAATTTTAATAATTGTTCTTCCTATAGTAATTTTTATAAATTAAACAATGTGTAAGATAAACTTGTTTTACAAGAAATTCGAGTTAGCCAAGGCCTATTACTGGACTGAAGAAGCTGAATTTAAGCGATTAGCTTATCTATTTGGGGAAGATAACGATTTCAAGCTTGAATATGATAATAATATCATCAATATCAACTCATCTAGTTCAAATGATCTAGAAGTATATCTTGTTAATGTTTCAAAAGAGGAGGAAGAAGTTATATCTCCACCAATGAAGAAGCCTATTTCGCAAAACACCGAAGAGAAAAAGCGTCGAGGAGGTGTATTTAATTCGATCGCACGACGCATGAAGGAGAATAGATCAAAAGACAAAAATGCGTCGGGTTCCTCTTCGTGTGCATCATCAAACCCGTTCAAGTAGTTGACTAAGTATTCGGCGTTAATTTACCCTTCTTCGTTGTTTTCTTCTATGTGCTTAGCATATTCGGTGTCATTTTAGTGGTCTATCGTGCATTCTGTTGCATTAAATTCCGTATTTGTGTTGCTTTTCTAATTCCGTATTTGTACGTCTCCTTCAATTCGGTATTTGTACGCGTCGTTGGTAATATTATCTAGAACTTATTTGGTTATAAATCACCACTTAAGGATGACTTCTCAGTCATCACAGGTAAGCTTCAAATCATTCATTTCTCTGTTTTTCTTAAATTCAATCTGAGAGCTCCAGTTCACACACATGCCTTGAATCATTAAATCTACATCCACAGAAACCCCCAAACAAACGAACAAGATGTTAGGTTTTTCGTATGAAGACAAAGCAAGCTTCTGAGTGCATGGTTTCCATATGGGGTTGTGTTTGAAATCTTACTTGCATTGAAATTAGGAACACAAAACCAACTACCAATGCATAAACTCGAAATTATATTCACATGCAATTATTATATACTATAATTTAGGTGCTAGTCTTGGTCAGAATTATTTGGTTTAGTTTTAAATTTATTTATGGGATTACAAAGTAGTCCACTCCAGCATTGCGTCTTCTATCTTTTAAAGATGTATTTTTTTTTATCAGGAAAGAGAAATATATTGAACTCAAAAATGAGAGCAAATGGTAACATCTACAAGGAGTACAATAATAAAACAGTCCAACCAAATACCAGAGCTCACTCACACATAACCTCTCTGCATCAACTCTACCTAAGAGTATATCTCACTCCAAGGCCTTTTCAAATATATCACATCATCAAAAGAGTTGGTACGCATAATGTACATATACTTAATTAAACAGTAGGAAGCAGACAGCTTCATAACCGCATCAGGGTAAAAAGAGTAATATGAGTTTAACTAGACAGAGCCTGCATTTACATGCTCGAGGTATCATCAGGCCTTGACTTGAATTTGTTTCCTACTGTCCGCAAATGCACTGATATAGCGAAGTCACCATGCAAAAAAAATCAGAGGCCATTGCGATGCTGAGAAATCTGCTTCACGAATTTCAGTCGTGGCTATCAGAAACTGAAAGAAACAGTAGTAGTTAGATTATCATTCATGTGAATGTTGATGGTTTCCTGTCCATATAGTGAAGGGGAAACTATGTGTGAAACAGTTAATAGACTGGATTCAAGTTATACTGATTGCCCAGAAGCTTAGCACACTCTACAATGACAGGTAAGGACTGCATAAAGGTTTATAATCCCACCCTACCTTGGCTAACTTTAAGTTGATTATAATTGTTCGTTTCTCTTCTCTGTTGGAAGGTTTGCTGATGAGAGGTTAATACTATCTTCCTTGGAGCAATTTATTTTATTCAACAGTGATGATTTCTTCAATGAAGCTCATGGCTCAGTAACTATAGAACTACTAGTAAATCTTTATGGATATTACAGGGGGTTTGCCAAGATAAGCTACCAATTGCCTTACAGTCCAGAAGCTAAAAGAATTCTTTTTCAGCTGTTGGAAGAAAATGATTGGGACTCTCTGTCAACCAAGATTCATGTGACCTCGCTGATATGGTTATTTCAACAAGAAATATAAAATAAAGAGTGTGCTAACCAAATTTTCACTGACATGAAATGCAGCAACTGTTCAATCGTTCAAACCTAATGCAGCTAGCAACTGACTATAGAGCATCAAGTCATGTAATTTAAAAACCAACCTGTAACAAAAGCAAACCAGAAAAAAAGATAGAATGCACATTCAAACCAAATCACAGATCCAAAATGTAGCCAAAATGTATCAATCACAGATCCAAAATACATAAGTTCCAACTACAGATCCAAAATACATAAGTTCCTATTACAGATCCAAAATACATAAGTTCCTATTACAGACCCAAATTGTATCCAAGTTCTAATCAAACCTAATGCAGCTAGCAAATAACTACAGAGCAGATCAAAATACATAATGCAGCTAGCTACTGAATTACCACATGAAAATAACCAACAATGCAAGAAAAGAACATTACAAAATCAGTTACAAATGTCTGTTCCATTCTACTTCGTATTACAGATCCCAAAATCCAACAATCCATTGATAAGCTTCTTAATTTCTAGCAAGGATACGGAGTACGTATTCATGCTTCGCATCTTCGGGTAACCCTAAAAATAGTTCTAGTTTCCTATCACTTTCAATTAAAAGCTCACAAACGGTTAACTTATCACTCATACTCAAACCTTCTATGTTAGGAATTTTATCAAATATTTCCAACCTCGCTTGGCCTAAGCTATGCTCGTGACCAAGTTTTGAAGCAATAGTCTCCATTCGCGTGTTTGCATTTTTACTCAACCCATCTATCATAGCACAAACCTTATCTATACTATCTACAATCTTACGCTTTTGGCTTTTAGCTTTGGATGACGAAGGATTAGAGTGCACGGTTCTTTGCTCAGGGGCTACGTATGAACTGTTCGCTACACCATCTCCAGACATCAGGTCCTCCAAATCCACACGGTAGTCCCCCGGAATGTAGGCTTCATCGACCGATGCATAATCTTGTTCCAATTGCTGAATGGCTTCATATACACCGAATGAACCTTCTCCGTTGGCTCTGTCCTTCCCGAATATCTCTTTCCAATCCTCGTACATTGGCCAGCTTTTTTTGTTAATTCGCTTTGCATTCGCATCGATCTGCCAAAAAACACAAAAGTATTTACATCACAAAATAAGTATAAACTAATTATTAATTTAGCTATATTTGCATACCTTAATTATGTGTTCCCAAAGAGAATCGTCACAATCAACCGTATGATTTCCATTCGCATTGAAGCCAACGCCACTTTGACTAAGAACCGTACACAAGGAGTTGTAGTCCTTTTTCCAAATTGAGAGTTTGGAATTCATGTGAGGATTACCTTTCAAATCTGTTCCCGGCATCTTTCGCTTGAAGCTTTCCTCTAGCTTCATCAAGTAACCAGCCCGAAATCCATTGTCGGATTTCCATCCTTGAGCAACTAATTCTTTCATTGCCTGAAGCAATGTCTCCTCTTCCTTCGGTGTCCAAACTCTTCGGCCCTTCTCAACTCTTTTACCCTTGTTGCTAATGGTATCACAACTACCTAAAATCAAAACAAATAAATGGATAGTGGTATCCATCAATGAATGTACACATTTCAGTATAAATTTTAGAGCTCAAAGATGGATAGAGATATCAAATAACCTAGTACACCACACATACAAGCTGAAACATGGATAACATTCTTTTTACTTTGTACCATTTCTATCAAATATACGCTGCAATATAAATGATATAACCTGGAATAGAAATCATGAAATATTTGCAATGCAGTTATATTCATTTGTATCTACACATACTTTAAAATATGTAGCAACAATCTATCTATAACCAAGCTTGGAAAGTGACGCAACTGCACAAAATTATTCACAACCAAGTTCAGAAGAAATCTATCTAATTAATCATTCTATAATGAATCAATTAGATATTGACGAAATCTAAAATCTATCTATAACGAATCTATCCATAACTAAAAGCCAAGAAATTTTCAGAACACCCATATGAAACCCTAGCAAAGAAATCTTACCTTCTTCATTCGATGTCATCCTATATCAGTGAAATGTGTTGCCAAATGGATATCTATCTTTACAATTCCTTCAGTAGCCCTTCTATTCGATTAGACGAGGGAAATGAAAATTTTCGCATCTGCCTGTGAAAATGAAAATTCGCGCGACAAACACAACAATGTAATTGCTTATCTTGTTTGTTCTCTTTCTACCAAACAACATAATAACTATCTTATCCATTCTCATCTTATCTACCAAACATCATATTAAGTTATCCAACTTAATAATTCTTTCTACCAAACACAATATTAAATTATCCTACTTTTTAAAATTACCCACCAAACAAACTATTATACACTATTCATATTATTAATAAGTACACTATTCATATTAATAATCCTATCTTTCTTCATCTCATCCTTGCTATCAAACGCACCCTTAATGTATAAAATATGTAGTTGATTCCCCTTTGTATTTACACAAGATTTACCTTGATGTGGAGCTATCATAACCTGCAAGAGTATTGGGAATATCTCCTGCATATACTAAAGGAAAATCCTCATCCTCAATGGCAAATGTGTTTATTGCTACTCCCTGCAGTTCAAAGTTTGCAATTCTAATTAGTTCCATCTCTTTCATATATTAAAGCAATCAGTTCTTCATTACCTCATAAGTTTTCTTGTTGCCTAACTCCACCTTGGAGAGGAACTTCCTGTCTATAGTGCTGGCTGCAACCGAAAGCGACCATGGCGAAAAGTTAACTATGCTCCCAGGCTGAGGTCCTTCATTACCAGCAGAATTCGCTGTGAGAACACCATATTTCATGGCGTGGAACGCACCAATGGCGATGGAATCAACGAAGTAATCAGAAGGGAAGATCCCTCCCACGGAGATGGATATAACGTCGACTCCATCAGAGATAGCATCATCAAAAGCAGCAAGGATGTCTGCATCAGAGCAACCATCAAACCAGCATATCTTGTAAACTGCAATGCGCGCAGAAGGCACTCCACCACGCGCAGTTCCATCAGCAAGGCCATAAAGATTTGCACCCTTAACCAAGGCACCAGCTGCTATGGATGCGGTGTGAGTTCCATGCCCCCATGAATCTCTTGGGGATGGGATATCCAGTCTGCTTACTCGACCTTCGCTATGATAGTACTTTGCTCCTATGATTTTGCTGCAAAAACACATGACATATATAGATGATTCTTTGTTATAAGCACATGCAGAGAGGGTGATTAATTGCAAAGTCTTTCTTACTTGTTGCAAGTGAAGTTGGAGGAGGAATGACAGCTCCCCTTCCATATAGATGGAGGTGAGCTGTAGCCTTCATCGGTGAAGCTATGGGATTCAGGCCACACACCGGTGTCTAGTACTCCGACAACCATGTTGCTCTCGAGTATTGATCTTTCAACATTCGAAGGGAATCCCATGAAGTCCCAAGATCGTGTGGTGTGGAGTTTCTTCTTGGTGCTAGGGAACACAGAGACAACTCCATCCATGCCTGCAGTGTTCAATTACCCATGCAAAATCAAACCATGAAACTTGGGAGCTAGCAAGGTTTGTACAAGTACTTTTAGTTGACTTACTAGCAATTTTCTTGCTCTCATCCTCGTTTAGCTTGGCAACGAAGCCATTGAAGCTTCTCTTGTAGCTGTAGAGCTAGCCATGAATCCTTTGCCCTTTTGCTGAAATGATCGGATAGATATATATGAGTGATTAAAACATTAATATATACAATGGTTTATTGGAGTTTAGGATATATATATATATAGAGCAACCTTCCTAGAGTTGCTTGTAGCATGCCCATGTGTTGTTCCGTTGCAGAGAAGTCGCCTTTGGGAAGATCTCCCATATAAACAATGTATACCTATAAATAAAATAAAATGATAATAAACAAAAAAAGTTGATTGATGATGCTATAGATACCATATTATGTATTCAGTGAGATCATTAGCAAATAATTAAGTAATTAATATGCTAGTTTGAGATAAACACGCATCAGAGATTAAACAAATGTGATATAATTCTACCAAGATTTCATGAAGAACGTGACTATATATTTTTTCAAGAATCAAATGAAATATAGTGTAGTCTTTTAGTAAAAATATTAGAAGGTATGCCTTTCGATGAGTGGTGTGTTGGGGATTTTCTCTGCAGCTGATAACAGTAGAAAATAGAGCGATAAAGAGAATAGCCTTCCATGAAGGCGAAACTCGACTACTTATTGCCATATAAAAAAAAATAGTTTAATGCTCAGTTAGGGTTGATGTTTTCATGCATGCAGTAACCAGATGAATTTATAAGGAGAGTTTAGTATTACGTTAATTTCGGATTGTGAAACTTAGGGCATTGTTATAATCGCCGACAAGTGACTTTTTTAAAACCTTAAACTAAGTAGAACAATGTTGGAGAACAGAACATAATTAGGAAAACAGAGGAATGATAATATTCCGACAATGAGAAAATTTACGAAGACGCAACAACTTATATATTTTTGTTTGAATTCAATTTGTCGGTTATACTATATCATTGACATTATATGTACGTCGTTACCGAAAGGATAGTGATAAATTGACATAATGTCTTAAAACATAATGCGTATGTTTACTAATTTAACCCTTCTATAATTTATGGTAATAACCATGATAATACTTTTACACTAGAAATATGACTTAATAATTAATGTAATAAATGAATCTCCTATTTACCATAAATATTGTGAAAACAAGATAATTTATAATTTAATATATTTGCACGTTGCTTAATATTTTCCAAGATTATGTGATTTTGTTTCCACAAAATTAAATATATATTTAATCAATTATTTATTTTAAAAGAATATTCTTAATTATATGCATGTTGATTTGTAACAAAATAATTTTTCAATACATTATCTCAGTTATAAATAATCATGTTTCAATAAATTTATAGTTTTTTTTATTTTATTTTTAGATGAACTCATTTTAAGTGTTAATATAAAAAATGGATAATGTGCAATTTTATTTTTTTCCCTTCATGGTATATGGCAACACTGATTTAATTTGCTTTGTGGGAGATAAAAAATTAAACGTACTTTTTAAATGATTTTATCTTATTATTTGGATTATTTTTAAAATATTTTTAAATCATGATGTTCTACACAATAATTATCTGATTAATTAATTTTAATTCAAAAGTGCCAAATATATTATTGGATGATTATTATATATCTAATAAACAAAAAATATATATTTTAAAACTCTTATTATATCTTATTATTATAAATTACTAGTATTTTTACCCGTGCAGTTGCACGGGAAATTATTTTTTATTGTATATAATTTCATCATTTTAAAATATAGATAATTTTAATAATCTATCTATCTATATATATATTAAAACAATGTTTTCAATTGAACATCAATTTCAATGGTAATTATGTAATTATATGCAAATTAATGTCTCATTACATACATGTAAATTAAATGATTTAAGTTACTAATAAATAATGATTAAAGCCCAAATAATTGGCAAATAAAAGTAATATTCCAATTACTTGGCAAATGAAAGTAATAAAAGTAACTATTCAATTTTTTTGTATAACTATACTTTTTAATTTTTAATTTATTTGTATGTAAAAACATGTACAATATACATCATAAATTAAATATTGTGATGAAAATTATAATTAGATATATGATATAAAAAATAATTTCATTTGAACAAGTTACTATTATTTTAAATCGAAATAACTATATATATATATATAATTAGGTTCAAAAGAAATAATTTATCCATTAATGATTAATCTATAATCAATAATATATGCATAGTGAATTTTAAAGAAATCAAAATCGTTGGAATCGAATTGTAATTGGATCATAATCGATAATTCTAAAACCATAATTGTAATAGTCGATTATAATCATTTCTTACACCATAATATATATATATATATATATAATTAATATATTTGTACATATACAAAATTTATATAATATATATGTGATTATTACATTTGTTCTTATATCATTACTGATTATTTTTATTATAATTATATTATTCATTTGAAAATTTTATGAAGTAAATTAAATTAATATCATTTTTTAAATAATTTTAAAATAATCTTGTATGAGACTTATACAACAAATATAATATAGTTTCATTTTCTCATTAGTAGCACTATAGTTTTTATAATAATATATTTATTTAAATAGTATTTATATTCTCTTTATCAACTAAGACTATAAAAAATTGTGACTTAATTTTTAAAAACAATTTTTCTCTATTTGAGAATGTAATTGACGGTCCAATAAGAAAACATGACACACTTTTAACGGGACATGTAGAATAATATTTGTATTACCCAAATTATAGGTTACATGATTTCACTAAATATTAAGTCTTCAATTTTGTATAAATGATTGTTTTTTTTCTAATTTTATTCTTTATTTGTTTTTGTCGAGACCAAATATATATGAATTGCTTTAAGAAAAAATATGTTCATTGTCGGATTGTAAAATCGTCGTTAATCTTGATATTTTAATTCCATAAATTTGAATTGTCCATTTTAACTGTCAAATAGTTTATATGTCATCTCACTCTTTTTTGCATGTAAATACATTTAAATTTATCACTCATTGGAATACTGGAAAAAAATGGCGAAATTATTAAAAATGATTTAAAAAATGATGAATTGTTAATCGAAAATAAAGAATTTATAAATAAAATATGTTATCAATTTTATCTATTATATATATTTTACAAAACAAACAGACTGTAATGTACCACATATGTTCTTACTCTATAAAAAAGATTCTTACATGAAATTAAAATGAGAAAATACATTAACCATATATTTGGATTAATCTATTAAACTTGATGTTAGATTTAAATATGATAAATTAATTAGCATGAAACCTAATAAATCAAATATATTCTTTTTCTTGCATGTTTATATTTGGTGCATAATAAATTATTTATATTTAGTTGTAATCATTGTGCTCCACTAAAAATGTGAAACAATGTTACTCTTTTTTAACTTGAATTTGTATGGACCGTTACACAAGAAGTATATAATTGTGTGTTTTAAATAATTATAATCAAAATAGATTATATTACTTTTAACTCTTTTTGTGCATCGCACGGGTACACAAACTAGTGTTTAATAAAATCAAACAATCCAAATAAAAGTTATCTTATTATATATGATAAGTATTAAGTCTACATATTATATTTTTAAAGATTGTAAATAGGTTATTATATACTCCATCCGTTTTATAAAAACACGTACCATTTGAATCTTTGATGCGATACAAATTTTAACAAAATGTAGTTGAATTGAGTGGTATTAAAAATCGAGACTCACAAAAAAATGTTATTAAGTATTAAAATATAGTTACTTTAAATGGTAGTGTGTTAAGACCCACAAAAAAGTGTTATTAAATGTTAAAATATAATTGATTTGAATGGTAATGGAGATTGAGACCCACAAAAAAGTGTTATTAAACTTTAAACCATATCCAAAAATAGAAAGTGCATGTTTATGTGGAACGTAATAAAATTGCAAAAGATGTATCTTTTTAAAAAACGAAATGAGTATTAGTTTCTCTTTTTAATGTAACAAAAACATAAAAAATTATTTATTACATATTATTCGATTTGAAGATTACCTAATTAATTTATGGTGCGTATTTTCTAATTTTTTTAAGTTGCAATTCGACTTCAAAATATTTAATTAGTTTTTTTTTGCACATATGTGAAATATATTTCTTATTTACATTTTATTAAGTTTATAATGGTTTATTTAATACAAATTTATTTAATGATTTATTGAGACTATTCATTTTTCCACTCCCCACTACCTAATTATTATCTCTTTAATGAATATAATTTTATAAATGAAATTAAAAAAAATTAATTGTTGATGATATGAAACAAAAATTAAAAAATAATAAATATAACTATATTTGAATATATTTTTTTATTCATTTATTGTGTAATAATTTAAGATAAAATAAAATGAAGAAATAAAAAGACAATAAAATAAATAAAATAAAAATATACATATTTTTCATTAATTATAAAATAATAAATAAAACTATAAATGGATTTTTAAAAAATTAATTATTGATAATTTGAATAAAAGAAAAAATAAGAAATATAGATATAACTATATTTGTATACACATTTTTATTCATTTGTAATGTCATAACTTAAGAAAAATAAAAATGAGAAGTGAAAAGACAATAAGGTTAATATAATAAAAATATTAATTATATATAATTTTATAAAATATGTAAATTAATAAAATAAGAAATATGATTTTATAATGGAATTAAAACAATTCATTACTGATAATATTAATAAAAGAGAAAATAAAAATATGAAGTCAAAAGATAATAATGTAAATATAATAAAAAGAGCATACACGTTTATTTCATAAAATATATAAATTAATAAAATAATAATTATAATTTTATTATGGAATTAAATAAAATTAATTATTGATAATATGAGAAAAAAATAGAAATAAATAATTAAAAAACACTAATCTAAATAAAATAAAAGAGGAAGGGCAAAATGGGTAAAAAAGTGGCAAAATGGTTTTGTATATATATATAGATGTCAATTCACTAATTTAACATTTTGTCAATTAAGATGTAATATAGTTTTAAATATATATTGTTTACTAATTTAGAATTATATGAAACTTGTTTCAATTAAGGATATATACAGAACATATCAATCATAATTATTTAGTGTGGATATTTAATGATCATTCCATACTTTAAGTAGGGGTATACATGTAAAACTAATTTTCTCGTTTTATATTAAGTAATTATAATTTTAATAAATTTTCCTAATTAGTCATTTATGTCTTGAGACATTATGTCTTCTCATCATTATTCTTACCGAAAATTGATTTCGATTGTGGTCACTTGACACAATAGCATAAACCAAACACGACATGAACGAATATAATTACTCCTTAATTATATATGTCGCTCTTGTACGTAACAAGATCAAATCAATATATTAATAAAAACTTAATGCATTGTTTGAAATTGATAATTAGTGTACAACCTATATATGGAAGTTAAGATTCTGATTGGGAACTCCTGTTTTGATTGGTGGGCCAGAAATGTAGAAATTATTAGGAATGCACACATATGATACAAAAATAATTATCACCATATATATTGGACTACAAGAGATCCACCATCAACTTATTTTTAATTCCTTTAGATTTAGTTATTAATGTTTATTTAATAGTAAATTATATATTACTCCCTCCGTCTCAACTAGTTTGCGGCACTTCTTTTCATTACGAGAATTAAAAAATTAAAAAAAATTAAGAAATTAAAAAAATGTATGTTTAAAATATAAAGCGATGATAAAAATATATATTATTCCATTTAATTTATGTATAATAAAACATTTCCAAAAGGAAATGACTCAAAAGAATCGAGCAGTAATTAACAATTTAGAGTAAATTAGAATTAGGTGGTAGAGTGAGCAACAATAGGAGTCCTCACTCGATGAGTTCCATCATCCCACACCAAAGACCCCGACGATACTGCAACCCTAATTGTTGCATTCACAGCCACAACGAAGCTTCTCGTCTCACCCACAAATGAAAACGACACCGTAGTAGGCTCCACGTGGACGCTCATCCCCGGCGCCGCCGCCGCCAGCGCCTTGTAGGTGGACGTCGGAGATCCCACATTCGTCACAGTCCGGCGGAACACCACGCCCACTGCACTGCCGGAGACACCCGACACAGTGAAAGATGGATAGTTGAGGTCGTACACGCTGCTGCCATTATTGACCCCACTGCAAGTTGAGTTGTCGTCTCCAGTGATAAGTTGCAGGTTTTTGTTACTGTAACCTTGGCCGCAGAGGAAACTCACGTAGTCCGCCTCCCCCATGTCGTAAACTAAACCCGGGGATTTAGCCGCAAGGGGGTTTATGTGGCCCGAGCCGTAGGCGAATTCCGCCTCCCTATTCGTCTCCACGCTCATCGGAAAAGCTACATTGGCATTGTTTATCGGTGTTAAACTTTGGATTTAGGGAATAGTCGAGTAGTAGACAATTATAATACCTGTGGTCATTAGAGCAGATTTAATGGCTGCAGGGGACCATGTGGGGTTGAAGGATTTAACATAAGCTGCTGCTGCAGATGCATGAGGGCAAGACATGGATGTTCCTGACATGATGTCATATGGTACTACTCGTGGATCATCTGGATATCCCGACACCGTATCAGCCTCCGACCATGCTGCAAGAATGTCCACTCCTGGTGCACTGAGATCAGGCTACAAATTTGTTGATAAAAAAAACACAAAATTGGTTAGTCACAGCTGCTATGTGAATTCATCCTTGAGTCTGAGTGTTCAAAGAGATGGGATCAATATAAAGTTAGTTTATATTAGTGTAGCTAAATATAGTTGCGTGAACCTTGAGTATGTCCATGGTGATGGGGTTGGGACCCCTTGAAGAAAAGGAGGCAACAAATGGAGCTAGTGTTTCATTCACTTCATCACTCTTGAAGATGGTTGCTGTTGGATTCCTGAAGGCCACAGTGATTAGTAATACGTAAACAATCTCAACTGATCTGATAAAGGAATGTTGTAACGGAATAGGATAATTGAGTGATCGAAACAAACAGAAACATAAAGAGACACAGATTTACGTGGTTCACCACGGGCAGAAAAAGAGAACAGATTTTATTATGATAGTGACGACTACAGATTCAGAATGCGTAGCGGCAAACCAGATTCAAGGCATACTAACAAGGAATAAGAATGAGAATAAGGGACTAAAAGCACCTAGTTGTATTGATATAGTCATAAACTTCACCACCATCAGCTGATCCCAAATAAGAGGCTGGCAGAGGAAAAGAAAGGGCCACGTCTCTTAAGTGATCCTCCATTAATACAGCTCCGACTGCACCAACAGCTAACACTGCTTCGCCATCACTCAACCCGTTGCATAGGACAATGGTACCCTTTGCTAGTTTGGGGTCCAACGAGTCCGGCAGGCAGTACCTATATCCACATGACATTTGTCTCCCTGTATGATCACTTAGTTAACTTGTGTGTTACAATAATACTCTCCAAACTTACCTTGATTCAGAGCTATTATATCCTCCACCAGTATTGGGCACATTTCCTCCATACACTAAAGGGTAATTGTTCTGCTCTAGGGTGAATGTGTTCACTGACACTCCCTACAATATCACACCTCATGCATACTATAAAATCCTCATACACTAAACACAATAAGTACTATGTAACAGTTTATTAATTACCTCATAAGTTTTATTGTTTCCTAACTGCACCTTAGTCAGAAATTTCCTATCTATGGTACTAGCAGCAACAGAGAGCGACCAAGGCGAGACATTGATGATGGATTTGGGGTCGGGACCGGAGTTGCCAGCAGCATTGGATGTGAGTATACCATTCTTCATGGAATGGAAGGAACCAATCGCTATGGAATCATTGAAGTAATCAACAGGGCATGATCCCCCTACAGATATGGATATAATGTCTACCCCATCAGCAATGGCGTCATCAAATGCAGCAAGAATGTCCGCATCTGAACAGCTGCCACGCCAGCAGATCTTGTAGACTGCAATGCGCGCAGAAGGCACTCCTCCACGAGCAGTCCCCGCTGCTAAGCCGTACAGACTTGCCCCGGAAACAGAGCAACCGGCTACAATAGATGATGTGTGTGTTCCATGGCCTCCGTAATCTCTTGGAGATGGAGAACTCGGTGGAGTAATAGGTCCTTCGCTGTGGTAATACTTGGCTCCTATAATTTTGCTGCAAAACTTAGGTATTGTTAGAATTTAGGACTATGGTAATATATACTTTGCTCCAATAATTCTCATAAAGTCTTACTTGTTGCAAGTGAAGTTGGATGAGGATTGGCAGCTACCCTTCCACTTGGTAGGTGGTGGGCCAAAACCTGCATCGTCGAAACTCTGTGACTCAGGCCAGATGCCTGAGTCTAACATTCCAACAATGATGTCACTTTCTATTTGTGTTCTTTGTACATTCATAGGAAAGCTCATGAAGTCCCATGATCTTGTTGTGTGCAGCTGCTTTTTCATGCTAGGGAACACAGAGACTACTCCTTCCAAGCCTGAACACTCAATCATATACACAAATTAGATAGGTAAATGGAGAAATGTTACATTAAATTTAATCCAGTTACTGCTTACTAGCAATCTTGTTTTTGTCTTCCTCAGTGAGGTTGGCGACAAAGCCATTGAAGCTCCTGCTGTAACTGTAGAGCCAGGACTCCGCTGCTCTTCTTGTGCTGAATACATGACATGTTAGAGAAATTATATATATTAGGAAAATCATAAGAACTAATTCTAGAATCTTTATTTCTAATCTTGAGTATATATATAAGTTGATTTATAAGGTAGAAACCTTCCCAAAGTTGATTGAAGCAAGCTCAAGTGGTGTGCTTTTGCAGTGAAGTATCCTTTTGGGCGATCACCCATGTAAACTATGTACACCTACAAATCATAATATGCTTTATTGGCTTTGCAAAAACCATAGACACACACAACAAACATCAAATGAAATATGGCAACTATTCTCAGGACAAGAATAGTGCACGTGCCTTTTGATGTTGGGAATTTTTGGCGCTGCAGCTCATAAGTAGCAGCAGTGAAAACAGAGCTACCCTTATAAAGGCCTTGTGTAAAGGTGAAGTTGCCATGGAAGAGTTTGTGATGAAGAAAGCAGGTAGGGGTTCTTGAGTTTGAGCTAAGTAAATAAGTTTTTGCATGGTCCCAAGAAGTTAGTAAGTTTGTAACCATAGACAGTAGAGATGTTATCGAAGCGGCTGACAAAGTATGAGATTATCCAAAAGCCGGCACTACAACAGAACAGGCATATGATAATGATATGATATTTTTAGTGTGATGATGATCTACTTCAAAAGCTTTCTTGTGTCGTATTTCAAAATTAAAGTACATGGGCCGTAAATTTCGATTCTTTACCAACATATATGTAGTTGCCCTGATCATCTTATTACTGCTTCGCTCCTTGGGGTTATTACCAGTAAGTTCCAACATGTAAGCTTCGCTGAGAATATATTTTCCTACTTTTTATTTTTAGTTATTTATCTTATACTAATTTATAATTAATTGTTAAAATAATAAATTCACCATTATTATTTTTATATAAATTCCTCCAAATTTGACTGGAGCCCTGTTTTGTTGCCGCGTCAAATTTTAATTTTCTACCAAAATTAATTTCAATTTCTCATCCAATCTATCCTGGAATTCAAAATCAAACAAAATTCAAAGTGATTTTGAATATTTCAAAGCTAAATTTGAAGTTTGGATGAAAATCCAAAAAAATGGACATGATTTGTGAAGGAAAAATAACTGAAAATAATCATTTTGATATAACAAACCTAAAATTTAACCATCTAAAATATTATAATAAAATAATCGTCAACTTATATTTATGTTTCCTTAATTGTCTTTTTTATTAATTAGTTTTTATTTTACATGGTAGTAATATTATTGATTTGTTTGTAGTGAATACAATTATTAAAAAATGAAATGATATTATATGAATTCACAATGTTCATAACATCATTGGAATTATTGATTTGTTTGTAATGAATAAAATTATAAAAATTTCAGCAGTAAATTTCATCCATAACATTATAATAACATCGTTTTAGCGCATTACCTAGACAAATTTCGTTTATGTTTTAATTTTTAAATAACTAGCTAGATATATATATATATATGTGTATATACTTGTGCCGTTGTCATATTCTTTAACTAGAAAATGAGAGGTAATTAATATTTTCATGTCTCCAGGTCAGAAGCAGAGGATTCCTGTTACAAGAAAGCCACTGGATCTTGGAACTGACAAAATTGAAAACCTTATTGGATTCAAGTGCCACATGTGTCTTAATAAGGCACCTCCTATCTGCTTAAGTCAGACCTGAAAGAGGAAGTTTTAAAGATGGCTGATAAGAACGTTCTTGGGAATGATCCTATTGAACTTGGTGGAAAGGAAGGAGCTAGATCCATTGACTACTCTTGAGACTGAATCTACAAATCCAAACTACTGTTTGACGAACCCTGAGGATGGATTATCCTATCCTATCCTATCAAAAGTCTCATTTAGATATTGTTCGATCACTAAATTTCGAAGTGAGGTTTGCACGATGATTAGAAGGTAAACGACACGAGGTTTACGTGGTTCGATCTTTAAATAGATCTACGTCCACGGGGAGAGCTCTTTTGTATTACGAAATCTGGAGAGCTGGAGAGCTAAAATACAAATTATAGAAAGTGTGAATGCCCCTCCTAAGCTAGCTTTAATCTAGCTATTTATAGATAACATAGGCGGTTTATATCAAATGGGCCGCAGTAACTGGGCTTCTGGGCTTTTGGGCCTAGCTGCTGGGCTATATCCTATCACATCCCCCCCAAAAGAAGATCATCGACGAGGTCGATGTGATTGCCGAGCTTCCTTCTGTAGACGAGGTCGAAGTACGAGTAGTCACTTCGTCTAAGGACGAGTTTTGGCTTTGGTGTAGCCACTTCGTCTAAGGACGAAGTTTTGGCTTTGGTGTAGCTACTTCGTCTAAGGACGAAGTTTTGGCTTTGAGAGTAGCCACTTCGTTTAAGAACGAAGTTTTGGCTTTTCCACTTCGTCTAAGGACGAAGTTTTGGCTTTGAGAGTAGCCACTTCG
>JAPKLX010000010.1:4272525-4295657 GCA_026898415.1 Leonotis leonurus
GGTGACGAGGTGACCTCTGGGCTGCTGCGCCGAGGTGACGAGGTGACTTCGTCAGGAGTTTGGCACTTCGGCACTTCTCCAACCATCGTATTTTTACTTCAGAAATCTGGATCGAACTCACAAAATTTATATCGTTCCCACAGACGGCGCCAGTGTTCGATCACTAAATTTCGAAGTGAGGTTTGCACGATGATTAGAAGGTAAACGACACGAGGTTTACGTGGTTCGATCTTTAAATAGATCTACGTCCACGGGGAGAGCTCTTTTGTATTACGAAATCTGGAGAGCTGGAGAGCTAAAATACAAATTATAGAAAGTGTGAATGCCCCTCCTAAGCTAGCTTTAATCTAGCTATTTATAGATAACATAGGCGGTTTATATCAAATGGGCCGCAGTAACTGGGCTTCTGGGCTTTTGGGCCTAGCTGCTGGGCTATATCCTATCAGATATTAAATCCACTAATACGCTTTCAACTGTTAACATGGAGAAGCAGTTGCAAAGACCTGAAAGATGATGACTTAGAGATGGCTGAGAAGATTCTTTTAGGGAATAATCTTATGGAACTTGGTGGAAAGAAAGGAGATGAGTCGTACTCATACACTCTCGAAACTGTCTGGTGCAAAAGTTGCAGTTGCTTAGAGCTGATCCATCATCTGTCCCTTATAGAGCTATGCTGTTCTTTCCTTTTCAATCTAATTTTGTTCCACTATGACGATAGTAACAACATAAATTAGCAAAAAGTGTTTGAGAAGTAAAGACTACAGTTTATGGATTTCACAAACATATTATACAGACAGAAACATATAATGAGCATCAGAGCCTAGAGTAGATTATTAGTATATAAGATGAGGTCTATAATTCCATTACTTCCCAGGTCTAAGGATCAAAACAAGATTTACTACTCATTCTTCGAAAATCACAGTCATAATCATCGTGGTCATCTCAAAAAGAGAGAGAGAGAGAGAAAGAGCAATCAAGTCATAGGCAAAATCGTAACATAATGATTACAAGAATGCTATCTTTACCTTCCTTTTCTAGATGTTCGAGTAACATCTCGAAAGTCGTTGCATCCAAAATAAATCCCCTTCTCTCCATTTCTTCAAGGAACGAAATTGCCTCGTCAATCTTGTTAATTCTAGCAAGACCTTGAACAAGAACATCGTAGGTCACATTGTCGGGCAAGCAACCGTCGGCCACCATTCGTGTCAGCAACACCTTAGCCTCCTCCACTTGCCCCTCTCGGCAAAGTGCACCAATAAGAGTATTATATGTTACGACATTAGGCTGCACACCTTTGGACTCCAATTCATTGAATAGATCTCTGCCTTTGTCAAGTTTGTTGGTTGTGCACAATCCATCAATGAGAATATTGTATGTTACAATGTCGGGAATAACACTTCCATTTTCCATAACATCCAAGAAGGGTAATGCTTCAACGATACGATGAGCTTTGCAAAGTCCATGCAACACGATAGTATAGATCGTCAAATCAGGAGATATGAGACTGGTTTTCATCTATCCAAAGAGCTTCAACCCATCATCATATTTTCCTTGATGAAATAAGGCGTGCAACATTGTGCTATAAGATACCACATCATGCTCTAATCCTTTGGCTGGAATTTCATTAAAAAGTTGCAAAACCTCGTCCAATTGTCCTTTTCTAGAATACCCGTTCATCAAGGTAGAATAGCTTTCAATATTAGGCTTGAGCCCCGAACTCAATACAACATCAAGAACTTGTTTGGCTTTATTCGTTTCACCTCGCAAGCAATATCCATCCATCAATGAGTTGTAAGTAATCATATCAGGTTGAATATTTCTTTCCTTCATTATTTTCAATATATGTTCGACATCTTCCACCCTTCCTTCTTTGCAACAATTATTCACTAAAATGTTAAAAGTAAGAAGATTTGGATATACATCACGCGCCTTCATCTCGTTCAGTAGCTCTACTACTACTTTCCATATACTCAAACTGCATAAGCCTTGAATCAATGAATTGTACGTCACAACATCCGGTAAAATTCCTTTCTCAGACAAAGATGAGAAGATATGGAGAGCATCGTCAACCATCCGATCCTTGCATAGACCATCAATAATAGCAGTGTATGCATAAACATCAGGTTTGCAACTCCAATTTTCCCATAAATTGAGCAGATCAAGTGCTGCGGAAGTCTGACCAGCTTTGCACAACCCATTGATGACAGTAAGATATGTAACCTCATTGGCATAACATAATTTCTCTCTCACCAACTTCTTCATCAGTTTCTCTGCATCAAAGATTTTTTCTACTGATAAAAGCCCACGGATGAGAGTGGTGAACGTTACCACATCGGTTTGTAGCCACGCTTGAAAATGCAGCCTAACATAGCAAATCCAAAATCAACACGATTAAGATGGCAGAAACAATGAATCATAATGGTAAAGGTGTGGAGATCTACGGGAATACCCCTCTGAAGCATTTTGTCGAACAGGAAGATGGCAACATTGTATTGCTTGATTTTGACCGTAGAACTGAGCTATTTGGTGAAAAGTACAACAGAAAGCAGAGGCTCCGTTCTCAGCATATCGCGGAAGAGAGAAACAGCATCTTTAGGCTCACGGATGCGACCAAAATCAAAATAGTGCCTAATTTGGGGGAATTTGAAGGGGGGTGCAAGAACTGAGGAGGAATGTGCGTAAGCAGGTGATTTAAAGGAAGAATAGGAAAGAATGCTTCTGCAAATCAAGGTAGCTTCTTGACTGAATTTTGGGTGCCTTTGATCAATCTTTCTCACTCCTTTTCTCTTGTTTTATCTCTTTGTATATTTCTCATATTCTTGTAATAAATAGATTGATGGGTAAGCTTTATATTATATATTCTTGATAGGCGATTTACCAGGTCAAGTTTGGATTTCCTTTTTAATTTACATCATTTTCGTAGAGTAGGTACTACAAAAAACATAGTCCATGTAAAATCCATAACCAAATTACATAAATTCTGTATAAAATGCATTGCAATCTACTAAATATAAGCTAGTTAAATAAACTTGTACAAGTTTTTCTCATCTTTGAACTATATGTAATAAGTGATTAGATGATTAAAAATTAGACTATTTTATTAATCTATAGGATAATAAACATATCATTTACTTTTTTTTGCCTCATTCCTTGACAAGTTTTGTAGTTTTTTTTATCATTCCTCGATCTCCTTGATTTGTCTTTGGCGAGTAAACAGTTGACTGAACCTCGTATGATCGGAGTTGTTACAGCTGGACGTAGGAAGATACAAATAAAGAGATCTAGAAGTTTAGATATATGAAAGTTAGAATCATACTTAATTATTAAAGACATATCATTCCATTATTTGAGAACTATCCATATATAATTAATAATACTCAATTTGTCTCACTATTTCTAACAGAAAAATATTAATATTTTTAGTCAAATAAAATTATAAATGGTGGAACAAACAGAAATTAATTATAGAATTAATATATAATTACTTAAATTATAATAATTTTTATTTAATTATTTAATATATAATTATTTAAATTATAATAAAAAAATTCTAATTAATTCTCTATGTCTTGAGACATTATATATTCTTAACATTTTCCTTTTAATTATAATCTTTTACTGAAGTAACTAAAAAAATAATTCTAATTATAATAAAATGATTAAATTAAACGACCAACACATAATTAACAACAATAATAGTCTATCTTGCTCGTGTCAAATTCCATCATTCTCTCTTTCTTACTTTTTTTGCATTTTCTAAATTCATTAAATAATTTTATTTTCGTGGGGTAAAAAGAATCATTCGAATTTTGATCCGTTTCCAATTACTTCATTTATGCTACAATCCTCTAAGAATGTTTTATCGATCATTATTGTTTGATTTTATATATTCATATCAAATTCTATTGAATTGAATCGATATAAACCGTAAAAAAAGTATCATGTATTAATTTATTGTTGTCTAATTATATTTATAGGTATAATGGTGACAATTTTAATATAATAGATTAGGACATTATTTAAATAAGTGCTACATTTAAATATGTTATAATTATTGAAAATAATAGTTGTATTTATAGGTATAAAGGTGACAATTGTAATATAATCCTTGAGGTTGACATTATGTAAATAAGTGCTACATTTAGGAATTTGTCCTTAATGACGATCATCTAATCCATTTCACAGTCCCAACTGTGATAGGAGAATTTAATTTATTATAGAAATTAATTAGAGTGTGAATTTAATTAATTAAAATAGAATTAAAATTGTTTACGGGATTCAACTTTTTATGAAAAGTTGCAATAAAAACTGCTTAAATAAACTGCTAAAAAACTGTTTTGTTGTATTTTATTTGAATATATAGATATATGTGCTTGTAAAGTGATAAATTTTTTATATTTCAAAAAAAAAAAAAGTGATAGATTTTTTATAAACTTGGTAAAAAAGTATTGGTAATTAATCTAATATGGAATTGAAGATACACACGCATATATAAGTTTTAATAAAAAAATTTGCAAGGTCATTAATTAAATCGAACTAAAATACAAATGATCATTCCTAGCCTTGCCTTGCCTTGCCCTTGGGGCATGCAACCACAACTCCCATGCTTATTGAAACAAACTCAGCAAAAACACCAAAGAATTATAACATCACACAACCAACTCGGAATGACGACGACAGCAACAACAACAAGACAATTAATCTCAAAGCACGTGACTTAATTTGCTTAATTATTGATCAGAAAGATAAGCAACAACTGGGCTCCTGACTTGGTGGGTGCCATCATCCCAGATCAAAGACCCCGACACCATATTACTCGTAATGGCCGTCTTCGCAGTCACCACGAAGCTCTGCGTCTCCCCCACCGACGTGAAGGTCAGAGTGCTCGGCTGCACTTCGATGGTCATCCCCGACGGCGCCGACACCACCGCCTTGTATGTAGACGAAGCCGGTCCCACGTTCGTCACCGTGCGATGGAACACGGCCGTGCTTGACGCTCCCATTACCGTGAAGGACGGGTAGTTGAGGTCGTACACGGTGCCGTTGTTGGCCGCTGTGCAGGTGGAGTTGTCGCCGGTGACCAGTTGCAGGTTCTTAGTGCTGTAACCTTGGCCGCAGAGAAAGTTCACGTAGTCGGCCTCAACCATGTCGTACACCAAACCGGGGGATTTCGCCTTCAGGGGGTCAATGTGGCCGGAGCCATACGCGAACTCAGCGTCACTATTAGCCGCAATCGTCATCACCGCGGCTGTAAACCATAAAATTAGGGTTTTTATATTTCCTCTCCTTTTGAATATTTAAAGCATTTTGCATGATATAGGAGGTACGTTGATGGTGTTTATATATATAATATAATATATCGTGGGTAGAGGTGCACTTTTAGTGAAGCGTATGACTAAAATAGTTGGGTTGACTAAATAACTAAGATGGAGGAAGTAATTACCGGTGGTCATTAGGGCGGACTTGATTGCAGAAGGTGACCACGTAGGGTTGAAGGATTTGACGTAGGCAGCTGCAGCGGAAGCGTGGGGGCAAGACATGGATGTACCGGAGATGATGTTGAACGGTGTAACTCTTGTATCTTCTGGAAGTCCGGTCACTGTAGTCGCCTCCGACCACGCGGCTAGAATGTCGACTCCGGGTGCAGTCAGATCAGGCTAGTAATGGACCAAAAAGGAAAGTTAGCCCGGTTTGAATCACATATATGTGTATATATATTAATAGATATGGAATTGATCAATCGTCATATATACTTTAAGAATCTCCATTGTGATCGGATTTGGACCTCTTGAAGAGAAGGAAACGACAAAAGGAGCTGTAGTTAGATTAGTGTCAACACTCTTGTAGATGGTTGCTGTAGGATTGCTGCATAGAAGAACAAGAAGCTAGTAAATAACACAAATCATCTTGAAAATGGGGAAAAAAGGAAAAAGGAATGCGGAATTGAAGTAAAATAAAACCTAGTTTTGTTAATATAGGTAAGAACTTGAGCACCGTCAACTGTTGCCAAGTATGAAGCTGGGAGGGGGAAAGCGAAGGCGGTGTCGTTGAAGATATCGTCTTGCATTATAGCTCCACTTGCACCAAGTGATTCTGCATCACTCAAACCATCACATAGAACAATTGCATCTTTTACTAGATTCAGGTCCAACGAGCCCGGTTCGCAAAATCTGCATTATATATATATATATATATATATATATACCAATACATTATCATTATCCATTAATTCGTATAAAATCTTTAGAATCTGATATGTATGTATGTATGTTACCTGGATGAGGATCCATCAAAACCAGCACTGGTATTGGGCACATTTCCTCCATAGACTAGAGGGTAACTGTTGTCTTCTAGGGTGAATGTGTTGACAGCAACACCCTCGTAAGTGTTGTTGTTTCCCAACATGACTTTACTGAGGAACTTCCTGTCTATGGTGCTGGCCGCAACCGAGAGCGACCAAGGAGAGAAATTGGTGATACTCTGAGGGTCCGGCCCCGAATTACCGGCGGAATTCGATGTGAGAACCCCGTGCTTCATGGCGTGGAATGCGCCGATGGCGATGGGATCGTCGAAGTAATCGGAGGGGAAGGAACCTCCGACGGAGATGGAGATAATGTCGACTCCATCAGCGATGGCATCATCAAATGCAGCAAGGATGTCGGCATCCGAGCACCCGTCGGACCAGCATATCTTGTACACAGCAATGCGCGCAGAGGGCACTCCACCGCGCGCAGTTCCCGTTGCTAGACCGTACAAGCTCGCAGCGGCGACGGAGGCTCCGGCTGCCGTGGAGGAGGTGTGGGTCCCGTGTCCTTCCGAATCTCTTGGGGACGGGAAATCCGGATCGGTAACGTCCCCATCGCTGTGGTAGTACTTTCCTCCGATGATTTTGCTGCTCAAAATTAACAATTACTAAAATATAAGTAGTGATCATGGTATATATAATGGTATAATAATATCATCTATTATCATTGTGAGTTAATGACACGTGTGCATATGAATCATCAGTGTATGCAATAAATTAAAGTTGAATTATATATACGTGTGCATGCTAGAAATATATAACTGACTTGTTGCAGGTGAAGTTAGAGGAGGATTGGCAGGTGCCCTTCCATTTGCTTGGTGGGGGAGCGAGACCGGTGTCGTCGAAACTGGCGGATTCCGGCCAGATTCCGGTGTCAAGCATTCCGACGATGACGTCGCTCTCTGTGGGAGATGTTTGTGAATTGGCGGGAAAGCCCATGAAATCCCATGATCGGGTCGTGTGCAGCTGCTTCTTGGTGCTAGGGAACACAGATACCACCCCTTCCAAGCCTAATTTAAAGAAATACACATTTTATATATCAAAACACTGCTCAAAGTGATTTGCATGTGCATGTGAATTAATTAAGTAAGAGAATTAATTACTAGCAATTTTCTTCATCTCGGCTTCGGTGAGCTTTGCGACGAAGCCATTAAAACTTCTTTTGTAGCTGTGGAGCAGAGACTCCGTCGCCCTTTTGCTGCTGAATTAACCATAACATATATAATTATATTAGATATATATATATATATATATATATATACAAGCTAGTTATTAATTAATTTATTTATTGATGAGAGTGATGAGAATATGATGATGGTAGTACTACGTACCTTCCGAGAGTTGCTTGTAGAAGGCTAATGTGGTTTGCCGTCGCAGAGAAGTCGCCTTTGGGCCGATCTCCCATGTACACCACGTATACCTGTAATAACATGCAATTATTAATACAGATAATTAAAGTGTGTAGACAACATTACTCCATTAACTAATTTCATTATTGACGAAACGAAACATAAATAATGGAGTAGTATATATATAAACCTTCTGATCAGAGGCTTCTTGAGAGTTTCCTTTGCAGCAAATAACCATAGAACATAGAGCGATGAATACAAAAGCCTTCCATGAAGGCGAAGTTGGAGTATGAGACATTAATTAGGAAAATGATCAAGAGAAGAAGAAGAGGATTGAGGTAGGTAGATTGAGGTGTTTTCTTGCATGTAATGTAATAACAGCAAGCATGGGTTTATATAGGAAGACTTCAAACAATGACATATTGTAAAACCCGCCTACAAATAAATGAGTCCAAAAGCCGGCTCTTAAGCAATGTCTTTGCCTAAGACATCAATTTTTATGTTATTTTCTTTTATGTAGTTTATAATACTAATAATTAAAGCTTGTACGGTATCTAGTGGGATTTCTCTTGCTCACTATCGGCGATCCTACTTAATTCAGCGATTTTATGGAACTTAGATATTAACTCCGCCCTAAACTTATCGCTGAAAATTTTATCTTAAATGTTAAAACATATTTGTCCCACTTTATTAATATATTATATGGATTAACATCCTATGCAAAAGTCAATGCCAAACAATTTGTTAAATGCTATTGACATTTTTGTCGTAACATACATAAACTTTTGACCGTTTCGTGCATAAGTTTTCAATTTGATTATAAATATATGTATTTGTAATCTTAATACAATATGTTCACACCGAGAATATAGAGGGAAAATAAAAAATGACATTGAGAAATTGAAACTAATTAATTTAGCAACAAAACGTCGGTTTAACTCAAAGCCGCAACATTGTCATTAATTTTATGTAAATTAAAGGAGTGTTTTAGTTTATTTTATTTTCTATTTTTAGCTAATAAAATTGCTAAATACGACGTATGGGAATCAGAAAAGAAAATACTAATGATTTTAATTTGGCCGGAATTTGGATATAAGGGAAATGTCATAAACACCGAAAGTTTGGAAAAACTAGATAAATCTTTTTATTTCTAATTAGATCGTATCCTTTAAAATAATTATGGTAAGATCTATATATATTTATGTTAAGATCACCTAGTACTATTTACAAGAAGAGAAACCGAAAGTCTTTATCATTATCATTATGTTTGAGGAACGAGCGAGCGACCTCAAAGGCCCAAACATAAAAACGTAGTTCCAGTTCCAACGCAATACATTTTATACGTGTATTTGTACAATTAATTAATTAAATGATGAGTTAATACCATATATAGGCCTTAGTTCCAGCTAATTGAACAGCCTGTCAATGACCGTTTAATATCCTGTTATATCGCCTATTCTGTTTATCTTAATCTCATACTTGTATTTTTATAGTTCGAGTTTTCTCTAGTAGCGCACTACTCTCTCTCTCTCTCACTTGGGGAATGTGGAGAAATCAAGAATAATCTTTATTGTAAATTCGCAATGGCGAAGCATACAAAAATTAAATCTTTAGTGGTTGATTTTAGGAAATGGGTTTATAGTGATGGAGGAGATGCAGAATATTTTATTTGATTAAAGTTTGGTGGTGCGTGTGCATAGGGAAGAATATATAATTAATCTAGAGTCGTCCGAATCTACAATGGCGGAAGGATGATATTTTTTTATGTATGATAAGCATATAGCTCAAAAACATATAAATTTCGTTGTTGAAATATATGAAGTGGATAGGGATGATATCTGGGCAAATATTATCTGCCCGATCCGAAACCGTATCCGATCGAGATTTAATTTGGGATGAAAAATCAGTATCCGGTCAAATTCATATTCGAATCCGAAAATTTGAATTCGCATCTGAGATCCGATTTGGATTACATAATATCCGCCCATATTCGAAATTTTCCGTATTTTGTCGCATATTATCCGCATAACAAATTCGGATATCCAAATTTTTTAAATCTTTATTATTTATATTATATATATATACGTGTGTAACAATCTGATTTTAATTTAGTTGCTAAATGTTATTTTAAAATTTAATTATGAATGTGTAGAATTATATATATCACTAAAAAAAACTGAACCTTTACCCCCCACTTAAACTTTGTGTGAGCATATTGTCACACATAATGTCACTTAAACTTTGTGTGAGCATATTGTCACACATAATTGTCACTTAAATTTTGCAAACTACTTTTTGCCGATTTTGAATTCTCGAATTATATTTCAAGATGCATATTTAATTATTGGTAGATACTTTGTGTTTAATTATTTAATTTATTTTGTACTTTCTTGATCCTAAAAATTGTATTTTTTTTAATTGATAAAATTCTTATAATTTGTATTAGTTCTTCTATAAAATATTGTGGCAATAGTTTTTGTATGAAATATATTATTCGATTATATTTATTTGAATCCGACCCGAATCCATACCATATCCGTCCCGTGTCTGTATTCCGAATAATTCAATTTGTATCCAAATCCGACTTTCCCGTATCCGAGAAAAAAAATATGAATTAGGATACAAAACAATTACTATCCGCCCGTATTCGATCCGTTTTCACTTCTAGAAGTGGATACAAAATGTGGAGCTCGTATATTGTGATGTCATATGATATGATTTAAAAATGATATTGCAATCAAATCAGGGTTGTGTCATTCTCAGTTCAGGATACTATCCACTTATTCATTTTGAAGGAATTTTTTCTGTGGTATGTTCCATCGACACCGAAGCAGAAAAATGACACATGTATATCCATACTATTAATTATATATTCTATTTATCTCTCATATATTGTTTTTTTTAATAAATTGACACATGTATGAATATTTCATTGAGCATTCCAGCGGGGGAGCTTTCCGGAGGTAGCGAGCAGGGGGTTATGGAGGCTTTGCCACGAGTACTCCATTGCGGAGGATAGCCTTCGGGGTTGAGGTTCTGGTTTAAGAGGTAACCTTCAAAGGCTGCGTCTGTTTTGCTGCTACAGGTGGGTGACTCCAAAACTCCCCATTTTCTATTTGTTTTCCTTTATTTATTTATTTATTTATTTTTATACATAAATTCATCTATAAATACCCTATTTTAATCCTACATTTTCACACATCTCCATTCATTCTTTAATCTTTCACCCATCCATCTTGAAAAATACCTCTTCCAAGTTAGAAAAAAAAATGGATGGTAAATTGAATAGTTCTCTCTGTAAAAGTCGGAGCCAACTTGTCCAAGGATTGAAGGAATTCATATCCACTCAAATGATGATTATGGAGTATAAGATATTAATGAAAGATACATCAAAAATGACTTTCGATCAACTCGAGACACACATGATGATGGCGGCTAAAATCAAAAGCAAGAAGGATAAATAGTTTAATTTTAATGTAATTTTCATTTCTAATATAGGTTTTTCAATTATTGTAATTTTAATTTCTAAGTTATGTTTTTTAATTAATATAATTTTAGTTTCTAAGTTAGATTTTTAATTATTGTAATTTCAATTTCAATGTTACTTTTTAATTAATGTATTTTAATTTTAATTTTTGTTTTTTTATTATTGTATTTAAATTAATTTTTTTATTCAATTTAATCTAATTAAATAAAAATATTAAAATAAAAATTAAATTTTAATTACATATTTATTAATTTAAATTTGTAATTTAAATTAATAAATTTATTTTATAACAAATATTCAAATTAAAATAAAAAAATACATAAATCATAAAAAATACAAATTAAGGAGAGAGTCCCAAGTAGAGAGCCTCCACTGTTGGAAACCAACACAACCTTTCTAAAATCTGTTGACACACACAAAAAATTTCATTTATTTACGAAAATGTCACCGAGAGTTTTTCTTATATAGCCTCCCATTGTGGATACTCTTATATCTTCTACCACTATGTCATCTTCAAAGAGATGCGTATTTTAATGGAATGTCTTCTCCAAAAAGAGACATTTCTCAAAATGAAAATAATAAGGGTGTTTAATTGTAATAAGGGTGCATTAGTAAACACTAATTGGACCCTTATTTTTTTTTCCTTTATATTATTATATCACTTTAAACTTAAATAAAGTCTTCTTAATTTACGTGTCGAAAAGATATGCTTCTTTTCAGAGGGGACAGAGTGGTATTATATATAAATACGAGATTTACACATAGTACTCCCTCTGTCCATGAAAAACTTGCACACTTCTATTTTTAATAATTATACCTCTATTGTTGGACCCATCATTACCTTTTTAATAACTCGCATTACATATTTAACTATTAATAATGTGGAACCCTCATTTCACTCATAACATATTTAATTTATTTATCAATTAACTACTAATTTTTTTTCAGTCACATATACATATTTAATTAATAAATACTATAGAACCATTACTTCACTCACAATACATTTAAATTATTTGTTAAAACTCATATTGGAGCAAAGTGTGCAAATAGGGACGGAGGGAGTATAATTGATGATTTAAGATGTAGATATACATTTTATTTACCTATATTCTAAATTTTAAATTATAATTAAGTCACATAATAATACAATAATAAATGTAACATGATTAGTCAACATATAAAGTTTATTTTATTATTTCATGAATGTATAAACCTGGGAAATAATTAAATAAATTAATCGATGTCGGTTTAGCAGTTAAAATTACTAAAAAGGGAAAGGAGAGAAAAGAAATTGAGTTAAAGAATCAAGATTGAAGAGGTGGGTTCTGTTGTTGGGTCACAAAATCTTACTACTACAAAATTAGTGTAAGTGTGAATTGTGATGTAATTGTAAACGTCATCACAATTCACAACCCCACACTTTATACCACGGCCTCGTGTTGAATACGCCAACAGCATTTCATCTCATTAGCTGCAAAGAAGGAAAAATCTATGAGCTGTTTTAACGAACTACCCCATAATCACTCCTAGATTTCCTCCCTCGTCTTTTCTTCAAGATTCCAGCTTTCCTCGATGTTATTGTGTGTTGGATTTTATTCTTAAGTTTTTGGATATATATATACTTCAGCGATTGATAGAATGCAGACGGAAGCGAGGGTCGGAGGTCTGACTGCGACTACGTCATCGGTGGTCGTGGAGCCTCGCCGCCAGAGGCAAATTGGCACCGCCTCGCAGCTTCTCGCCGGTGGCCTCGCCGGAGCCGTCAGCAAGACTTGTACGGCCCCTCTCGCTCGCCTCACCATTCTCTTTCAGGTTTTCTTCATCGGCATTTATCTCCCTTTTTAAATTGAAAAGGAATCCATTACTTCTCTGTGTGTTGTGGGGTTTGGGGATTGAGTATCTCAGTTTCCCTTGCTGTGAGTGGAATTATTGGATTTGAATCGATTGGGAACTTGTATGGGTTTATTTTACCCCTTTCTGGTGTAGTTATTAGAAGAAAAGAATTAAACTTTCGATTGTACTTCATTTTTGCAGCTCCAAGGAATGCACTCCGATGCCTCTAGGTTAGAAAAGGCTAGTATTTGGCGTGAAGCATCAAGAATTGTTAGAGAAGAAGGCGTGAGAGCGTTTTGGAAGGGAAATTTGGTCACGATCGCTCACCGTCTTCCCTATTCCTCCATAAGCTTCTATGCATTTGAACGCTACAAGAATGTTGGTACAATTGTTCTGTGAAGAATTTCTGTTTTGAGTGTTCATCGCGTATGAAGTTTTTTATGCTCATGAATAGCTGATTGAACTTATGCATTTCTTCTTTTAGATGCTGCAAGATTATTTAGAAGTTGAAAGCCAGGGCGATAATATCAGTACAGACCTTTGCATACGACTTTTAGGTGGTGGTTTGGCTGGAGTGACTGCCGCCTCAGCTACCTATCCCCTGGATCTTGTTAGGACACGTCTTACAGCGCAGGTGAATAGATGAAATGTGCTTATAGTAATATTGAGTGGGTATACACCTCTACTCTATTTGATACTTCTGCAAGATACTTTCTTTTTTCTTTAATTGATATGGATCTGGCACGAAACTTATCATTGCAGTAGTCGCCTCCATAACCATTACCACTTGTCTTCTCTACCTTATAGGTATAAAATCTTGAATTGTGTGAAATCTTTGTTTCCCCGCTTAGTTTTACTTGGAAATGATGTGAAGGAAATGAGTGGAAAGCATTGAAGTCTTTGCGGCAAATTGAAGTACGCATGTAATAGAAATATTAGGAGAGAGAAAGGAAATTCCAAGCATGTTGACTGAGATTTGTTTATATTACCATAAAGGTCAAAACTTTGATGTGAACTATCAGTTGTTTTTCTTCTTTTTACTGGCACTGCGTGTTACTAGCCAATGTCGCTTATTTCTCCTCCATTTTCGTTTTCTTCCATTGTGTGCAACGAAGTGTAAATCGATGATCATCTTTAATAAGCTGAACTGAAGTTTTTTTCTCTATGTGCAGAGAAATGTGATCTATTACAGAGGGATATTCCATTCCTTGCATACCATTTGCAAGGAAGAAGGTTTTCTTGGCCTTTATAAAGGACTTGGTCCAACTTTACTGGTGTGTTTTCACTTCATTGTTTAATTAATCTTATCTCCACTTGGTTACTTACTAGTGCTGTGCTTCTTATGCAGGGTGTTGGCCCAAATTTGGCTATTAGCTTTTCAGTTTACGATACTGCAAGATCTTATTGGCAGCTTCATAGGTAGGTTATGATATTTCAACTTGTTGGTTGGGGTTTTAAAATATTTTTATTATTTACTAAGTGTGGAAAATGAGCTTTGTATGTAATCAATATTTTACATGCTTCCTTATCTATTTACTTCAGGCCTCAAGACTCGATAGTCCTAGCAAGCCTTGTATGTGGGAGTCTTTCAGGCATTGCATCATCAACAGGTGAGTCATCTGATTCTGACCACATGCTATCCCATCTAAACTTTGATGTATGACATTTGGATCATAATTTCTAGTATTTAAATTTGGGTCCAGCAGAGAGTAAACAAGCTATGTTAACGAATTGAATAATTTTTTAATATTGTCAATGGTATTCTTTCACTTTTTTTAAACCAGAATAGTTGGAAATAACAGAACTGAATTTTTTTTTTCTTAAATAGAACTAATCCAACAGATGGGATGGTCACCTGTATGAGATGGGATGATCACCTGTATGAGCCGTCCCGTTCTCTCAGACCACCTCATGTCTGTTCTCTCCACGTGTCCTATATGCTTGTTTGTTCTTATGTTACTTCTGGCAATTCTGGTTTTATAATTAGAACTTGCTCCCATTTAATTGGACCTTTTGAACATCTTTGTGAGGTCATTGACAGATGTGGAAGAAATGCTCAATTCTATGTTTTTTCCTTTTCCTTGATATTTACTGGTATACATACATTTCTTTTATCTGATCGTCAAATATGACTGGCATCTAAGTTAAAAACTGAATTTTGGTTCAACTTCATTTTACTTTTACCTGATTAGATTATCAAGAATAGAATATAACACAACGGAGGATCTGAATGCCTGTAGCTGTCTTCAGTGCTTTTGCAGAGAAGCAGATTGAGGATGCAGGGTTCTCAGTAATTATCTAATCAGATTGACCCCTAGAGCTTGAGGCCCAGACATGATAATCTGGCAATATGAAATTTTTGTAAGAAGTTAGTAAAATATATTATGCTCGATTGTTCTTCCGAACAAGCTTTACCTTATTCATAAGAATATTTTAGAAAAGGTTGGTTTTACTAAATGAATTGGCTCTCCAAATATGCAGTTGGCTCCACTATATCAGGTGAGCCAAATTTTGAAGTTTTCAAATTATGAGAGGTGTCCTCTTTGAGGTACGCTTCTTGGTCAAGCCAATTGTTCTGCGATTACGCTCAATGGTACTTTATGAGTAAATGGTTGGATAGTTTCATAATGATATTGAAAATAACTTAATAAGTCAATCTTGTCAACTCGTCATCCTTCCCGGGAAAAATGTGAAAATAATCCAGGTCCAACTTATTCACATCTGCATTTTATACCTTCTTTAGTATCATGCAGCATTAAAATACGTGGACATGTAGTCTGCATCAAATTTGAGTCGAATGAAAGACGGATAGTTTGACATTAAGCTATCATGATGCTTGTTATATTGGCAGTTTAAATAATCTGCTCCAAATTTGATGTGTGGTTGTTCACTTTTACCAGTTATGGCATGACTTATCATATTAATGATTGTTTGGGTCTCTGAAGGAAGTCGTAAGTGAGGCAACCTAGAGTTGGTAGAAACTGAAATCCTTTCTGGCCCTAATGTTTATGGTGTGTGCAGTAGCATATCCCCTGGATCTTGTGAGACGGCGAATGCAGCTGGAAGGAGCCGGTGGTAGAGCTCATGTTTACAGAGAAGGTCTGATCGGGACAATCAAACATATAATAAGAAAGGAAGGTTGGGTTGGGCTTTATCGGGGGATTCTGCCCGAATATTACAAGGTTGTGCCAAGCGTGGGTATCGTTTTTATGACGTATGAAAAGCTGAAGCAGATACTCCAGCATTCCTGAAAGCTGATAAATGTGATGTTTACAAATTTTACAATGTTTCTTGGTCTGACAATACATTCTCAATGTATAGATATGTAAAAGGATAAAAATGACAGGCAGTTTCAATATAAATGTATCTAACATTCTTACCAGGTTCTATAGTTGAGCTACATTTTTGAGAGATACGTTTACCAGCCTTACTTTTACCTTTCGCCTCTTCACCCGTATACAGTTGCATATATTGCATATTAATTAATTGAAACTCAAATTTTCTTGATTTTTTTTCTCTTTCAATTCAAATTGATATTCATGAAGCATCAACAACACTTAAACTATAATTGGAACGTAGATTCAGCTATGTTACTTCTACTGATTTTTTTGAACTGATTATCATGGCTGTTTTGGCTCTCCAACATGTTTCTTGTCCTATACAGACAAATTTACTAAAAGCAGAGAGCCCTTGTGATTATTGTCTTTATTTTGGTGGGTGGTGTTTGAGTAATCCAACTCTCTGCTCCCCGTGTAGATTCAGCTCTGTTGATCTTCAAGAGGATTTCTGCTACGTTGACTTACTCCGGGAATGTTCCTGTGTAGCGGATGTGGTCCAAGGTACGACGCAGGCCATACTTATTGACTGCGGCCATGGCAGCTCTGAATCCTCCACCATAAGCTGGAGAAGCATCATGGAGGATCTGATGCATGAAAAACACCCCTAGCTTATTCTCGACACTGGATTTACCGCCCTTTTTAGATGAAGGCAAATAAGAGGATGATGAAGCCGTTGAAGTGGATCCGTGAGACCATGTTGATGATGACGATGATGATGCAGCAAATGTGGTGTTTCTGGAATCAGGCACAACCTCTGATTCCAGCCACATGTGAGACAGCACTTGACAGATACCTTCCTCTACCTCTGGCCTTAGATTTCTGAAGTCTGCACCATTCACAAATTTCACAAAGATGAATATATAGGAATCCAAACTCTACATGAAGGAGAAGCATTGGTCCTCTTCATTTCAGGAAGAGTAAACACATTACCATTAAGGCGTAGCCATCCATGCATTAACTCATGTGCAAGTATTGCTCCGGTCAGTAACCTGAATCAAGAATCAGGTTCACATGAATGATTCCTATATATGACATAACAGCTGAATAATAGCAGTTTCATACCAAACACTTGAAAAACAGACCTAACAGTGCAAGAAATGGTTACCTTGGAAGGCCGTACAATACAAGAATGGCTGTAACTTCACACCTCCGAGTTAGCTTCTGTGGCTGTGTTCTGATACCTACTAGACCGCGACGGTCCATCCTTGGCCTCTTCATTATCTGTAACTCAGAAAGGATCAAAATTTTGGTGAAACGGACAATACCTTTGTAATCTAGGAAGAAAGCTAATGAAGTGATAATCTTACACTTGTAACTGTCTGTTCTTCAGAAAGGCACAAACCTCTTGTTTCAGGCATGTGGTGGTAACCCTGTCATATACAAATAGCTCAGTAGATTTATCTATATAAAACCTTGTTATTTAAGAAGGAAGAGAGATTCTTATTACGTGTTTCTCCCCTTCGATAGCCTCGTTAAGGGCTTGTCGCGGGACAAGAAGCATTGGAATTTCCTGATCGATTCTCATATTCATTCCTTCATAGTAGTCTCTGATGGAATGGTATAAAGGCTGACAGTCACCAGTGTCCATGATGGCTGATTCCATGCACTCTAAGCACAAGCATCGCCCGTCTCCCAACGAAACATATCTAGTATTCCGTGACTTCAAATAAAAGAACACAGTTATTCAATTAATGTAATGGAAGACCATAAACATTCTTGTTCTAGTTCTAGAATGTTCGTACCTCCAAACGTTCACAGCTGCAGCACCTATGTGTGTTATCATGCTCATGAGAGGGGCAATACTTCTGTGACCAAAATGGGTGGCATCTATACTCGATCAAGCCCATATTATTGGTTGGGATCTGAAATTATCAACAAGAGCAATAACATGGGTGAAAGACCATAGATGGGAAAATGTTGTATTGCAGAAAACTGAGGTTGCTTACAAATTGATGGCACACTTCACACTTTGGATGATTGAGCTCTTTGAAGCAGGATTTATGGTATGTATGTCTCCCTGACAAAGAGAACTTGAATCAAAAATGAAAAACAATAAGAACTTGATGAGTGGGAAAAAATAATGCAGCACTCAATATGAGGACAGCCAAAAGAAGAAGATAATACTGCATGCCATTGTAGTATCAACACCTTATCTGCACATCCATAATCAGAGAGCAAAGGAGTTACCTCATGCTCCGTAATAGGGTAACGACATGCATGACAACGGAAGCATTCTGGATGGTAAAAGGCCCCCATGCACCCTAGATAGTTCCCATATCCGATATCACGTTTGCAACCAGCACACTTTCTGCAAGTCGTAAGCAACACCATATATACAGGATCAGCCCTTTTTTTTTTGCTAATAGTGGCATATGTGCAGAAAATAGTCTATAGAAGATAAAGTACCTAGATCCCCTTGGATAATATTCTCTAGGGGCATAAGAAGGGTACGGTGCTGAGTTGAAACTATCTTGATGTGACCTTGCTACATCATCATCGTTGTCTGTTTGCCATCTGTATCCTGCATAGTTAAAATGTCATACCTTCAACCATAGAAACTCAAGAGCTATTAGAATACTTGAGAGGAAAGCACAGGAGATGATACCACTTGGCCTCTTTAAATCTTCAGAAAGAGAGAGTGCAATTGCGCGATCTAATTCCTCTTTCTCTCTACTGGCTCGAGAGCGATCATCCTGCAAAAGGATAACATATTTTCAGTAATGAAAAAGATATATCCATATACATGCATGAGAGTACTAGCAAATGTAAGACTCTTTTCTCTATCAGGTTCCTACAGAAACATACATATGATATGAATGCACATGCAAGTAATACTGGATAAACAAAGAGACAACCAACCAAAATATGCTTGTGGGGGATGAACTTTATTCCAATTCATATTTGGTATATATGTAAGTATTCTTCTCACTTCCAAGATAAAAAGGAACGGAAGAATATGTATGAATACCGACTTACCAAGGATCCAAACGGAGCACGCCAAACCATGTTTTCGTCCCTGATGAACTGATCAGGTTGCTGCGAGCCGGTTGAAACTCCCCTACTACTAGCCCCACTCTTGAAGAACTTACTCAGCCATTTCATAAACCCTGACTTTCTCTCTGCACACGAAGAGAAAACAAGCCCAGCTTAGACCCCACAATCATCTTCTACTAATTGTGATCAACTCGATCTTGCTAAATCTACATGTAAAACTGATCCAACCATTGAAATGCAGAAGACTCCTCCCTACCACATATATATAGGCTAGTAACAAGGTATAAAGGTCGGCAGAACAAATAATCTTCGTGTACAAGAAAAAATTTAACACCGTTAAACATTAGAGCATCAACTAAATGTCAAAAAGGCATCATCTTTACAAAACAGGAACAGAACCAACAAAGACTACAAAAAGGGCATCGCTCAAAATCCAAAAAGACACGATCTTTACTAACAAGCTTCGAACACAACCTAAATCATGATGCAGGAACCACCAAAAATCCCAAAATAGTGAATCCTTTCAAGTGAACAAAAGGTGAAAAGCATACCATAAATACAGGGATGAGAAAAGTGGTTGACATATGAAGGAGACATGGGGGGCCAAGGGCAAGAGGGGTGGAACCTTATGTATAGAAGGAGGGTTTTCTCCGAGAGGTAAAAAGGAGGGTCTGAAACTGTGAAAGGGACTAACACATATGGTGAGGGAAAAAGGAATAAGAGAGAGAAAAGAACTGGGGAAGAATGGCATCATTGATAAAGCTAAGTTTTTCAAGAGAGATAAAAGGGGGAGGAGGGAAAAAAGAGGGAATATCTGTGAGACAAGAGATTCTTGGCTTGTGGGAAAGAAATCAAGAAAGTGTGAGGGATGAGAGAATCTGATGAGAGAGATGGTAATGGAGGAAAGGGAAAAGCAGAAGTCTGCTGGGATTGGACGGCTGAGGATTGGTAGTTTCATTGGAGTGTTCAATACTGTAACAACCAGAGGAAAGTTCAAATTCCATTCTCTCTGAACAGTTATTGCATGCACCTCTGTAGCTTGGGAAATCTTTGCAGAATTTAGGATAAAAGTGGGACTGTGTCAACATCAAGAAACGTGATCTTGATAAAAAGAATCGAAATATGACTAAAACTTTTGATCGTCGGCTAAATGAAAACAAAGATGGTAATAATGCTTCTGCACCAATGACTCAGACTTGCTGTTTATGTGCTGCTGTGATCAAGAATTCGAGATGCTTTCTTCACTTGAAACACAATTTTGGTTTCTTTTATTGCATCGCTCGTCGTCACGTTCTAAATATTATTAATGCATATCACAGAGTATAAATAATAATGTAATAATAACATTATTTAAATAAGTACGGACTTTTTGTTTTAATTAAGTATAATTATCATGAAATTGAAAAATGAAAAGTTGACATTTCACATGGGCTGCATGGGATGAAAAGGAAGAATGCATTTTTTGCAGATAAATTTTATAAAGATCGAAAAGGGTAGAAGAAAATGGCCTCATCGCATGCATAAAGAGGGGCTACAGTACTTGCCATATATAACATAGTATTCCCTAACCCTAAGCATTCAACTTGTTAAAGAAGACAAAAGGGTGACATCAATCAGCTTCTTCTTTAACCATGTTTGCTATAAATGACACTGACATTAGTGATTGATTAGTGCATATATATATATATATATATAGATATTTATGCATGAAGCATCATCGTAAAGGCATCTATAAATATTTTTATTAAGCAGTTGTCCAAAATCGGTATATATAGTTACATATTGCTTGATAATTGGATACATGATACAGGGTTTCTTATGGAACTGCCATGAGTTTTTGAATGAAATATTCTAGGGTTTCTTCTGTCTATATATAATACGATATCTTTTTGTAACAGCATTTGTTGTGAATTTAAATGCAGCTTTCACATTAAAACTCTATTAATTTTCTTGAAAAATAAATTGAAAATTGTACGTTTTTTAACCGCCTCTTTGATATGATTTCAATAGATTAAAATATAAAAGAAGAGTGAAAAGAAAAGAAAAATATCCAAAAAAAAGCGTGCAGCCTTCTCCAAGAAAACTCTATTAGATTTGCTCAAAATAAGAAAGATACCACTTAATCTGATAATTAAGTAATTAATTAATCAGCAATCCACATTAATCCCTTTATAGTAATTAATTCCTTCTTGATGTCTTAAATAAATATAGAAAATGGGGGAATAGTACGTAAGATTAAGAATAGGTAGGAGTTGACACTTGAAAGAAGCTAGTGCGCCATCATTCAGCTTTACGACTCTCCACTTTTGATATTTTTAATGCATGTCATTAATTATATATAATTAAGTATCTTTAGCTTAAATCTGTCCAACCAAATTAAAGATTGATGAATTCCGTAATAAACCAGTACCTTTTTATCATCTTTATAGTTGTCAAGATAAAACTATTCCATCGATCAGAATAGGAAACTAGCTATTTTAATTTAATATTTTGAAAAAGAAAGGAATATTAATGTTCTTTTATTATGAACAGCAACACCCTGCACCCATTTGTTGATCCAACATAGAAAGAAGATAAAACTAAAAAGTATTATATATATATATGGAACCATAATATTCGAAAATTTGATGCATAATATTTGTTGCTTTTATAGATTCTAATGGAGTACTCCACTTCTCATCGCTGTTTAACAAGTGATCTATTTCATTTTTTATACATATTAAGGAGATACGTAATTTATATTTTTAGATTTGTCTTTTAAATATTATATTGACACATTTAGTAGATAAAGGGTGTAGTGGGAAAGATGTGATTATTTTATTTTAGAATTTTAAAATTAGACACTTAATAGAAAACTAAAAAGGAAAATAGCGAAAAATGTGTGTTAGTCTAATGGTAATGGTAGGAAATTAATGCCCTAAGTCTTTGGTACAGGTCATCAAAATGAAATAAAATATTACAGTTATTAAAAAATGTTTAATATGAAGGAAGTATATCTTTAAGATTAAAAAACAACCATGTTTTATTTTATTTTACTTTTACCTGCACTCAACACTACATGTTACATTACCAAATACGACTACAGATAAATCATGGTGATTAATTAAAGCGGGGGCTAAAATAAAGATATATAGACATCATATATATATATATATATCATATGTGTGGTGATATTCTATATATATATAAGATATAGTTTATAAAAAGTAACTTTTGGATATAAAATATGAAGTGATATGGATCATTAATTTTAGTATATCAACGATTATAATTATTTTGGATTTAATATAATAAAATATTCTATAAATATTACTAAAAGGACATTTATGTAATTATAACATGAGAGAGAAAATAACAACTTACACTAATAAAGGTGATAATTATATTGAGAGATAAAATATTCTCCACCGTCGTCATCTTCGCCCACCTTCGCCAGCCGACCCCTCCGCAGCCATCAACTTTCCCCCCCACCCCAGCCAATCTTCGACACCCTTCGCCCCCTCCGACGTCTCTTCGCCGATCTCCTTCGCGATCTCTCCACCGCCTTCCTTCGCCTTCTTCCTCTAGGATATGATCGGCCGCTCTTTTGTCGTCGGGCCCGAAATCCTCTCCGGCCTCCCGACCCTCGACGGTGAATTACGTTGTTGCATTGATAACACGACAATTTGCATTGAACCAGACTACAATTTTGCATTACTTCAGTTACATTGTTGCATTGATAATTACGTTACTGCATTGTTGGTAAGCGTGAATGTGGAAGATTTTTTGGCAGTGAGAATAAGATTTGTTTTAATTACGTTGTTTCATTGATAACACGACAATTT
>JAPKLX010000010.1:4295667-4349766 GCA_026898415.1 Leonotis leonurus
ATAAGATTTGTTTTAATTACGTTGTTTCATTGATAACACGACAATTTGCATTGAACTAGACTATAATTTTGCATTACTTCAGTTACATTGTTGCATTGTTGGTAAGTGTGAATGTGGAAGATTTTTTGGCAGAGAGAATAAGATTTTTGGGTAGTCTACGCGTTTTTGCACTTGTTTTCCTATTAGATTGCATTACGGGTGGCTCTGGTATAATGGTGTTCTCGAAATCATCGTCGTTATCCATGAGGCGACGCGACCGTCGGCGTGGAGTGGTGCTCATATCTCCATTTTCTGAAGTAAAATTCACAGAATAACTTGCAAAAACATGAATGAAGTGGTTTTGGTTAGTTTTCTCTAATTACTACGTAAATAACGAAATTCCCAAATTTGATTCAAAAACAATAATAAACCCTCATCGCTATCTCTCTATATATATATATATATGAGGCAACATATGAAATAAACACCCCACTAAACAAAAATTAAATAAATTATATTCCCCAAGATGATAACAAGTACTTACTTGTGTAGTACTCCTATATCACTTAACGGATGTTGGATATATATTAGTACTAGTTTATGTACCCGTGCGATGCACGATAAAAGTTAAAAGTAATAGAGATAATTTTAAAAATATTGTTCCCTCCGTCCCGCTATATTAGAAGCATTTTCTTTTTTGGGACATCCCACTAGATTAGACACATTTCCTTTTTTGGTAACTTTTACAATTTAAAAGTATGTGGGTCATACTAAAAGCAAATATTGGTTTCCGATCCAAAAATAAATGCTTCTAATCTAGCGGGACGGAGGGAGTAGTATAATTTAAATCATACATTTATAAAATAGTACTTATACATACAAAGACGTACAATAGAGTTGTTAAACTAATAAAATAATTCATATGTAACAATCTACAAATTCAAGTTAAAAAATAGTAACATTTTTTTTATATTTAATAGAGCGTGATTGTTACATCTAAATATAAACAATTTAGTATACATTAAATATAAACATGTAGTAAAAAAATAATTTATGAGTAAATTAATAGATAAAATAATGATATATAATATAAAATCAAATTAATAGATTAATCCAAAATAGATGGTTCACATATTTTCTCATTTTTCATATAATAATTTTTTATATTAGTAAAAACATATGAGTTACATTACGGTGTGTTTGATTTTTGAAGATATAATAGATAAAATTTATAACATATTTTATTTCTAAATTCTTTTTTTTTATTCACAATTCATCATTCAATATCATTTTTTAGTAATTTTACCATTTTTTACGGTTTAAATGAATGATAAATTTAAATATATATCTATATATATATATAGATATATATAAAGGAGAATTAGATGACCTATAATCTATTTTATAATCAAAACAAACAATTCAAATTCATGGAATTAAAAGATGAAGATAAACAACGATTTCACAATCCGACAATCAAATATTTTTGTTTCTTAAAGTTTTTCATATATCTTCGGTCTTGACAAAAATAAATAAAGAAAATTAAATTACAAAAAAATACAATCATTTGTATAAAAAAAAATTGAAGACTAAATATTTAGTGAAAGCATGTAACCAATAATTTTGGTAAAAAAGAGATAATTGTCGATAAATACACAAACTAACCACCATTTCTGGTTTTGTACATGAACCATCATTTAGTCGGGTCCACATATGCATTAGTTTGACGGAAAAAGTAGCATATCCGCCCTTAGGGTATAGACTCCTATGACGGATCGCCCCTTATGGTCTGATTTTGTTTAAATGAGTCCCTGAAGTAGATAAGTTGCTGCAACTTCTTTAAGTAAATTTTATTTTTAGTGAAAATGAACATATAATATAATATACGTGATATTTAAAACATGGTAAAAATAACATATTTGCCCCTAGGGTAGAGGCCCCTATGGCAAATCATACCTTGTGATCCAGTTTTTGTTCAAATAGGCCCCTAAATTCGATAAGGTGCTGAAATAAAAAATTAATTTACTTAACGACATTAAATGGCCGTTAGAAGGGAGGGTTAAGTTGCATCAACTTATCGACTTCAGGGACCTATTTGAACAAAATCGGACCATAAGGGGTGATCCGTCATAGGGGCCTCTACCATAAGGGAGGATATGCTACTTTTCCCTAGTTTGACCGAAAATAGCCCGATGTATTAATTAGCTAAAAAATGATAGTTGATGCATTGTTGAGTAGATTTTATAGTTCATGTACAATAACAAAAATTGTGGTTAGTTTATGTATTCAGTGACAATTATCTAAAAAAAAAATATTACTCAATTGGTAGGCTAAGAGTGATAACGTGTTCTTATTGGACAATTTCATTAAAATTGATTACTTTCTCAGAAAGAAAAAATATCTTTAAAATATTAAGTCTCATTTTTTTAATGTTTGTGTCCAATTCATAGTGGCCTTAGGTGACAAAAATAATATAAATATTATTTGAAGTAATGTATTACCTTAAAAAAACTATAGTGCTACTAATGAGAACATTGAACTATAAAAAATTATCGTGAATCATTCTTTTATTTTTCACATTATGTAATAAATAATATATTATATTCCTTGTAGAATTCTTATAAGAGACTTTTTTACACTATTTACAAAAAGATATTAATTTAACTTACTTCATAAAATGTTCAAATGAATAAAACAATTATAATAAAAGTAATCACTAATAATATAAGAACAAATGTAATAATCACATATATATTACAAAAATTGTGTATAAATATTAGTACATTAATTATATATATATATATATAGGTAGTCTTATTGGGTGGGAAATGAAATATATATATATATATATCAACTATCTATTAAAAATAAAATTTTATGTCCCTAATATAAAGTACTTATAATAAATAAATAAATTTTAATTATTAATTTTAGACTGTTTGAATATACATAATTTTTTTCCTCTCATATCAACCTAACTCCATATATAGGTAACACATATGAATGAGAAAATATCTTAACCCTATATTTTACATAATGTGAATTAATAAATAGTTAGTCTTCTATATTTAATTTACTCATTTAAAATAAGTTTTTAATAATTATTTTTAGATTATTTGAACAATTATTATCATGATTTTTTAATTTTGTTTATATTATAATATATTTTTTTTCAAATTTAAGATGTATATTGAATATATTTCTACATACAAAAATAGATTAAATTTTTGAATTAATATAATTATACAAATATTTGGATAGTTACTTTCATAACCTAGTAATTTGAAAGATTTAATTATTATTTATTAGTAGTTAATATCATTTAATCTACATTTATATAATAAGCCATTAATTTGAATATAATTACATAATTGCCATTATAATTGATGTTCAATTGAAAACCTTGTTTTAATATAGTATATAGATATAGATATTCATATGCATGTGGTTAATATTTATCGATATAAGAAATGATATAAAAAATATAATTTTCAAAAACTTACTTTTTATTTTTTAAAAATAAATAAATATTAATAAGATAAACCTAAAAATATTTATGGGGGCAGAATGATGGTTTCTCTACGTTCTTTTTTCTTTTTAGGGGAATAATGAGAGTAATTACTTAAATTTAAAAAAATAGAAGGCGCCCTCTTTTTAGCCCAAATCTAATTTTTGAAATCTCTTTTTCTTGCATTCCCCACTTTCAAAGAAAGCAGCAAAATAAACCATCATTTCATCTTACCACTTTACCAGTGACCTCCAAAACCCCCAATTTTCCCACATACACAGTGCCATTAAATCATGAATTTGCCGGAATCGACTAAGCTGTTGTTGGCGGCGTGCGGCGGCGATACCGTCAAGCTCTTTGACATCTCAGTGGAGCCTCAAAACCCCTGCCTGCTCACCCACTCTACATCTCCAGGCTTACGTGTGAATTCAGTTAGATGGAACCACAACAGTAAGTCACTCTCACTTCATATTTGCCTAGATCTATTATACTTTCCCTGTTTATTTTAATGGAATTTTCTTTTTCATACTTTACGCTTGCTTGTTGACTGGGATTTACCTGCATTTGTTGGAGGAGAGTAGACTTCTTAATTTTAGTTCGATTTGTTAGATTTGGTTCTGGCTAGTTCCGGTGAAGATGGTAAGATTTCATTATGGAGGAAGAACGGGCAAAGCTTGTGGATGGTGTCGGCCAAGAATGCCAGGGGCGAAACAGTCGAGGTACATTGTCTAGAATTAAGTATGTAGTTTATTGTTTCTAGAGTGTTTAATGTGCATTAGATTGCTAGGCATCCATTTTGATGTTTTTATTCATTACTTATGCTTGCATTGAGTTGTGATACTTGATGCGACCAAGATTATAGCAGATGTTCCGATTTATATTTTGGAATTTTAGTATTTTTGGATTATGTTATATGATGTATGCCAGTGACTTGATAAGAACGGAACCAGATATTTTCATAGGTGGATGGTTTATTTAAATTAAATGTACTGATGCTGCTACTTAAGCTGGAGCCAATAGAGTTGCTAGTTGAGAGTGAATAAAAGTTAAGCAAGATGATTAAGTAAATGCCTATCTCCTGGCTAAAGTTAGAAAACCCCCATGGTTGACTGGAGTTGTAATTTGGGGTTTTCAACATGCTCTCTCCATCACATTAATTTAGACACATTTTGACTATAAAGCTCTCACAATTTTGGTCAAAGTTTGTCTAAATTAATGAGACGGAGGAAAGTATTAAATTGATCGTGTGATGTACCTGAAACACAAGCCTGATGTTATTAGTCTCATAATTGCTCTATTGCTCTTATATGAATAAGCCCTCAGAGTCCATATCAACTATCAGCTTCAGCAATAAAGGATCTCGATATCTTTGTTCTGGTGGAACTGGTAAAGTTGTGCGGATATGGGATCTGCAGAACAAACGCTGTGTCAAATGGTTGAAAGGCCACACCGATACAATAACAGGGGCCATGTACAACTGCAAAGATGAGCATATTGCTTCTGCAAGTCGTAAAGGAGATATTATACTTCACAACCTTGCTTCTGGCACAAAAGCTGCTGAACTCAGGGACCCTAATGGACAGGTTACTTACATTGTATTTAGTGCTTATGTTACTGAAAATCATATTTAACATTTTCGGGCTATACTAACGACTGTTTTTTGTTCTAAATATCACAAGACCAGGTTCTGGGTGCACTTGATTATTCTCGAATGAGCAGGCACCTTTTAGTTACAGCTGGCGATGATGGGTCCATTCATATGTGGGATACAACTTGTCGCAGCCCAAAGGTTAGCTTCTAACAGTGGGTCACATATTTCTAGGTTATGCTTGATTTTCTTCAAAAAAAATTGCATCCTGTACAAATTTGGATTTTAATGTCATAGTAATAGATTTGAATGTTTTTACTGATTGCACTTTCGGTAGGATAATTTGATATATTTTTTTCTTTTGTCCCATACTTAAATCAATAGAAGTGAACTAATTTTGGCCTTCTGATTTTCATGGTAACTTGATTTGGTATATTTTGTGAATCTTTTTTGGATTCTCAGAACTTTCGGTTCATATTAGCAATATAGAATATTCTAAAGCTTTATGGATTTCTTTGCTATTAATCTATTGTCTAGAACATCCGACCATCATATTTGTTGGATAACGAATGTTAATGATACAAATTTTCTTATTTAATATGTGTGTGTTTAGATTCTTCAACCTTAGATTCTTATTGCATTTCTATTGGAATGATAATTCACACTTCAGTCTAGAAGCACACTGTTCTTCTAAGAGGCACTATTTCTCTCTCATATTCTTTTAATTGCAACTTGTTGTAATTAGGCATTGAGAGAGTACTTAAACATGTTGTTACAAAGGAACCTTCGATGTTTCTTGTGCTACCAGATTGAGGCTTGATTATCAACTCTGAACTACTTATTAGCCTAATTTTTTAGTAAATTTTCAATTGTCCTTACCGAACTCTATTATGTGTTTTAGGCCTGTCATTTTTACTATATCATAGAGAACTCATTTGTATTTTTCAGGCTTCTTGGCTAAAGCAGCATTCAGCACCTACATCTGCCGTTAGTTTTTCACCATCAAATGACAAGGTATCTTAGTTCTGCTATAATTCTTGTTCAGGGTCCTATTCAGGTCCTAGTATTCGTTGAAATGAAACTGTATTGTAACTTACTTTCCTTCTTGTAGTAAGGCTTTTATTCTTCTTGTGTATTTGACAGATTATTGCTAGTGTTGGTCTGGATATGAAGTTATACACATATGACTCTGGGTCAAAGAAGCCATCATCTTGTATTCCTTACGAGGCTCCTTTTTCCTCACTTGCATTCACTGATGACGGGTTAACCTTGGCAGCTGGTACCAGCACCGGTCAGGTTGTTTTCTATGACGTTCGTGGGAAACCACAGCCAATCACAGTTCTTCGTGCATTCGGGAATTCTGAGGTGATTCTTAAATTCTAAGAATTATTTGAACATCTTTGCTTGGAGATTTCTGATTACATTATTGATGAGTATATGCTAATTACTACAAAATATTAAAAGAACATGGAATGCTATAGCTATGTTGTATTATAATCTATTGTTATTCTGTATTTCTGTTGGAATGGTCTCAATCATTGTCAGTAAACTCTAGTTTTGAATCTTTCTTCACTACAGCTACTAATAACGCTCACCAGAGGACCACTTTTGAGTTTTGAGTTTTTCTTATGAAACAACTCCTCAGAATGAGATTGACTCAACTTTCTTCACGAGAACAGTATTTTCAATGTTTAAGTACATGATTTCTGCATGACTGCATCAAAATATTACTATACAACTTCATTGTAGTCCTTAAGTTTGATATCATCTTTGTCAGGCTGTCACAAATCTCTGCTGGCAAAGATCAAAACCAGTAATGGTTAATGAGAACAACTGTTCAGATGATACTGTTCTTTTGGCTGGTGATATGGGGGATTCTGTTCTTATGCCTGACCCACTTCCTTCTCGGGCATCTTCTAGCCTTTCAATGCCCTCAATGGTGTCTGGAACTAGGAATCCTATGCGAACTGGGTCTGGAGATTTATTTTCTTTTCCTGCAGGATCTGCATCAAGTTCTCTCAACTTACATGCTTCAGAGGAAACCCCTCTCCGTAGCAGCTTATTGACCGGTGGGGCTCTGGGAAGATTGCACGCAACTCGGAGCTATAACTTTAAGGATGATATGGAGGTGTTCTCCCCCCTTGTGGAAGTGCAACCAATGACACCCTCTCTTGACAAACTGTGGGATGGTCGTGATGTTTCAAAGAAAGACCTCGATAGAAAATCTTCTTTCCTGTTTCCTTCTAGAAGATTTGGTCTTTCAGAGGAAGGCACTAATGACAACCATCCAATATTTGACTGGAAACCTAGCTCCTCATCCAAACAGGTTGCCACTCTCCATGTTTCCATTTCAATTTTTTTATTTTCTTCATTTTTCATTGGCAGTCAGGTTAGATCTACTACAGATTGTAGTAGACATCTAGCAGTGATCAGAATGTTCAAAGTTTCAATTCATACCTGATAGTGAAATTATACTTAGTGGTGTTTTCGACACACTCAAGAAAATTTTGAACATTCTGATCACTACTAGATGTCTACTACAATCTGTAGTAGATCTAACCTGACTGCCATGTATGCAATGCATATTTTGAGGATGTTTGTTCAAGGATGTTTTACTTGGAATTTTGGCATTGAGGGACTATTTGGAGAAACACATGAAACCTTCTCCTTCATTCTTGAATATTTTTCTCAAAGCATTTTCTGCTTTCTTTATATAGACCGTTTGAATATTTTTCTTTATTTACCATAAACTTGATGACAATTTGGAACATTTAATATTGCAATGCATATTTTGATATATTTGGAATCCTTGCAGGATGATACTGCTTCTTCACACGCACAGTTGACATCTACTCCTGCATCTACCCATACAGATGATGCTTCTTCCATTACTCCACCTGAAGCTTGGGGTGGTGAGAGATTAGCAGACAAATTTAGCCAACATCGCCAATCTATCAATCTTCCTTCTCGTTTTGCAACATTGACATCAACTAGTTCATCGTCTGGATTATTGTTGTCTGGGTTACAAGATAGTGTCGCTGCAAATCAAAGTACAAGCAGTTTAGCATCAAGCTTGACCAGTTTACGAGTGAGAGAACCCCTCAATCATGAAGGATCTATAGAAGCTGTTACGTCTCCTTTAGGTACAAAGAGTATTATAGCACATGGTAATCTTGAGAATCTCAGTCCAGGTCTGTCTCTTCCCAGAAGATTCTCCAGTTATGCAGAGAGAATAGGTGTCACACCGTCCTTAAATGATACATCATCTTTTCCTGTGGGTTCCCCAAAATCAAAGAAATCAGGAGCAGAAACTAGGGAAGAGCTTCTCAGCAGCTTTTTGTCCAGGTCTGAAATGCCATCAGCCTCAGGAACCAGTGCACTAACAACTATAAATGTAAGGAACAATCAAATCTGCAGTCCCTGTTATTGAATTCAGTCAGCATTCTTATATGCAATTTTTCATGCGGCAAATATATTTATGTTTATATGTGTGCTTTAAGATGCTTCCATTGCAGTGCTTAACCAAAGGTCTAATATTTTGTGGTAGGGTGCAATGACACATTTGCCAAAAGCTTCCTTACAGTCTGACTCACAGCAGGGGAATTCTTTTACGCTCCAGCTTTTTCAGCGGTCACTTGAAGAAACTCTCGATTCATTTCAGAAATCTATCCATGATGACATGCGTAATCTTCACTTAGAAATACTGAGGCAATTCCATTTGCAGGAGGTAAAAATATGTATATCTTGCATGTTTGGTCTTGCTTACACTGGTTTCCTAATATGTGCAAATAATGTGCAGATGGAGATGACTAATGCCATGGGATCGATATTGGAAAATCAGGCCGAGATTGTGAGAGAATTGCAATCACTTAGAAAGGAAACACAACAGCTCCGTCAGCTTCTTTGAGTACGGCTTGCCTCTATCGCTGTTATAGCATCTCCAACTGTTTCTTTACTTTAAAGCAAGTTTTCTTTCTACTGTACAGCAAAAGATTCAGCACACGGTCATCTTTAAGTGTTTTATTCTGTTTTACAGCATAAAGGAATATTTCATAACATTGTTATTATTTGTTTAATTTTACAGATTTATAATTAAAGATAATCAATAGAAGTTAAAGGTAAAACGAATAGTATTAGTATTTTGTACATAGCAAAAGTGAATAATGTTGATCTACTAATAGTCTAATAGAGCAAGACAATGAAAACCGAGAGACAGTATATTAATGTGTTAGGCACGCATTATATTAGTATTTTGTCGCATTTCGATTCGAAACTTCACACTTTTCATTACAACCATCCAAATATTGTATGCACAGCAGCACATGATCATAATATGGGAAGGTATTAATTAAAAATAATTTATTAAGGTTTTTTTTTTATTTCCATCTCCATATGTTCTGTTCAAAATATAATAGTAGAAGTATTACATGTGTCAATTATATTGGCTAAATAACATTATTATTTTTTATTTTTATTGATATCAAAAAGGAAGAAATATATTTCAAATTTATTTTCATAGTGATACATGGATAATTTATAGATTAATTTTATTTTATTGTGATACAAGATGTCTGGTAAGCGAAAAAAAGAAAAAAAAAGAATTAAGAGTGACATGAGTTTGTGGCTCAATGTTTGATTAAAATTGTAAGTAGCTTTTGATTCATGAGACCGGTCGCTGGTTTGTTTGATTAAAGGAGCCACATCATCAATGAGCTGGCGCCGCTTTGGCATTGGAATCACTGCGCTGCGCTGCGCAGTCAATTTAGATTTTTACCCGTAATAATATATATATATATATATACATATATATATATGGCCATGTGCAAAACCCTATAAATACAAGCTGCGGTCACCAGTCTCCTCGTCTTCAGCACCTATTCTCCGGTCTCCAATCTCATTCTTCTGCATTCTCTCTACTCTCTACACTAAAACAATGGAGACTGCTGATTCCACTCGCTCATTTTTAAGAGATGTCAAACGCATCGTCATCAAGGTAATAACTTTGTAACCTTTTTTTCATTCTCATTCTAGTTTTGGTAATTTGTGGACTTTTCCTTTTCCTCATAACAAACAAATGAATCGCTTTATCCCGACGAAGGCTCAGTCTTGTGTGTGAGCGAGTGTTTGACAAGTTCATAAAGTCTATGGATTCTCAATATGCCATTGCTTTCTAGCCGATTCGCTCTCTTCATTTAAAGAATGCCGTATTTATACATATAATTAAAAGTAAAACAATAAATGCTAAGAGATATTGGATGAAGCTGTTTCCTTGTAGTGTATGACTACTTGGCTTCATATCAGTATATGTAGCTTGGAATCAAGCTAGTTAAAGTCCAGATGAAGATATAGTTGTTCGAAATCGAGAATTTAGATTATCTATAACTTAAAAGCCCCTTTTAATCTCGGTAAGTCCTTTATTGCCCCTGAAAATTTACTGACAACTCTAGGTTCCCGTTGGTTTTTCTTTTCAACTTTCTTATCATCCTTTTGACACATTTTTCCAGTGAATGGGTGTCAATGTCTGTTAAAGTCTGTTTATGAGTTCAAATTTAACTTACAAAAGTCGCAGTTTTTTAATTTCCTTTCTTTCTTTCTAAAACAAATAGATGCTTTACTAGTTGGGCAGCAGAAATTTGTTTGCCATTTTCTTTTTCTTGGATCCAAATTATTTTTCTTTTACTTTTACTGATGCTTCATCTTTAAAACTGAAGGTGGGAACAGCCGTAGTAACTCGAGCTGATGGACGATTAGCTCTTGGAAGATTAGGCTCACTTTGTGAGCAGGTGCTCAAGGAGTATAAAATACTGAAAAGCTTTCTCATTGTTAAATTGTTAATACATCCACAAGCATTGTGTGTTGCTTACGTGTTTAAGTTGCAAATCATATGTAGATTCACGAACTCAACACTCAGGGCTATGAGGTGATTTTGGTGACATCAGGTGCCGTTGGTGTTGGCCGGCAACGGCTTCGATACAGGAGATTAGTTAACAGCAGGTGATTTACCTTCCTTCGTCGGGTTTCTAAGACTTCTGAAAGACTAAATTTGAATCTTTGCCTCCTAAGTACTTTTCAGAAATTTGTAATCATAATGTTGTCTGATTCTCCGTGATCCATGTATGAAGTGGCTAAATATGTTATAGTTGTGTAGATAGAATCATAGAAATTCTGTTCCAAATAATTATGCATGATGCCATTGTGAGTCTCTTGCATTGCAGCTTTGCAGATCTTCAAAAGCCACAAGTGGAACTTGATGGGAAAGCTTGTGCAGCGGTCGGACAAAATGGCCTTATGGCTCTCTATGACACTTTGTTCAGCCAGGTGAGACTTATAGAAAATAAATACCTCCAGAAGATACGTTAATTATTTGGTCCTAACTTAAATTGCAATTTTCCCCTCAATCAGTTGGATGTGACCTCTGCACAACTTCTAGTAACTGACAATGATTTCAGAGACTCAGATTTTAGAAGGCAGTTGAATGAGACTGTGAAGTCTTTATTATTGTTGAAGGTGGTTCCTATATTTAATGAAAATGATGCAGTCAGTACCAGGAAAGCTCCCTATGAGGTAGCTATTGACTTGATTTCGTGCTCAACTTTGTTGTTCTAATTAAATGGTGGATAATTTAGTTGGAAGAGTCGTAATTGCTCAAAAAGAAAAGGATGCTAATATCCTGCTCCAGTTATCAATTTACAAATCTATGTTTTGCTTGTGTGGAGAACTAGTGCTTACATTCAATGTTTTTTTTCAGCATCTTAATTACTCAAGGAAGAAGGATTTTAATATCCTGCTCCAGTTTTCAGTTTAATAATCTGTGTTTGCATTGAGTAATTTTTCTTATATTTCATTATTCCATGGCAATGCATTAGGAACACATTTTGGTTTAGCTACATCATGTAGGGGGTAGACATATAAACTTTCTGGTTTGTTACTTTCGTAATGTGTCTGGAACTGGATATGGAGACTAATTCGAAGCAGATGCTCACATCATTCCCCTCATATGGTTCCATCTTGTAGGACGATTCTGGAATATTTTGGGATAATGACAGTTTAGCAGCCCTTCTAGCTCTGGAGTTAAAAGCTGATCTCCTAGTTTTGTTGAGTGATGTGGACGGTCTTTATAGTGGCCCACCGAGCGATCCGCATTCTGAACTAATTCATACGTACATTAAGGAAAGGCAGGAGGGACTGATAACTTTTGGAGACAAGTCACGAGTTGGAAGAGGGGGGATGACTGCTAAAGTAAAGGCTGCTGTTTATGCTGCTTATGCTGGAATTCCTGTTGTTATCACCAGGTACTCAGCTAACTTTGAAATACATTGTTCTATCTTGATTATTTATTACTTATAATGCATATAATGAATCCCAACTAAATGGCTATTCAGTATTTAGTTCCCATTTCAAATTCTATTATTTTTTCTTAAGGTGACTTTTACCACATTACTCTAACTAAAAGAATATATAAATCCCTAATGCATAAGAAGCAGATGAATTAATACGTAGAAGCAACAGGAGAAATCTACATTAAACAGATGATGAAAAAAAATATTTTCTATTTACGAAATTTTCATTTTAGTCGATACATTTTATCTAGTGATTTGATTGGACCATTATTGACACTTGGGTGGTCATTGCAGTAAAGCAAAGTTGATTTCCTTATTAATCCTCATTTTTCATTATTGGCATATTTACACTTGGCACTGATTTAATAACATTTTGTCCTGTAAGTAGTCCCATGCTTGATTAAAGGTTTTAGCTATCACAAGCATGTTAATCACCACCCAGAACGTCTGAATGAGCTTATGAATCCAGTTGGTCTACTTGTGAAGGTTTCTATAATGCATCATACCATATGTCCAAATAGGCAATTAACTCCAAGATAGCCATTGAATGACTTGTCTGTTACCTATATATTGATGTAAATCCACATTCATTACTGAACACACGACGTATAGTCAACATCAAGATCCTGTCTTTGACAGAAACACTTGTTCAGTTAGTGTTAAACATAAACCATTGAGAGGCATACTTGCAATCTGGAAGGTTTTATCAAATTGCCACTCACCCTCTGTTTCTGCTGCCACCCCTCTTTTGATGTAGTGGCCTTGTTTATGGAAACATTTTAAAAGTTCTAAGTGGACAACGTATTGGCACGCTATTCCATCGAGATGCAAATAAATGGTCCCCAGTAGGAGAAGTAGGTACACGAGATATGGCATTGGCGGCAAGAGATTGTTCACGGAGACTGCAGGTAATGGTTGCTGAATAAAAAGTCTTTTGGTTTGTTTGCAGTTAAATAATAAGAATGTTACAATTGTATGTTGCAGGCTCTGTCTTCTCATGACAGGAGTAAAATTTTGTTGGACGTTGCAGATGCCCTAGAGGCTGGTGAGAAGCTAATAACTGCTGAAAATGAGGCTGATGTTGCTGAAGCACTGAAGGCTGGATATGAAAAATCTTTAATATCAAGGCTTGCTTTGAAGCCTGGTAAGGTAAGATGAGTTGATAAATACTCCCTCGGTCCACGAAACTTCTTCCTATCTTATCATTTTCTTCCATCCACAAAATTTCTTCATACTTTAAACTTTCCATTTATAGTAATTGGATCCACCACACTCTCTACACACAACTCAATTTAATATAATACATTAAGTGGGACCAAAAATCCATTAACTACACACAACACAATTAAAACAATGGGACCCTAATTCCACTCACTACATATCATCATTAAAGTCAAAAGCACTACATTAAAACCCGCATCGGGTCAAACTAGGAAGATGTTTCATAGACAGAGGGAGTAGCATGTATAGCATTGACTGTTGTGTTGCCAGACAACTCTTATGGTCACTTTTGTACAATTTTCAGGTTTCAAGTCTTGCAAATTCTATTCGTGTGCTTGCGAACATGGAGGAGCCAGTTGGTCGAGTTTTGAAGAGAAGGGAGGTAATTAAATGACACTTATTCTTGTAAAAATCACAATTATCACAGGGTAGAAGATTATGAATAGAGTTATTCTGAAGTCCAAACTCTTTTGTAATTGATAGGTAAAAAATTGGTGTTCTCAATTTCATAGCTGCTAGGTTAATATTTAAGGTTGAGAACATTATTTAGAACTTCCACTTATTATTTCAGATTCTGGAAAAACGTGTGGTTCTGTATTATTTTTATATAAGCTAACCTGTAACAGCATCTAGAATCATAGGAGTCATGCCCGAATTATATGATCAAACACTTGACTAAATCATGTCTAGTGTATCCAGCTCTGAATACAATTAACCTAGCCTATAAAATATATGGAACTTGTTATATTTCTCGATATATTTGAGAGCTCAAGCTTAACATGCTGTAAAATTCTTAAATGTAGAAATTCAATGTTTGTATGCTCTCAGCTTTACTAAAATATGCATGCAATGTTTCAAATCCCTGGGTATAACTTGGGTTCGATAAAACATCTTGATAAATGATAAGGATAAAAGAACTTACTACTAGATTGCAGAGCTTGCTCCCTAATTTGCAACTAGTGCTTTCTAAGAGATTTTGTGAACAAACAATCAAATTTGAAATTCTTATGAGGTAGATTATCAGAAGGTAAGTTTTTTATTTCCTGGCAATTATTACTGCAGCTTTCAGAAGGTTTCGTCTTGGAGAAAATGTCATCTCCACTGGGTGTTCTTTTAATCATTTTTGAGTCTCGACCTGATGCACTGGTGCAGGTAAATTACAGCAAAAACCTTCCTATGTGGCTCTAATGCGTGCATAATTGACTGCCTGTTACTTTATTGGAATTTTAACAAGTTTCGATCACTTGCGCTGTATGAGTATTTATTTTTCATGTTTTTCATTACCTTCAAATTTGCTCGCTCTCTTCTCCCATTTTTAGATAGCGGCCTCTGGAGCTTTTTTAAATTTACCTTGCTATGCAGCAAGCTCAAACTTTAGTGGATAATCGTCTGATGTCTTTTGTTTGTGTTTCATGCATTTTGGCACCCCTAGGACTTCACATTTAGTTTAGAACGAACTTGTCAATAACAGGTCCTGTATATCTTTTTATCTGAATCTGGATAAGCTCATTGCTTTCTCTGTCTTCTAACAGATAGCTTCTTTAGCAATTCGAAGTGGGAATGGACTCCTTCTAAAAGGTGGCAAGGAAGCCAGAAGATCAAATGCAATTCTACACAAGGTTAGATCATGTGAATTGTGAAATGTGAATTTTTTTAGCTTACTGCAGTTTTCTTGTTTAGGATGTATGACTCCTTGTTATTTCAGATAATAACTTCAGCTCTCCCAAAGGGTGTTGGTGAAGGCCTTATTGGACTGGTTACTTCCAGAGAAGAGATCCCTGAGTTGCTCAAGGTTTTATTTTTAGTTTTGTTTAATTGTTATTTTTTGATATAATATCACACTGTAAGAGTCGGAATTGAAGTTTAGTTTTTGTGGCAAAGCTGGATGATGTGATTGACCTTGTTATTCCAAGAGGGAGCAATAAACTTGTTTCTCAAATTAAGGCATCGACAAAGATACCTGTTCTTGGACATGCTGGTAAAATATATATCCTACTTTGTCACTGCTTTATTAACTATTGTTCTTTGTTTGTCGGCCATTCATCAAATTCCTCGTACTAAGTGAAACACTATGGTCTGTTTTTCTTCCCAGATGGAATCTGTCATGTTTATGTAGATAAGTCTGCTAATATGGACATGGCTAAGCAAATTGTTTTGGATGCAAAAACAGATTATCCTGCTGCCTGCAATGCGATGGTATGCTTTACCTTTAAATTTCCATTATCATAACTTCCAAGGCACAACTGCAAAATGTCATCCCCATTGCTTTTTAGGAAACATTGCTCGTTCACAAGGACCTGATTCATACTGGCGGCCTAAATGAGCTTATGATGGAACTTCAAAACAAAGGTGGTCATTTCTTTAACACCCCAATCACTCCCATTGAAAGAGAAAAGAAATCCTTTAGTCCTTTTTCAGCATTGAGGGTCCTTATGATACAAAACATTTTTCCGCACTAGGATTTGTTAAAATATATAAGAATATGGTATACTGCAGTTGTTTTGTAGTTCCCTCAAATAAATGTTTTTGTTTTTACAAACTTTAATATTAACTATAACATTTGAGTTTCAGGAGTAAAGGTATATGGTGGGCCTCGAGCAAGCTCTTTACTGAACATTCCTGAGGCACATTCATTACACCACGAATATAGTTCTCTTGCTTGCACTCTCGAGGTTGTGAATGATGTAAATGCTGCCATTGATCATATACATCAATATGGGAGGCATGTCAGCTTTTGAAATATTTCAAAATCACTCCTTTTCACATGTTTGTGTACAACTCTTGCTTCTCACTACTGTGAGAATGGTACCTAAAGCATTTCATACTGTCTCTTAATCGCAGCGCACATACTGACTGCATCATAACAGAAGATAATGAGATTGCTGAAGTCTTTTTGCTTCAAGTTGACAGGTAATTTCTTTCAATCATACAACATTCAACGACGAGATTTGTAATGAAATTGCAAAAAAGACCCTACTGATATCTTAGATTCCACTGAGCTTAACATGACCCGTTTTACATTTCAGTGCTGCCGTATTTCACAATGCAAGTACAAGATTCAGTGATGGCTTCCGTTTCGGATTAGGTGCAGAGGTACGCTATCTATGAATGAGCAGGCCTGAAAAATAAGTTAACAAGTATTATAGGCTTTATTATATAAATGTATTTATCTAACAGGTCGGTATTAGTACAAGTCGCATTCATGCCCGAGGTCCTGTAGGTGTTGAAGGACTGCTCACAACACGATGGTATGCTTCCATAAGATTATGTTTCTTGTTACCTCGTAACTGTGGAACTTGAATGCTACTGTAATGATCATATACAGGCTTGCAAGAGGGAGTGGTCACGTGGTGAATGGTGATAAAGACATCGTTTACACTCACAAGGACCTGGATCTACAAGCATGAGTTGAAGAAAAGTGAAAGTAGTCGACGATCAGTTAGAGCCCCCACGGCCTTATCGTGACAATAACGTTGGCTGTAGCTGTCTTGTTGATCATCTGCTGCTAACAGGAAGGGATAGGTATCACTTTGAGCAGTCACCTTACCTCAATTCAGAGTCTTGTTTGTGTAATTTAGATGTGGTCAAAAGCTCGTAGGATCTCATAGTTTGCAACAATAATGGCTGATTTAGTCAATCGATAGTAGTATGATTCATAAATTATTTGTCCTAGTTACTGGTTACATTATGCTAGTGCTATATTTTAGCTTCATATCCATATTGTTTTGTTCTTGAGTTCCACATCTCTGACTATGCTACGTCAAAATTAAGACTTATTACTGCTGCAACTCTGAGTATGGATCATTTACACTTTAGATACTTAAAAAATAATTCAGAAGCTAGAAAGGATGCAAAGTAGTAGCAATTGATATATCATTAGGGCCTCACAAATATTCAAGTGATTGAACCCAATATCTGAAAGTGGAATCAACATCATTGGATTTCTATGTCGACGTTTAAAGCAAAAATAAGCTCATCCTATCTCTACATCTTCTTCTTATGCACTTAGATATTTCTCGATTCTCTTCAGCCATGCCACGTATTCTTTGGTGTCTTTCTCAATCATATACTCGTGCAAGAAATTGGTTGTGCTCGGTTTGATCCCTCTAATCTCCAGATACCTGTGCATAGCCTTCTGCAAATTCTCATCCAAATCCCTGAGCAACAAGAACAAACATACCAGACTCAACCACCAACCAACAAAACAGTTTCAAAACATGTCGAACGAATACAGAGTACACTTACGAAAAGTCAGGTCCCCCATAAGCAATTTGTTCCTCAGACATCTCAGGATTTTTCACCGACAAACTGTCAATAAAAATCTCATCAGGAAAAGCAGTGCAACTGAACTCAAGATAGGGTCCGCTCTTCTTGGAGGTTTTAACAACCAATGGAATACTAGATTGGTTTGCGCCTACAACTGTTTCTTCACTGCCGGTAACAAGGTCAGGCATGTGCACGTCGACACTTATGGTTTCACCTTGATACTCTCTAGTTAGAGTTATAGTTCCCTTTCCAACACGATCTTCAATTTTGAAAGGGAAGCCCTCGGGCACCTTTTGCTCAGTCTGATGGAAACAAGGAAACGATTATAGTTTTCTGCTGGAAGAACATATTAGAAACAACCAAAACATATAAATAGCTACACAAATAAAATCTTGACATCATAAACTAATATAATAGACATACTAAATGCATCTCATATTCCACCTGCATCAGACTAGCACCACAAATAACGAGACAATCATAATCCAGGGTATAACAGAGTTCTTACAGCAACTATTGATAGTTGAAACTAATGCACTCGGGTGCTCACTGAAATAACAAAAAACAAAACTCAGATCTTGCGTTTGCTTTGCTTTCTATGACTAGTTTGTTTCTTAATTGTTGAGACATGTGTGCATAACAGCCACAATCGAGTGCGAACGCAGTAAAAAGAGAACCTTGAGGTAAAGGGATGTACTATTGACAAAGATGAAGTCATAAAAGCAAATTCTCAGTAACCCAGAAAAAAAAAAGTTATCATAACAATTAACAGTCACATGGCAATTGAGCTCTAAGAACATTACAAAAACCACACGCAATATATAGTCTTATCTAAATCTGAAACAAAACAGAGAGATGGCAGAGTAAGTACAGACCTCTTCTTGAAGGAGAGATTCAGTAACGCATTCAATCTCGTACTTTATGCTATCGGGTAGCGATTCAGCGGAAGTGGTGTCGGTGGAATAACGGTGGGGAAAAGAAGGGAATAACTTCTGTGGCGAGATGCACCACCGCCGGCCGTTGACGGCGGAGGATAGGGCTGAGCTGAAGTTCCGGTGAGAGAACCATCGACATCTGGCGGAAGCCCGGGTGGCCAAAGGTACAATTCTGGAAGCACTCCGAACAAGACTGCTGACAGACATTTGAGGGTTTAGGGTTTTAGGATAGTGAATTTGCTTCGACTGCTAAACCAACTTCTTTAATTATTCGATGTGCAAAAAATAAAATAGAATCAACCTAATAATTAAGAAATTACGAAAATGATCATTTTCACCAATATTTATATGATCATAATTTTTTTATTTACTACAAATTTCACTTTTATAAAAGCGTGTGCTACCCTCCGTCCCATCAATCTTGATCTATTTAATCAAAACTGTAATGGGATGTTTGATTTGGTAGATGAGATAGATTAGATAGATAGGATAATAGATGATGAGATTATTTGAATTATATAATCAGTTTTGTTTGATTGATTATAATGTTTGATAAATTATGTGATTATAATTAAAATATAGAAAAATACATAAATTGCCCTTTATCGAGATACGTGGAGTGTGAGTTTACTTGTATTTTTGTAAATAACAAAATAAATTAGGATAATTTTGTAAATTTGTGATGCTTGATTAATAAACAAGTCTAATCAAGTCAAGTTTGAGTTGATTAATAATCAAGGAATTCGTTGATTATATGCGGGCCGGATATTCTATCTCGGACCAAATCAAGCAAACCAAACACTTAATTGTGCTTAATTATTTTATTAATCACACCTAATAAGACTAATCAAGCAAACTAAACGCTCTCTAAGTATTTTTTGGTTAAAATTACCAAGATTAATAAGATAGGGGAGTAATATACAACGCAACAATTAAAAATCACACATTTTTTTTAATGGATTAGATAATTGTAATTTTTAATTGATTTTTCCTTTATGGGAATGTAATCAATAGTCTTATTGCGGTGCTTCTAAGTCATTCTAACACTAAAGATTAAAGTGGATCTTAAATACACATGATATATGACTACACAAGAAAATTAGTAAGTGCTCAACTTGTTTTCTTTACTTTTTTTTATAGGAAGATTAAGATATTATGGTGATTCTATTTTTAATTTAAAATCATATAGATCAATGTAACCTTTAAAAGTTTGTGTAATATGATAATATTAATATTATTTTCATATAAATTAGTGTAGTTTAGAATTAGAGGTGTTCATAATTACAGTGCACAATTATATTATCTTGAAATTATAATCGAACCGTGATTATTATAGTTCATGATTCAAAATAAAAAACGTTTAAGATGATTACGGTCTCAAATTTTTATTTCTAATTCTAAATTCTCAATTATATAGAAACTAATAATAATAAATAATAACAAACTTAGTAATATTTCATTCGTCCCACTTGTTTAGACAAATTTAATTTTGACATATAAATTAATATTTAATTATAATTATTTTGAAAGAGATAATTTGTGTTTTAAAAAATTTCAAATAAAAAAATATAGTATTAAATAATTGTACAACTAAAAAAATTATCTAAATAAGCCCAATCCAAGACTTGTGGTTATTAATGACATCTCTTTATTTATGACGTGTAACATATATAATTATAAATTATATAATTATTATCTAACTAACATAACCGAATACTAACAAACTCTACTCTAAATTAATGGAAATAATAAAATTATATCACTACACTACTAAATTAACGATGGACATATTAATTTAGGTCGACATTTTAAAAAAGCATTGCAATAACTTTTATCACATCGTAAGATTTATTTAAAACTTTTATCATCTAATATAAACTTCTTAATATCTGAAAATAGCGGTTAAACCGTTAAATATAAACTTGAGGTCTTTTTTTCTGATATTCTATACGTGTATATAAAGGAAATATTTTAGGTTTATATTTTTATTACAAGAACACAAAAGTCTACTTCTTTGACAAATATTATTTGAAAAATGAAAATGTCCAAGAGTTGAATGAGTGGGTGACGAATACATTTTCAAACAAAGGGTGTCGAAATCTATGTGGCTACGATAAATGAACGAGTCATCATATCTATTATTCTGTCTACTTCTTACATGAAAAGCATAAAATACAGCAAAAGACATACTCTTTGTGTTCCATTTTACTATTTATTTTTCAGCTTTTCTTTTCTATTTTTTCACTTGGTATTTGGTAAGGTTGGTAAAGGATCAAAGCAGATGATTCGGGTTGTGAGATTCAGATCAAAAATCAGCCCTTCTTCTTCGGTAATCACTCTTTTCATCAATTCGCACTTTGAATAAAACTGAATCAGAGTGGAGGAGGAGCTGAATTTACAGACAGATATTCGAAAGGCGGAGGAAAGTGAAAGAAAATTAATGGTTATTCAAAAGTATTATGTTCCTGATTTTCAATCTCGTGGAGGAATGTTTTGAGTGAATCCCACTGTCCCATCTGTCTTGGGGAGCTAACCCATCTCATGAAGATTCAATCTTTACCAGGAAAAAAAGGTAAATTGCACATATCGTGTGCATAATATATAAATATATATATAGAGAGAGAGAGAGAGGAAGAAAGGAGGAGAGAAAGAGATGAAGGAGCTGTTCGGAAGTCCAGGGAGGAAAAGTGGGCTAATTTTGAGGATCGGACAATGTGTGTCTGCAGCTGCTTCAATAGGGGTCATGGCCTCTGCTTCTGGCTTCTCAACCACTACTGCATTTTGGTAATTATTTTCTTCCCTTTATATTCTGCTAATAATTGTTTTCTTCTAGCTGTTTTCTGTTTATGGGTGCTGGTCAGAATTGGGAAAGACAGTTGTATGTGCGGCAGTTAGGTGATTCTTTATTGCACTCGCACTAGAGGAGTTTCAAAAGTAGAAATCTATAGTTTCCTGTTTCTGGTAACTTGTTTTATTTAGTATTTATGGCAAATTGGTGGTTTTTGGTTGATATTGAGAAGTGTGTCTCGTTTTTAACCAGTCCAGTTTAGCACAAGCTATTCTTCATATGCAATGTTAGGAGAAAAGATTTAGCATTCTCGTTGATTTGTAGGTTGATGCTTTTGATGATAGTGAATTTGTTGACAATGATACTAATTTAGTTTCTGAATTTCATAGTTAGACAATGGTTGCTTTCCATTCTTGGATGGCAATACTTGTGTGGCTAAAAGTAGTACATGCTTAAGTAGAGAAGTTTCTTACTAATGGCTGGAACATTTTGTGCTCTCAGCTACTTAATTGCATCAATGGGGCTTCAGGTTTTGTGGAGCTTTGGACTCATGTGCCTTGACATACATGCTTTGAGGTTCAACAAGGACCTGCATACTAACATTATTGTGAGCCTGTTCGTTGTCGGTGATTGGGTAAGTGACACTATCTTTTAATTCATTAGTTTAAACTGCCATTACTTTCACATGATCACATCATATTTACACAGGGAAGTTTGTCCCGCCCATCACTTGCTGAAAGATACTATCGAATCATATAAAAAGTTCTCCTTTCATTTATGTGAACTTGTCTAACTGCGCTGACGCATGTGTAAGTCATCTTTTACTTTCACTATCTGTATGGACACCTAAACCCAAGGTGTCCAGTCCCAAGCCTTAATAAGTAAAGATAACTACAGTTTTTGGTCCATTGACAGATAAAATATGCTTAACTTAACTGCTAAAATCTACAAGTCCCAGAAAGTCCCAGAAATGCTGGTGCTGTCATAGTGCAGATTGCCATTTTTTATGTAATTGTTTTGACTTTGTTTGTTTGATTGAGAGCTTATACAATTTTGTGGTGGAGACAGGCTATAGTATTAGTATATGTGTTTCGATAAATGTTAGAGAACTCTTTTCTTGGAAAGCATTATCATAGTCTTGGTTAGAAAATGAAGATTTACAAATATGTAGTGTATTTAAGTATTTAACTATAGATAAATATGAAGAAAAAATATGGGAGCCGATTACATCTTCTAGAAAATGCAAGTGTTGAATGAGAAGACAGGCAACCTCCCATTTCTGCAATACTTATAGACTTTTAGAACATGAAGCGGGAATTTTGGTGCCACATTTAGTCACTGCTTGATTTGAGTAGGACATGAGGTTCCTTGCTAGTAGCAGTAAAGTGTAGGCTGTCTTATATTTTCCTTGTCGACAAAAAATTTCCGTATTAGGCTTGCTATTCATCTGGGGGTAGCACTATATCAGTGGTGACTTTTGAAGTGGATATGTAATTCACTATGCATGTTACTTTGTTACAAGTACTCTAGAAGTACTGCTCAGTTGAGCCTAGCGATCAGTACTATTACATTACAAATTTATTTGCTGTTGGATGAAAACTAATGGTATAAATAGAAAAGAAAGTATAAGAATGAGTCAGACATTCGGTGACAAGTAGTTGGACAAAGATCAGGAGGAATAGCTAACTCCTCTCTAGGATGTATGTTGCCCTTCTTTTTTCAAGTGAGGGTAACTTCTAATAATTTGCGTTACTTCTGAATTCCGGATTCATATATATGTGCATATGACCATTTTGGGACTTAATCTGAATACTTGCACTATGCTCACATTCTACTGTAAATTACTGTTAGTATTTTTATAAAGCATGCATTTTATGTTGAATATGGAACAATTTAACATTCATGAATATTTACCAACCTTAGTAGTTTGGACTTGTTATCCACAATCACTTGACAGAAAAAAGATATTTTGCCAACCACGAGTTACCTGACATAGTACTTTTGGATAGTTCATCTTACATGCTATTTACTTGGAGCCTTTTTCTATTTGCAAAAGCTACAAAGTATATTTGGATGAGGATAAGAGGAGCTTCACTTATCATGCCCTTGTGTTTCCAACCAAGATGCTTACCTAATTACATCTGGTACCAACTTTAGTAAAGTAAACATGCATTTCATATTAACTCATAAGTAGCTCATGTCACTTTCCAGAGGGCATAGAATTTTGCAGGTTCCGGCTTTAGCTAAAAAGCATCCCTGAGATCATAGAGAGCCTAATATCTGAAATTATAATTGTATTGAAATGAAAATACAACTGAAGTATATTACTACCACAAAATCTTAAATTGAGCTTGAGCTCAGATTTCCTATCAGTATGTGTTCCTCATCCAAGCATACACCATAATTTAATATGAAGATAAGCTTGTTTTAAATGGATTTGTTTGGCCATTTTTACTGTGCTCGACGTGGTGTTATATCCCCCATTGTGTGTGTGATGAAAGGCATAGGGAATTCAACTCCCAAAATTCCATTATACAAAGTCTATGCATGAAATAATGCATGCACTATGTGCAAGGATTTTGTTCTCCACTCGAGACAGTCTCTAATGAGCTGAAATTTTATACATACGAACTCGTATTAGAATATATTTGGTGATGGCTGATTATCCTGCAAAGAGGCATGACACTAGTACTATGCATAGCTGGATCCTTTATGCTGTTTCTTTTTGTTTATCAAAATACTGCCATTGCCCAATGGTCAGGAAAATGTATACGTATCAATCACTACAAGTTTACAATGATATTTCATGATCCTATGAAATAGCTATGACTTTGCTTGTACATCCAAGATACATAGATGCAAATGCTCTCTTGGTAGCTTACCTTTCTTCAATGACTATCAATGCAGGTACTTAATTTATTAATCCATTTTGCAGGTGACTGCTACTTTATCTCTTGCAGCTGCATGCTCCTCTGCTGGTGTTATGGTGCTCTTCACTAGGGATACCGATATTTGCAATATGGATCTGAAACTGTCGTGTGAAATGTTTCAGATATCCATAGCTTTTGCTTTCGTTTCGTGGCTTCTTCTTGCCATATCTTCTTACATCATGTTTTGGCTTGTGGCATCAATCTAAATGCTTCTTCTTAAACCACGCGGTCGTAGTGCCAATGTATATATGCTCGATTTTGGAAGAGTTTTGACTTACCTTGTTATGAACCTCAGTCCTTCCCTTGTGATTAGGGATGAGATTTGTTTGTAACATGACATTTGAGTAATTCGTGGGCTATTCTTAAACAGCATTTCTTAAATGATATCTGAACCATACAACTACATTGTTTTATTTCACCCATTGGTTACAACAAATTATTCAGAAGCTGCATGAAGAGAGAATTAATTCTATGGACAATAATAGATTACACATTTTCACATCAGAGTCTATCCTTTGGCAGCGACTGACTTCTACAATTAATCAGGAAGGAAACACAAAAATTGATACAGAAAAGGAGAGGGAGAACAAGAACAGACTCGTTAGAGAATCATTTAATTTATTAAACAGTGTTAAACAGCAGGCCTCTACATTACTATCTCTGGTTTCAAGATGCTGGACTTGATCTCCTTGTGAGGCAAAACAACCCCTCCATTGCTGTAAATTTCGTCGCAGACATGAACGTCTTCTCCAAGAATGGTCATGTTCTCCACCCGAGCCCACTTGCCAACGGTTGAATGCCAGCCAATGATACTTGATGATATGCAAGCATGTTTCTTGATGCGGACTCCACGCATAACTGTGCAGCGAGATAGCCTCACACCTGACTCAACCACGCAACCGGGGCCGATTGCAACATCAGGGCCAATCAAGCATCCCTCCCCAATTGTTGCACTTTCATCCACCAAGACATTTCCGATTATGTGAGTTCCAGATGCCAATTTAGGAGAAGATTTCTTCCTTAATGAGTCCAGGTAAAGTCTTAGACCAGTGATGTAATCCCTTGGCTGTCCAATGTCCATCCAGAAACCAGGCAAGACCATTGCGTACAGTTTTTCTGCAGTAGCAATTTCAGGGAAAACCTCCTTCTCTATTGATGTGGGGCGTAGTTGGATACGATCAAGCACTGAAGGGTTCAGAAGGTAAATGCCAGCATTGATTTTGTTACCCACGAATAACTTTGGCTTCTCGACAAACCTCTCAACCTTTCCAGTAGATTCTTCCATAACGACAACACCGTATTTTGAAGGTTCATCCACCTAGATCAACAAATACAAACTACTTTATTATCATCAACATTTTGATCAAGGTCTTTGTCCCAACTCAACAATCATAAACACTGAACCACATACATATCAAAAATGGCCTTACCTTGGTCACCATAATAGAAGCTTCACCTCCATGGGATTTATGGAACTCAATCATCTCTTTCAGTGGATACTCACTGATAACATCACTATTAAGAACAAAAAATGGCTCACCAGATTTATCTATCAGCTTGTCCCTAGCCAAGGCAAGGGGACCGGCTGTTCCAAGAGGTTCAGTCTCTTGTGAACATGTAATCTTAATCTCAAGCTTCGCCTCAAAATCTTTCAAGAAGTTCATCATGACCTGGAGAAGAAGGCAGTCGTGTTAGTACAGCAGAAAACAGAAACTGAAGGATCTTTACAACATTAAGTCACACTGAGACAACAATCAGCAGCTCACCTCGGGCTGATAATTGATAGCAAGGACTACTTCCGTTACTCCAATAGCCTTGAGGGCTTCTATCTGATACAATAAGAAGTGTTAGCGGTGAGAATGGTGCCTAAAAGACATGCAGCATATCTGAACATGCTGTGCAGGTAATAAAGCATATAGGTAATATAACCCTCACAATTCTGAAATACTGTACCTGGTGCAAAATCATGGGCTTGTTGGCAAACTCCACCAGCGGCTTGGGCACACTCAGTGTCAGTGGCCTCAATCTAGTGCCGAATCCTCCAACAAGAATCAGCGCCTTCATTCTTACCTGTATAAGTCTTTAATAGATTAACTTGATGACCCAAAACAAATTACAAAATAAGTCTTCACTTATGCATGTAGGGGAGAGTAAGGCTCCATGAAACTCTACAATAATGTGATGATAAGTGTCATGCTCTAAGCAATGTTGTCGGCTTCCATAACCGTCTTGTACTAAAATTGTCACAAATTCGATGAATGCATGGAGGGGCTAGGAAACAAGGCCATAACCGCAGTTGGAAATAGTCAAAAACAAAAAATTAAAGCTGTAGTTGAGGAAATAGAAAGTAAACTGTAAACCCACTAACACATCATAAAGAAAAATCACTTCACATATAGTCAACTACTCAAGAGGGTATGCTGAAAATTATAGTTAGCATTTCTCTGAAGCAAAAGAAAAGCCAAAGAGAGATTACCGATGACACAATGGGCACCAGAACAACAACATCTCAAAACAATACAAAGAACATTAAGATGTAACAGGTAAAAAAAACTCATATTTTGCTTCAAGAATCTACACCTGGATTTAGGAACTCCAAATGATAAAGTCAAATTAAGAGTCAACAGTAGCTTTAAATATAAATGACTTAGACAAAAAAGATGATCAATAGCTCAGCAATTGTCTCTCTTATCTTAGAAATTATATTCTGCATATAGTCATATTCCTCATCTACATTACAAATAGCATCTACAGGGCCCCATCCATCAAATTAATCTTCTGAAACCCAGTCATTTTTCAGCCTGAACTATTTGTTCCACCATATCTCTCCAGCTGCACCACTCGCAACCTAAAACTATGAGATACACACAGAATGTGAATGAATAAATAAGGGGATGCCATTGCAATTTGACGTCTTTGTATGAGTACCAAACCACCGGGGCAAAGGCCGATCCACCCAACAACATTTCATTCAAAAACTAATTGGAAAAAAAAACTCAAGACTTTATTTCAACAAAGCCACAAGATCCCACCAAAATGAAGCTAATCAACACAAACAATAGAAGATCGAATTCCACAGTCAATGAGACAAAAATAGACCATCATTGTAGATTTCCCCTCCAACGTCACAATCAAAACGGACATATCCCAAAAAAATAAAAGAGAAATATTGGTTTAACCCAGAAAATGTACCTTTTTGGGATTCACAGCAGATCTAGGCCGAGTCAATAAGCAAGTCGGGACCGAGTGAACAAATGGTACACAATCCCCAGCCTACCACAAACCCCAACGATTTGTGGTTTCCTCAAGGTGTCTCTATACGCGTGACTAGAGAGAGGTGTCGGTAATGGCGTTTGTAGGACAAGCAAAGAAAGCTTGGGAATGAAGGACTTATATAAATCATATATAGATACATTTGCATTTGTATGTATATATAACGAACTGCTGACCATTCCTCGACTTACTTTTATCAATTCAAGAAACCCAATTTAATTATATACTTTATTTAGTTGTGAATTATAGTCAAAATAAGTTACTGCTTGCCAGAATAAGTCGTTAAGAGATCCCTAAATATTCTAACAATCTTTAAATAAACAAAATAAGTGACTGCAATTTGGATTTTGTTTCTCTAAATCAATATTTTTGCTTTGCATGTTTTCCATTCACATATCCCCTCCCCCCCTTTCAAACGTTAAATAGTTTTTAATCACCTCGAATATTAGGGCTGGAAATTCGGATCGATTATTTCGGATAATTACTAACCGGACTGAAATTTTCAGTTATTCGATAATCGATAATTAATGCAATTTTCGGATAGCGGATCGATTATCGGATAGTATTTTTCGTAATTTTTGGTTATCGATTATATCCGATAACCGATTGGATATAACCGAAAAACCGAAATAACCGAAATTTTAATTTAAAATTTATATATTTTATTTTTATAAATATATTTTATATTTTTAATAATTATTTTTATAGACATATTTTTTATTTTTAATAATTATTCCATATTTATTACATAAAAAACAAATAGTTGATATTAAACTTATTTAATTTTAATTTTTTAATAAAAACATCGGTTATTTCAGTTATTTCGGATTACCGATTCAACTAACCGAACGGTTAGCGGTTAACCGAAATTCGTAATTCGATTCGATTTCGGTTAGTGATTTTTGGGTAATTCGATTTCGGGTAACCGCAATTTTCGATTCGGTTAACCGAACCTCACCGAACTCCAGCCCTATCGAATATTGGGGGCTATAATTATTTTAATATTCATGAATAACATTAAGGAAAAACTATTTATTTTCATTGCAGAAATTAAGGGACTCTTCTCAAATCAGGAAAAAATAGAAAGTAATTTTTTTTTTAAAAACGTTATGTTACGATTAGGTAAAATATCATACCGTCCAAGATTTATATAAAATGCACATTTTAAGTTATTTGAATATCAGTTACAAATAGCGGTAGTATATAATATAATAGTGTTACATGTTAGGGACAACAATCCGAATTAGTAAATGATGATAAGTTCACATTGATTAAAATAATATTATATACATTAAATTAATTTTGTCACCTTTTGATTTTGGGGATAATATTATAATACATTAAATTAATTTTGTTGACTTTTGATTTCGGGAATAATATTGTAATACATTAACTTTATTTTGCCACCTTGTATATTGCGTAAGTTTAAACGGAATCATCTAATTTTATATAAAAAGAGTTCTATTTGAAATTCAAATGACAATTAACAAACACTCTCTCGAATCTGTTTGACAAAAAATATGATTTTTAGAATTATCTTGAATGAGATATATAAGAAAATAATAAACAAACTAAACAAATTATAAGAAATTGATTTTATGCGAACTTCAGATATTACATCTTTGTATATACGATAATGCATTAATTGTATGATGTTATACGATTATATATTTCATAATAAAGTAATAGTACATCTTTAATTAATAGTATCTGTAAATCATACAAAAATGAGAAAAAAATAGTCCCATATATATAGAGATCGAGAGGGAGAGATCTTAGTATTTAGCTTTGTTTTATTACGATTCAATGCCAAATAATTTCCTGCAACTAAGATATATATTCATTTATATCGGGTAATAAATAAAGCAATCGTGATCCTATTAATTTATTTAAAATATCATAAAACGAATTTTTAGAAAACCCATTCTCGCATGAATTGCTAAGAATCCGATAAATCAAATTTCCTTCTACGTATCATTAATTGGACATATACGAATATCCCGTATAGCTATAAACAAAAACTAAAACTAAAACTTATTTAGTCATAGTCGATGCGTCATATCTCCATCATACTCTACTACTTTCTACAGGAAAACAATTAAAGAAATTACAAGGAACGTAAAATTTTGAAAAAATAAGTTGCTTTTAATTTCCAAAAAATAATAATAATAATTATTATTATTATTTTGAAGAAGTATAATTATTCTTGCATGCTAATTATTATTATTATCATCATAATCATTTATTGCATTTATCAAGAAAGTGTATTTCTTTTTTTTTTTGGTGGCTTGGCCCATAGGCAGGGGCGACGCTTCTAGTAGGACTGTCGTTTGTCTTTTCTTACTAATCACCTAATCCACATTTAATTAAATATTAATGAAATAATTATGAATACCAGTCATAATCCGTGGATGGAAAGGGCCATTAAAACGTGATTATGAGCTGATTAATGAAGTTTATTTAACGATACCCAAGCTGTACATCTTTATTGCGTGAAAGAGAGATTCCCCCATATTCAAGCATCATTAGATTAACTTGAGTGACACCACATTAATTAATATTATAATCACAACTTAATTAAACTTAAAGGTCAATTACGCGGAATAGATTTTGGTTTATAATAATAATTTGTTCTTTTTAATTAGTTTGGACTTTGGGGTTACATGCATGCACCCGTTATTTTCGGCGTTCAGATTATATTAATTAATTTTAACCTTTTTCACGTGGGAAGGAAAATCTAATCTTTAAGAAATGATGTTTGGTCTTCTTATTATAATAAATCCACCTTTAAAATAATTTATTGTGTACATAAAGTCAACTCTATATATATAGTTGCTTTCGCTCCAACCTTCATTAAAATGCATATATTGTCAACTGAAAAAGAAAGATGCAGGAAACAAAACTATTTATACTTACCTTAAATTTTACTGAAAATAGTAGTAGCAAAACGCTACTAATTAAAAGCTCGTTATTTTTCGCCACTTCGTTTTCCAAATTAGATTCAAAGCGAAATAACCATATTTTACAGTTTAAAACGAAGTACAATTGCAAAGAATACATCTTTCATTACAATATTAGAGTAAGAAATGAAAGACTGGAAAATGCTCAATAACCCCTTTTGATCATATCGCGATTGATGATGAATGTGTTTACCTTTCTAAATGTAATATTAATACAAAAAAGAACAAAAAAAAAATGGAAGTGTTATGTTAGACGTAGAGAGTGGTGAGAGGTAAGATCTGAAATTTGAAATTATATTTCTACGTACATTATTGAGGATTTGGTGATGCACATGACATGACATGGCCACCCATCATTTATGTATTTTGTAATGACTAAGAGAAGCAACCACTCGTTCATTTTTATATCAAAATTTCAATTTCTTATTAGTTTTGGGTCTTGGATTGTTAATATCTCTCTACCTTTTTTCCAATTGCAGTCATTCCTCTTTCACTCTCTTTTTCCTCCATATTTATTTTGTTGCTGGCAAATATGTTGAATGAATTATAAATTCTTCTCCAAACCTTTATTAGAAACGTGCATTTCTATTATATGTCAAAATTTTCTGATAATTTTGTGTTTATGTGTTTTAGTTGAGAATTGAAGTGGGAACAGGAGAGGAAGTATGCGTGTGTCAAATATTGGATCTTTCATATCAAGGCCCAAAAGAAGTCTATGGACCATAGCCCACCTCTATAATTTTTGAAACCATATTATTTTGATATATATATATAGGAATTGTGAGAACACTCTCTTATGTAAGGGACTTTTAAAAACTTTTCAGGATTTTTATGACTTTTAAGATTTTGCAGAATTCTGTAAAGACTTTTTAATCAGGATTATAATGGATTCTATACACTACAAAAAAACGTAAAAATGGCGACGGACGGGACGACGGATTGGATTTCCGTCGTCTGCTGGCGACGGACTGGCGACGGACTCAGTTGACGACGGATTGGCGACGGACTGGCGACCAATTTTTGGCGCGTTTGAAGGCGCCAAACCTAACGACGGACTGGACGACGGACCAGTCCGTCGTTAGGTTTTTTTTATTTTTATTTTTAATTTTATTGCTGACGACGGACTGGTCCGTCGTCCAGTCCGTCGTCCAGCCCTTTAAATCAGTGTCTCCCTCCTTTCGCGAAAATCAGACGCTGCAACACAAATTCTCCCCCACCGGCGCATTCTCCGGCGATCTGACGTTCCAACCATTGTAATTGCGTAATGTAAGTCGAATCTTTCCATCTTCCTTCCCCTCTTTCTATTTCTATCATTTTTTTGAAATTTTGCCCATATTTTGGAAGATTCGTCCGCTGCCGCCCTCCCCCTCCCTGCTCTGGCCGCCGCCGCCTCTCCCCGGCTGTCCCGACGCCGTCCCCGTCGCTGCCCAACACCTCTGCACGTTAATTTACATTGTATTTTATTTTAATTATTATTTTGTTAATGTTATAATTATTTTTGTTAATTGTATGTTATTGGTATGTTAATTGTATGTTATTTTTGTTAATTGTATGTTAACTAACTATTTTATAATTATTGTTATTTTTTACAATTATTTATAATTAGGTTATGTGATAATTATACATATTTATCTAATTTAGTTGAATTAATTAGAGTTTTTTTATTAATTATAGTAGGTTGAGTTATGTTAATTAGGATATTGTTAGGGTATTTTATTTATGCTTTTTACTTAAGGTTAGTGTTGTTTTATTTGGTAATATATATATATATATATATATCTAATTTGTTAATTTGATATAATTTGATTTAATTAATTAGATATAAATTGATTTAATTAGTTGAATTATATTTAACTATTGAATTTGTTGATTTATTACTTGTTAGTAGAGTTTATTAGGATAATTGATTAATTTTAATTTGATTAAATGAATAAGTTAGTTTATAGTTTAGTTAATTGAATAATATAATTGAATAAAATATTTTCTAAATTACTTAGGGTTTATAAGGATAATTAATTAAATAATCTTTAACAAATTAGTGTTAGTTACTTTAGTTACTTCGCTAATTTGAATTTTTGTATTCTAATTATTGTAAATAATCCATAATAAATAAATTAGTTAAGTTAGTGTTAGTGTTGAAGATAATTGACGGATTCGTCTACTTGATGTAAATTAATTATTGCTTACTTTAATTTATTGATTAATTTGTTTAAATTATTTAATTAGGGTTTATTTATTTACGCCTGTCGCTACCCGACTCCTTTCTCAGCCTTTCCGAGCCGTCTTCTGCCGCTCCGGCGTTCCGTACTTCGGTGAAAGGTAATTAAATTATAATTATGTGGTTAAATTAATTACTTAGGTTAATTATTTAAATTTATTAGGTAATTTTTAGATTATTTAGCATTTATATATAATGAATTAGTTAATTTTTGTATTTAATTTGATTAATCATGTTAGTTAATTGTGTAGGTTAATTATACTAATTTACACCCAAATCAAGCGGACTAAGCTTTGTTCATATTTTCTCTAAGTCTGTTTAATATCATAATGAGTGAATTCATTGTTTATTTTAAATTATTGTTTTTATTGACACAAACATATAATGTAGATGTTTAATTAGTTTGTAGTTGATTTTTTCTAATTTCTAATTAATTTTGGTAATATTGTATAACGAAATGGGAGATTTATAACATTGGGATAGACATAATTAATTTCTTAAGGATCTTCTCCCTTTGGGATAGATTTTGATTATGTCTTAAGGATCTTCTCCCAATATGTGTAATATTATGTTGTGGTGGTTTGATTAGATACATGTGTTGCGATTTTTTAATTATTATGTACGAATGTTATGATCATGTTGGGATATTTTCATGATTGTGTCAGCTGGCTGTTTTGATTAGATCTAGTGATATGAGATATATATTAATTTGGATGCAATCAACTGCCAATCTCCAAAAATTAAGGACCAAATTAAATGACCGAAAATAACCAAATTAATGCAATCAAGTGCAAATGAACTTATAATATTCGCCGACAAACCATAATTCTCAACCTCGGAACATAATTTTCATAATTCCCGACTTCTATTGTCGTCCACTATTCTACTCCAAATCAACTTATAATGCTCTTCCTCTACTTAACTTCAAATAATTCAACTGAATCATAACACTTTCCTAAGTGAGTCTATGTTTACGCGTGTGCAATCTTCATTCAAATTAATGTCTCATTTAATCAACCACTAATATATTTATTTTCAACATAATAGATGTCTTACTCTCGGCGAGAGGATGTGGGGACCCCTAGTGGTAGGGGTACACGCCGATCACAGCTATCCCATGGACGGGGTAGTTCCCCGGGCTCATCCTCTGGATATGAGTCCGGGACCGGCGGTCTCAGCCACCATATTGGTGGCATACACATAGGCGGTCCGTCTTCTGGCTCTGACGGTGATGGTCAGTTGGAGCGTAGACCCACAGGAGACGTTGTTCTTTCTGTGAGTGAGTTGGGGTACGTAAATGCAACCACATCTTCAATTTTGATAATTATTTAATTAGTTATTCCAAAATCTAACATAAATCATTCTAAAATTAATTATACAGGGGATTTTACCCGCATGCCGACCCGGCAGATTACATTTGGAAACTATTTAAGATAGTTCCCAACCCGACTGGCTACAGTTGGAAGCTCACGCCTGAGGACGTGAGACAGCGATATTGGGAGGAGTTTAAGGTTCGAAAATTTACTATAACTTTCAAATTCATTCTTAATTAAAAATTATAACTACAATTTCTAACACACATTTTCAATGCTAGAAAAAATTTACTTGGGAGCCGGCACTCGATGCCAGGATTCGGGCATTATGGTATGATAAGATCCGGGAGAGATATAAGGATTATATCTGCGGGATCAAGAGGAGGAGGAATGATCCGCCACCCAGAGGTGGGAAGCCTGGGTGGTGGACGGATGATGTCTGGATGGGTTGGCTCGCTTACTGGTCCCGGGATGAGGTTGTGGCCAAATCCCAGGCAGCGAGGCGCAACCGGTTGTCTGAACCCCAGGGACCGGGTACTGGTCCTATCAAGCACAGGGGAGGGTCCAAGTCGGTCATGCAACGAGCTGAGGAATAGGTAATAATATACTTCAAATAATAATACTAATTATGTGGTACAATTTTAATTCATATACACATGTTTCAATGACACAACTCCAATATTGTGATCTGATGCATAGGGTCGTGAGCGGGGAGTAGCTCCGATTTCGTGCATGTTCGACTCCTTTCTGGACGAGCATCGATACGCGGACGGGACATACACCGATCCGAAATCTGAGGCGATAGCGGTAAGTTTTAATTTAAATCTAATATATATATATATATGTATTAGATTTTCAATATTTATAATATGTATACTAACAATTGTTCATTTCTCGTTTACATGCAATCAGACTGAGGTGTTTCGCCGTGCTGACGAGGAGCGGGCCCAGCTACCCGAGGGGGACCACGATGCAGTCGACATCAACGAGCTGTATCTGGAGGTTCTTGGCGGCCCGGACAAGAAGAAGAGGCTGTTCGGCACGGGAGGCGCGGCGAAGGCCTTGAGAGCTTCCAGATTCGGGGGATCCTCGTCCGCATCACGCCCATCCAGAGACGAGGTTGAGGAGCTGCGGCGCCGAGTCGAGGAGCAGGATCGCGAACGCCGTGAGTACCTGGCTGAGCAGCAGAGATTAGCTCAGCAGATGGCGCTCATGCAGTCTCAGCATGCCGAGATGCTGCGCTGGATGCAGTCTCAGCAGGGAGGTCCACCCTTCTTTCCCTCTTATCAGCCTCCCCCGTCTGATCCCCCTCCCCAGTTTCCTCCTGATGATGACTACGATTCGTAGATGCTACTGATACATTTACTATTATTTTATTTTTTGGTTTGTCGTGGGATGTGACTGATACAATTATTTATTTTGTTCATTATATGAAATCCGCGTTCATTTTGAATTTCATTTGATTGGTTCAATTTTAAATTATTGTTCAATGTTGGATTATGTTTGTATTGTTTGTTATGACATGTTTTAGGTAATGAATAATAAAAAAACAAAATTATTTATTAAAATAAAAAAAAAAATATTACCTGGCGACGGACTGCAGTCCGTCGCCAGGTCAACGGTCAACGGTATCTGGCGACGGACTGCAGTCCGTCGCCACTAACGACGGATTAAATCCGTCGTTAGCTTTCCGGCGCCGTCAACGGTCTCCGGCAGTCTCTGACGACGGATTTTAGTCCGTCGCCACTAACGACGGACTGTATTTTCCGTCGTCCGGCGGGCTAACGACGAACGAAATACAGACGGAAAATATCCGTCGCCAGTCCGTCGCTAAGCCCCCGGGACGACGGATTTCTTCTCCTAACGACGGATTTTTCCGTCGCCAGAAGCTGTTTTTTTTGTAGTGATAGGATTTTGTAAAGACTTTTTAATCAGGATTTTAATGGATTCTGTAAGATTTTATAAACTTTGCAGAATTTCATGATTTATGACATACGACAGTTCATAATTTTTTTTTCTTTCATACATTCGAATTTATAAAGAGTCGAACACAAAATGATAATAATAATAATAATTCTCCATAATATCATTTCTCCTAAGTAGCATTCATACATTCGAATTTAAAAAGAGTCGAAGATAAAATAATAATAATAATAATTCTCCAATATCATTCCTCTTAATAACATTCATCCGCATATCCATAGTTATACTAGTCCTCCAAGCATTAGCGTCTTGTCGTTCTTGTTCTTGAGTTTGAATAATAGGCTCAAATGTATGGTCTTCATTAATCGGTAACGTTGAAGATGAAGGTTCGTCCACCGGTTCAATTGGAAATTCATCAGAACGACATTCTTTGCGAAGAAAATTATGTAGAGCTGCACATGCTAATACAAGTTCTGGTTGTGTCTTAAATAAAAATGGAGGTGCTGACTTAAAAATTGTAAACCTTGATTTAAAAATACCAAATATTCTCTCGATCACATTCCTTAAAGACGCATGACGAAGATTGAACAATTCTTATTCTACTCAATAGTGTGATTAATATATATAATTGTATATAAATTTTTTTATTAGGGTTTTATTTTGCAAACTGAAGATAATATATACGGAATATATGCTTTATTTAATAAATATTATATCCGTATGCAATATGGAATTAGTTGAAAATAAATATAAATTGTGTTATATAAGATCAATTAATAAATTTTTTATTAGTCTCAACTCTCAAGATTCAACAACGCACTAATTTTACAAAAGAAATAAAATAATACTCAGATTATACGCTTTTCTTTTGTTTCTTTTTGTGCTTTGCAAAAACAAAACGTTAAAGTCGATAATTAATGTAATATGAAATAGTGAATAAGGCAGTATGCAGCAGCGTGAATAGGGTTATATTTATAGTTCAAGAATCCAGTGAAATCTCATGGGCTTTGACCGGATTGTTAGTAATTATAAATACTACTAAAAAGTCCATCAAAATCTTTGTAACACAACAATCCCGTAAAATCCTTCTATTTTTGAATACCAGTGGATTCTTTTTAAATTGTAAAAAGTCTTGAATGAATACCGATAAATTTCACTTGACTCTTTAAAAAATTTTAAAAATCCTGATTCAATACCAGTGGATTGTTTTTAAATGACATAAAATTCTGATTGAATACCAACAGATTTTTTTACAACAAAAAAGTCTTTTAAAATCCTACGAAATTCCAAACCAATACACCCCCTAAAAATAAGTCTATGTCATTAATTTAGTAAAGATCTATACCATAGTGTAATTATTTTAAAATTAGCATCGTATCTTGAAAACCAAAAATACCCTAAAGTTAAAAATGTAAAACGATTATATAAGTAACCGGCACTTTCCTAAGTTTATGGGATTTATATCATTTATTTAAAATTAAATTCGATGCACATAATATTTATTTTTTTCATATTAAACGTCAATTTCAAAGAAAGTATAATTTTATAATTTCAAAAGTACTGTAAATGTATTACATGCTGTATATTATACTAGCATGTATAGTCTTACGTATCCATTAATGCATTTATATATTGTTGCATCACATGATTCACATCACATATGATTGTTACTTGTTCGGATGAAATGTAATACTAACCCAATTCGATTATATTAGTTATTTATTTATGCTATAAGAAATAAGACCATTTGCGATTTGGTGTGGAGCTTAGAGCCTCAAAATTCGTATGTTTGTGTAAATAGTGCGTAACTCGAAAATTGAAAGAAAATTATTTTATATTATAATTTATAAATATTAAATTTTAAATATATATTTTACGATCAAAAAATTAAATATTAAAATTATTATTATATATTTAAAATTTTGAATTTTATAATAAAAATTTAGTTATTAAAAATACTGTAATCTATTTAAGGACTTAGTTGTATAATAGTTATTTTATTATAGTAAACTAAAATAATAATTATAAATATAAAAACCTGTATTTATGAATTATTAGTTAAAAAATTAAAAGTTATCGTTAATAAAGGGTGACTGAGGAAACCTAAATACATAATGACTATATTTTTCTATAACATTTAAGTAGTTAAAATTTGAATTTGGTATATTAAAACGATTATTTTAATATGTTTTCTATTTATAAATGATATAAAATAACAAATTATTATAAATATTATTTAAAATAAATTATCTTACGTATAATGTATTGATAAAAAATCACGTTATCTTATAATTTATTAACATAATTGCATATTTTTGCTACTTAAAAATTATATCATTGCAAAATATATGTGTTACTTGAAGACTCATCCCGTGTAAAATTTATTAGTATACAATCACTCTATGTCAAATCAAATAATGATTTTTTTTTCGGATAAAATATTTATGTGGATCAAAAGTAGGAATGACAATCGGATACGACACACGGGTAGTGACTATCCATATCTGTACCCGTACCCGAAAGGGTATAAATGACAATTTACGTGCGATTATCTAACAGTAATAAATGTGATTTAGAGACACATTTGATATACAAACATAGTTTCATGGGTATATTTTAATATCATTTGTATTAGTATATGAATAGTTATTATTTTTACTCACAAAAATTATTTGCGATATACCTAGAAATATCTATCAAAATGTCCGTTAAATACTCACTCATCCATCTAATATTAACCATGTTTTTATATTTTTTTAAAAATTATATGTAAAGTAAGTATTTCCTAAAATTATATATAATATCTCTTAAATATTAATATTATATGTTTCACAAGTTGCGGGATGATGGATACCCAGAAGGTGATGGGTGGTGGGTTTGAGGGTACTCGTATTTGTTATTTTTATATAATTCTTATATAATATGGAATGACTATTATTTTATTATAATATTTTAGGTGGTTAGAATTTGGATTTTTTTTATTGAAATGACTATTTTGACATATTTCTCCTATTTAGAGGTGATATAAATTGATAAATTATTAGAAATAAATGTTATTCCCAGTAATCTATATATATATAAAACATGAAACATTCAATTTGAAATCAATTTTGTAAGTAAATCCAATTTTAATGGCAAAGATAATATTGTAACTATTAAATTAAAAAAACTAACATGATTAGAATTCGATCTCAATACTTTTATGACAAAATCTATACAATGAACCATTAGAGCATCAAGATAAGTTGAATATTAAACAATTCATAATATACATGTACAAATTAAATCTATTTATTACTAAAAACTTGTTCTATTTGACTAGGGTATATACTTATTTTTAATATTTAATACTGATAATTATAATCAATTTGTATAATTGATAAATTCAAAACTAACATATATTGACTTCATCCCACTTATTTAGACACATTTTTCTTTTTGAGTTGTCTCACTTATTTAGACACATTTATTTATTTAACAAATTTTAAAGCACAAATCATGTTTTTCAAAAGCTATTACAACTAAATATTGATATCAGTGTCAAAAGTAAATGAATTTAAATAAGTGAGACATAAGGAGTATAATTTTTCAAAAAATATTAATTTTTATGTATTATTATAAATATTAATTAAATGTTAAATTTAATAGTGAAATAATAATAGTCATTTCATTTAAGAGCTTTATTAATTTATACAATACAAGTTATATATAAATATTAAACATATTGTATTAAATAATTTCAACTTTATTAATTTACTAACTTTATTAGTAGATAATTTTAATGTTATTGGTAAAAAATATATAAGTATTAAATATATTAAATTATATAATTTTAAAAATTTTAAAAATAACTATTTTTATTTTCTCTCTCCTCTAATCTTTTCTTCCTAAAATTATTTTATTCACTTCACAAAAAAATTTATAATATGCATTTAATTTAAAGATCCTGAAAGAATTAATTTGATATAAAATAAAATAAATTTAATATATAAAAATCTTAATAAGTTAATAAATTGAAAATAATATATATATATACATATACATATTCTCATACATATAATTTGGTTTATAAAATATTTCTATATGGATCACTTATATTTATATTTATATTTTTTGTTTTTATTTTCTTTTCTTCTTTAGATATTTAATATTTTGTTATTATGCGATTTTTTATATAAATATTAATTATGAAAAAATTAATTAATTTTACTAATTCATATATCATATAAAATTAAAATACACATATTATTAAAATTAATTAATATGTAATTATTAATATAGTTATGATATATGAAATATATAACAATGTTGTATATATTGTGATAACTAATTTGATCAAAAATATATTTAGGATTAATATAATTTAATATATGAAAATAAACTTTTAAACAATAACTATTACGCGAATTTGTACTAAAATTGAAAAATAATTTTGAATGATAATTTTGTAGTTGACTTCAAATTATTAATTCGTTACATAAAATTATGTCAAATATTTATTACTCCTATTACATAAAAAAAATTAGAATTTCACAACAAAATCTAACTACAAATAATAATGATTTCAAATATATGTATTCTTAATTTTTTACCATAAATTAAGAAGATGACTTTCAAATTTATTTGTATTAATTATTATATATATATTATAAATAAATATTGGCTGAAATTTTAAATCAAACAAAAAAATATTTCATCTCAAATTAATATATAAAAAATAATTTTAATAATTTACTAAATTAACTGTTTAAATAAAAATCAAGTATGTATTTAAAATTTAAATTATTAAAAATTTAATAATAAAAAATAAATTTTTTAATTAAAATATAATTATTATTTGATTAAATAATTAATTGGACAATTAAATTGTGATGTAGAATATATAGGTTGTTAGTATTTATATAATTTTAATAATTGTTGGATTTTATATTAAATCAGGGTGTGTTATATATTTATAGTAAATATTATAATTAATAATCAAAAAATTTGAGATTTAAGATACATATATACATGTGAGATATAATTTTTTAATAAATTTTAATAAATATTAAAATTAATTAAAAAATTCTAAAGAGCAAAAATGATGATTGAAATATTCTATATAATGAACAAAATTTATTATAGGGCCTACTATCATATCTATATTATATATTATAATTAACAAAATTATTTTTAATATATTATATATTTCAATTTTGATTGAATAATTAATTTTTAACCCAAGACTTATGTGATATGCCTTCCATATGCAATCCTAATATATTATATAGATTGTGGATAGTGAAGAAGAGAAGAGAACAAGTCGCCTGACTTCCCTTTTCAGCTTTTTTTTCTGTTCTCAACCCCAATCCCAATCCCAATCCACTCCGTAACCATAACTATATCTGCAAATCAACACCATCTTCACCAAATTCTCACTCAATTCTGCTCCAATTACAAATTCCTCCGATCAAAAACCTCTAAGGCCCGCCCTAGAAACCAAAACCCGCCATTTTTTCTTTAGGGTTTTCACTATCTCATCCGCACATTTCAATGAGATGATCGTCAACTCCGGCGAACCGTACATCGCGCTCGAGTCGAGCTCGAGATCGGTTAACGAGACTGTCAATGGCACGCACAACTTCATCATCTGCGGCTACTCTCTGGCCAAGGGAATGGGCCCCGGAAAGTACGTTTCTTCTGACACTTTCAACGTCGGCGGTTATGATTGGGCGGTTTACTTTTATCCCGATGGGAAGAACCCCGAGGATTCGTCCGCGTATGTGTCGGTTTTCATCGCGTTAGCCAGCGAGGGCACCGACGTGAGGGCGCTGTTTGAGCTTTCCCTTATGGATCAGAGTGGGAAAGGAAAGAATAAGGTGCATAGTCATTTTGATCGAGCGCTCGAGAGCGGGCCTTATACGCTCAAGTACAGAGGAAGCATGTGGTAATGTGGTCTCCTCTTCAATTTATTACTGTGTTTTGATGTTTCAACTACATTTTGTTGTTTTTGGTTGCCTTTACCTCCAATGTGGTGGCTACGTGAATTAAAATGCTATAATGTAGTTGTGATTGATGACTTCTGGATAGTTAGGCGACCTTCCTTGACATTTTTATATAATTAGGGTTTTAAAAAATGGTTTTTAATTGTGGAAATTGGAAGTGGTCTCTCTAATTTTTTCTTACCAATAACTTGCGCTCATTAGGTGACTTTTTTTGCCATCCTTCATATAATCAGGGATTTAAAAATGGGTTTTGATTGTGGGAAGTGGAAATGGTGTTCGTGTCCCTAAGTTTTCTTTTTTCCTGGATGATAACATTCCCTCTTTCTTGTTGCCTTTTAGCTTCAGGGAACCTAAAAGCGAAATCCTTACAGTATTGCATCTAAATACCAGCTTTTATTTGTTTATGCAGGGGTTATAAACGATTTTTCAGAAGAACTGCTTTGGAATCTTCAGATTATCTTAAGAATGACTGCCTTTCCATGAATTGCACTGTTGGAGTAGTTCGAACTCGCATGGAGGGACCAAAATTTTTGAATGTACATGTCCCCCCGTCTGATATGGGCCAAAGTCTCAAGCATTTGCTCAATGCTGAACTTGGCTATGATATAGTTTTCCAAGTTGGAACAGAGTCATTCAAAGCCCATAAGTTAGTGCTTGCTGCCCGTTCTCCTGTATTTAGAGCTCAATTCTTTGGACTTGTTGGAAATCCTAATATTGACAAAGTGGACCTGCAGGATGTTGAGCCATCTATTTTCAAGGTTTGATTCTTGTAACATTGACCACTTTGTTATGATGAAAATAATTTGGTACAACACCAGGCATCATGAATATGGAAATAATGTATTTATTTATTTAAAGTTTTAAACCGTATGAGCTAATTGTAAGGTACTTTTTGATGCATCAGCATTCAGCTTTGATATCATATTCCCAGTGACATCTAATCTCGATTTAGGAACTTAAAGGCTGCTGTTTAAAATCCTTAATAGATGAACTGAATGTGACATGCAACTTCTTGTGGTTCTTTATTAGTCAACTCAGTGAACTTATATGGTTATTATCTACAGGCTATGCTTCATTTTATTTACTCCGATGAACTTCCTGATAGCCATGAAATTACTGATTCAACCACTGCTTCTTCTGCGATCATGATGCAACATCTACTGGCTGCTGCTGATCGATTTGGTTTAGATAGGTTGAAAACTTTATGCGAAGCAAAATTATGTGAAGAGGTTAGCACTGATACGGTGGCAACAACTCTTTCCCTGGCAGAGCAGCATCAATGCCCACAGCTCAAATCCATATGTTTAAAATTTGCTGCAACACACTTGGGAGGTGCGTGTAGTCCGTAGATCTGAGCGGTGCAATTTTTTCAGGTTATGTCAATAATAATTTTCTAGCCTGTTATCTGGAGGCATGTTATTGATGAAAATCTTCTCCATCTGTGGTGGGGATTTTTGTTTTTCTGTGCTATAATCATACTTCTGCTGCTGCTTATCCTTGTTTTCTCTCCAAAGTCCAAAGTAAGTGCAAGATGAGAGGTATTTGATAAGTAAGGTTTATGATGATGAACATAAGAATGCATCAAATTGACATGCGACCATAGACCAGTATGCTGACAATAACTTCTGTTTATCATTCAATGTTTGCTGTTGGCTGTAATATAGTCTTCACTGTAGTTTGTGGTGGATGTTTGAGTGTTTTTTTTGCTGTAGGGCATTGTGTCTTTGTATTTAATTGGATTGTTCAAAAGGCCACCTCTCCAATATTTCTTTCTCATGCATTTGATCTCCTGTATAAATTGTTATTGCATGATTCACTTGCAGGAAACAGGAGAAAATGTGGGTAACTGGGTGATGGTTGTTTCATTTATTTATTATTTATTTTTTGGAATATTGATTTAGCAGAGTACTAATTACTTGATTTGCTGTTGCAGTGGTCATGAAATCAGCAGGGTTCAAACACATGGAAGAGAGCTGTCCATCACTGCTGTCGGAATTGCTGGAAACTGTGGCTTCGGTGGATGAGAAACCGAATCTTGTATCTGGTAAGAAAAGGAGTGGCAGCAGCATCTTCGCACTGGATATGGCCGCGGCAGATAGCATAGCAGATTCTATGAATACTAATGGTAGGCGGCTGCGGAGAAGAGGCTAGTGTGTGCTATAGATGCAGATTGAAGATAAAAATGGCAAGGCTCTCTCTTATGGAACATGTTTATAGTATGCCCGTTTCTTTGTTAGTATTATTAGTCAATATAATACTAAAAATTCTCGGTGCTTGACAATGAAGCTCAGCTTTTTTATATTAGTGTCTGCATTTTCTAGTTTTATTTCTACAATCATACTCCACCTATCTTTACTAGACGTTAAAAATGTTCTAATAATAATAATAATCAAGTATATACTTGCACAAATACCAGTAAGCCTTAATTAAGTCTAATTCTTTTATTGATGCAATATTTCATGAATGAATTAGACTTGGTAAAACTTGGTAGTTCAATTCTATAGTACTCCAAATTGATGAAGAAATTTTGCATATTTGATTCAACCTTTTCCTTTTGTTGTCGATGTTGATTGCAAGAAATTCATCTGAAATTTTGCTTTATTTAATTCTTGTTTCATCGTTTAAACACCATCCCGTTCTCAATTATAAGTGGAACTGTGCTATTCTTTTCTTAAAGCATTTCCAGTACATGCATGGCCTCATTTGAAACAGTGGATTAATTCACCTAAAAAATCCAACTCTTATTCAATTCACTCCAAACACCACATCAAAACGCCAACATGAAATTTGATGCATGCAACAACTCCATCTCAACTCTACTTGTTTACTCCATGTTTCATCTTCTTTGTGTTCTAATCTCATCACACGTGCGTGTGTGCGTCTAAGAGAGAGAGAGAGAGAGAGTAACATAACTTAGCAATAGCTTCTCTTATTATTTATGTGCTTTACAATCAACGCACATTAACTCGGCAAACATTATTCTCAAAACCAAAAACAAAAAAAAAACAATAAAAAAACAAAAGAAGAAGCATGGATGGATGGGGAGGGGAGGGGAGAGTCAGACATTTTTGTTATGAAGAGGAGGATTGTTGGGTGGATTAGGCCAGAGGAAGGCCCCCATAGCGAATTGGCGTTTTTGGGTCAAATCACCGACAGCGGGGAGGCCGTACTCTGCAAGAAGGCGATCGAGCATCCACTCTGGCATGTCTTGGTACTCCCTCTTGGTGTATCTTGGGTAGTGCAATGGCATTTTGAACTCACTACTGCTGCTGCTGCTGTTTCCCTTCATTTTTCTCACACTAATTAATTTGTGATGCATGTTGTGGCCGTGGTTGCCTTTTTATATCACCTTATAAATTATAAGAGATGCATGCATATCATGAGAAGTCGATGATTCACCAGTTTCCTCCTCTCTTTCTGTTATCACTTACACAATTTGCATGCGCCTGCCTTGCCTTCATTACTTTCATCTCATCTTTTTCTACGTTACTCAAACCCTACGTGTAACATGTGTTGTGACCAATGATATGCACAAGCATGAAACCTTTTCTTGTTAATTACTATACGTTATCGAGCAGTGTTGTTTCTTAGAGAACTAGGCTTATACCGGCGCGCGGACAATATTTATTTTATAATTAATAATTTGATAAAAGCAATTAGATGTTATTATTTATAAAAATAAATTTTTAATGCAAAGAAAAATATTGGATAAATAAATACAATATAAATAATTGTAAAAAGAAAATTTATTATAAGTTTTGAAAAAAAAAATATACACAATATTTTCTTTATCTACCGCATAATTCTTACAAATTAAAATTTTCAACTTTGACTATGACAAAAGTCTTGTACGGGAAAAATAGTGGGAGAAGTTTTTAACCTTAGTTATGGAGAGGGAAGGGGAGAGAGATGGAGAAAGATAAAAAGAGACACTTAGTTTGGTGGATGTGATAGATTAGATTGATAGGATAAATGATGATGGGATTATTTGGATTAGGGTAAAAATTAAAACTACCCAATTTACAATATATGTATATTAAAAATAGCCAAAACCTAAATATTCATGTATAAATTACCCACTTTTGCAAAAAGTGGTCAAAAAGTAAAAATAATATTCTGTGGGACCCACACGTTTGACCCAACCCTACATTGTATTTTGTGTAGCATCTCTCTCTCTCTCCCACACCATCTCTTCTTCAACACCACCACCGTTAGCAACTCCCTCCCACCACCGATTGCAATCTCCCTCCCACCGGCAGGTATACTTTCACCACCCACGCGTCAATCGAGCCCTGAGCACCTCGTTGGAGACGTTCTCTGCACAGCACCTCCCTAACCTCCGTTGGCAGCTTTCACCGGTGGAGAATAGCCGTCACAACCGCCGGATCCTCCATTATTTGCACAACACCTATCTAACCTATCCATGGCCAACTCCGATGAAGAAATTCCCCTACATATTCAGGTAATCCTCAACACAATTCATTCTAATTTGTTGGAAAACAATGCATCTAGAACCGGTGAAACTTCCTACGTGAAAATATTTTTTTTTCTCCAATATGCAACTGTGTTATCGTATGCATGCTCTAAGTTGAATATTTTGATCCTTTGTTTACATAATTTAGTTTGAAATCATGTTTAGCTCGTGTTTATGCCATAACCGGTGGCACAACTCTAACGACCGGTGGTGAGCACACCACCGGTGGTTACGTTTTAGAACATTTGTGCCACCGGTTGTAGCACTTTTATATAGTATAATACATTATGAGTTTAATTATGTGCCAACCGGTGGCACAACTCTAACCACCGGTGGTGATAGCACACCACCGGTGGTTACGTTTTAGAACAATTGTGCCACCGGTTGTAGCACTTTTATATAGTATAATACATTATGAGTGTAATTATGTGCCAACCGGTAGCTAAATATGAACGGAGAGCATCCACCGGCGGTTGAACCCAACCACCGGTGGATGCTCTCCGTTCATATTTAGCCACCAGTTGTTGGATTATTCAATGTATTAATTTTTTTTTAAAGTTCAATAATGTGTCTCGTGTCTCGTGCCTAATTAAACGTTTAAATTTTGTAGGAATCGGAGTGTCCGTGGTACCGTCGGCCCGAGTCATTGAATCGGGTGTCGCAGGTGAACACCTACTACAGGGTTGGCCTGTTAGAGATTGTCAGGGACACACTTATCGAGGTCGGGGGCCACGAGCTGCTCGAGAGGTTTCGGAACGGGCCATTTGGCCATTTTATCGGCTGGGCACCGGGCACGCTGTCTTCCCAGGCGATACACAACCTCACTTGCCGCGCTATATGGTCAGTTAGGGGAATCTGGTTCCACATCAACGGGTCTGATGTGCAGTACACGGTGCAGGACCACGCACTGATCACGGGTTTGAGATTCGGGGCCTCGAACTTCGACAGTACGGCCCCCTGCGATCCGAGCGATGTACGTCTATTTCGGATTGCGTGCGGCGGCGATCTACGTATGACCACTGCGGACTTGGTGAACCGCTTCAAGGGCGGAAGACGGATCCCCGGTGCCGATGACGATATCTACATTGGCATAGCCCACGTGCTCGTCGCATATATCTTCGTGTTTGGGCAAGACGGCCAGAGGGTAGTTTTTCCGTGGCTTTGGGCGATAGCCGGTGACATGGAGAGATTCTACCGGTATCCTTGGGGTGCGTACTCGTACAAGATCCTAAGGAACTATTTGAGGAAGATGCCGGACAACAAGAAGTACCACTTTTACGGCCCGGCATGGGCCTTGATGATATGGGGATTCGAGGTGATTCCCGGGCTAGGAGAGTTCGCCGGTAGAGCCCGTGGAGGTGAAGGTTTGTATCCGAGATGCCTTCGGTGGAATTTTTGGAAGAACTCGGATACTGCGGACTTGCACGCTTACTTCGAGGATTTGGAGGTATTTTTATAATTAGATGCGTATTAATTTAAATTTCGTATTGGTATTTGTTAATTAATATACTTACAATTCTTGTGTTTGATGCAGGTATATGATATGAACAATTTAGAGATTGAGCAGGACGAGATGGAGCTACCGTGGACCGTGTCTGTCCGGTGCCCGAATCCGATCACGGCGCAGTATGCTCCGCTGATGAGCCTCACTGCGAGGGATCCGGCCGAGGTGCGTCGTGCTAGACATCCGCCGCCACCTGTAGTGATCGAGGAGGTTCACGGTCCTCGATCTACACGGAGATCGGGACCTTCAGTGGTTGAGGAGATACCCGAGCAGTTAGAGAGACCACCCCGACGACGTCGTTCACGATTGCCTCCCACTGATTCTTCATCGAGCAGCAGTGGAGGTCGTCCTCCGAGACGTTCCACTGATGATGCAGGCCGCATCAGTCGGTCTGAGCTTGCAGCCTTAGAGAGGCGGATGCAGAGGCATATCGATACCCGGATGGATCAGGTACAGAGGAACATCGATTCCCGGTTTGACCAGATGAAGAAGTGGATGACAAGTCTGGTTGACAAGATGATGTGTGGCACGTCACGACGGAGTTCTCCAGTGATCGATACTCGGAGACGCAGCCCGCCGATTACTGACTCGGCTCGTCAGTCGGATGCTGCAGCTGGCGATGATCATGCTCGACCATCCACCGCCTCGTTGCCCGAGCACTTGAGCACGATACCCGAGACATCAAGCTCATATCCGGAGCACTTGTCTGGACAGATCGGATCGATGGCCCCGCCGATATACACAGAGTCTGTCATACCCCCCAGCTCGGGTACGATCTTCACTTCAGCTGTCGAGGACTTGGCGAGAGCTTTTGGATTAGATATCCCCCAGTCCAGCTCTTATGCGCCGTCCAGCTCTTTCGATCCATCGGCGATCGATGCTCCATATGTGACGATGCGGGATTCCACATCTTCTTTTCAACCCCAACAGGTAATTTTATTTTGTTTTCGCTTTATTTCACCTATTATCTAGTTTCAGTTTTCTAAGTTTTTACATTAATTTAAAGTTACCCGCGATGGGGCACATTGATAGTGACTTTGTGCCCGTGGAGAGTTCATTCAGGAAGAAGTTCAATACGAGCCTCCACAGGAGCCTACTTATCCAGACGAGGTCACATGCCAAAAATTCAAACGTTTTAGGGGGATGTCTCGGAAGAAGTCAGTGATTACCATCGAGACTGAGTATCCTCTGACAGTTGGATGGTTCAAAAAGATGATCGACTTCGAGGAAAATTATTTTTGTGAGGTAAAAAACTTTTAAAGTCGAGTTTTCATGTGATTTACATTACATTTCATAGCTTAACGACATTTTTTTTACAGACAGTCGACCTGTATATGATGGCACTTCAATCGAGATTGATACGGGGCGACCACGTTTATCCCGGTCAAATGAAGGGAAGAACAATCATTTGCACAAGTGAGTATTTCGTAAGTTATTAATATGCATGTTTTATAGTTATTTAATTATGAATATGCATGTTTTATAGTTTGTAGTTGTAATTATATAAATGATATTGATTTTGCAGAGGAAACTAGAGCATGGGTACGAGACTTGCCTCGCGGATATGAAGAATCAAGGGGTCCAGTTCGAGCGATGGCATTTCACCGAGAGTTGGATAGACCTCAACTGGAAGCCAGCAACTGGGTTGTTGGATGTCATTCATGGCAAAAGATCGGGATCCACGTCCATTGAGTGGTGGAACGCGACAGAAGTATGTTTTAAAGTTTTTTAATTTATATGTGATATATGCATGTTTTATAGTTTTAAAATTATGAATATGCATGTTAGCATGTTTTATAGTTTTTTAAATTATGCATATGCACGTTTTTTAGTTTTTAAATATATATGTGATATATGAATGTTTTATAATTGTAGGTGATTTTTCCTATATTTGTTCAAGAGCACTTTGTCGTTGTAGTTGCGGATTTGCAGAGTCGTACACTGACGTTGTACGACTCTAATATTCGCAACATTACAAACGAAGAGCATTGAGGCCACTATATTACAGTCTTCCAATAGTGATGAAGTATTCAGGTTATTATCAGATGAACACACATAACATTGTCCGTAGTCATGACCTATTCACATGGAAGCTCGGTGACGAGGTTTATCAATATAATCAAGTAGATAGTCACAGTTGCGGTCCAATGGCTTGCATGGCCGTCGAGCGACAGATTAGTGGATTCCCAACGGTCGCGTGGGCAATACACATGTCAGATTGTATCGTAAAGTTGTAGCTTCTCATATTTTTAGTCTTTGCGACATTAGAGACATTTAGTAGTAGTAAACATTTTTAAATGTATGTTGTCTATTTAATCAACTAATTATATTTTTATTAATATAATTTCAAAGTTGATCACTACTTCCAATTATTATTATAAATGTATGTTGTCTATTTAATCAACTAATATTGCTAAATAGTAGTAGTAAACATTTAAAAACTAAAAAATATGAGTTTTGTCAATTTAATCAACTAATATTAATAAATAGTAGTGGTAAACCATTTAAAAACCAAAAAAAATAAAATAAACGTATTTTTTGTCGAGCTAATGTTCTTATTAAAAAGTAAGAACTAAAAACAACGTTTAAAAACTACTTAAAAATGTTTTAAAAAAAAACGTTTGAAATCTAAAAAAAACGTATGAACCTTGAATAAAACGTTTAAAAACTAAAAAAAAAATAAAACCTAAAAACATGCAAAAAAAAATATTTGGGGTTAGTAGGTTTCAAACCTGAGACAATGCACGAGAGGGGAGTGCCAGTCGAGCTAGAGCTCTTATTCGTTAAATTTACAATTATAAATCATTATAAGCTTAACAATTGCAATCAACACAAAATCAACAAATGAAATGGGGGTTATTGGGTTCGAACCCAAGACCATACGCGAGAGGAGACTTTATGGGAGGGAGAGATGCCAGTCGAGCTAGAGCTCTTATTCGTTAAATTTACATTTATAAATCATTATAAGCTTAACAATTGCAATCAACACAAAATCAACAAATGAAACACAAATCATTATAAACTAATCATATCCGAATGATATTACCAATTCAAATTAGACAATAATATCAATTAAACAACTATTAAACATTCACATAATACGAATTCAAATTTCCAAATAATATCAACTAAAAAACTAATAATCATCCTCTAACTGAGGGCAATTAGAACTAGAATGATCGGTCATGCCACAATGACGACATCCTCGACTTCCTCTACTTCTTCTTCTCGATGTCTCACCTCCTGATCTACGTCTACTAAGTCTCGGTCGACCAGGCATTCCTATAGCTTTATTCGGCAACACTTGCACATTAGCCACATCGACCGGTAGATCCCAAGTACTCCTATGAGGTACACGTACAATCTGTACTCTATAGGTTGCTGCCCACGCTTCTCGGCTGTAGAATTTCGCAATAAATTGAGGTATCGGCAGTCCGGCATTACTGAATAAAAAAAATAATGATAAGAAACAGATTATGAAAAACTAAATTAAAATTCGCTATAAAGAAAATTAATACGTACTTTATCGCCGTGATCGCATGGGAACAAGGAATTATATCAAACTGAAACTCCATGCACTCACATGTCAATGCCTTCAGATCAACCGTAACCGGCCTACTACTTGTCACAACCTTAAATGTATTACGGTCCACACGATTTACCGTGTATGCACGAGATCTCTCAATCTGCACTTGCAACTTTCGTCTGACCTCTGCAGGAAATTCATGAAATTCCTGAGCTATTTTCTGACGCCTTACATCAAACCATTCTTCCATGATAAGTCTCACTGCCTCCACGCATGAGCAGATAGGAAGTCGTTGGGCCCACAATAAAGTTTTGTTGAAGCTTTCGGCTGCATTAGAAGTTAGAAAACTATACCTCCGGACAGGGCACATCGATCGAGCCCACTTGGCAGGCCCAACACTCATCAGATAGTCGTATGCATTAGGCTTTGATGCCTGTATCGCGCTCATTGCTCTATTGTATTCGTGTTGCCTGTATGTGTATGCGGCTTTCTGAAACAAACCAACAGTGGTCTTACCGAATCGTTTAATCTTGCCGCTAAGATGATAGTAGCACAAACAGTGTTTCGCTTCAGGAAACACGATGCCGACGGCATGCTCAATCGACACATGTGCATCAGATATAATCACGGTGTTCGGCGTGCTACCATACGCGCTCTTGACTCTAGAAAGAAACCATAACCAAGACTCGTGATTCTCTGTCGGCCCAATACCAAATGCCAATGGAAACACATGCTCGTTTGCATCCTTCGTTACTGCAACAAATAAGATGCCATTGTTCTTGCCCTTAAGGTGAGTGCCATCCACGACTATCACAGGCCTCATGCACAAAGCAAACACGGCTCTACAAGCTCCAAGAGCGACAAATAAATGTCTAAATCTACCATCAGGGCCGACATCGAGATCAGTGAGTGTACCTTGATTCATCACTTTAAGCATATGCAGATACCCAGGCAACAGCTGAAATGACTCCTGATACTTGCCGTAAATCATCTCCAAAGCTTGATTCCTCCCCCTGAGCGCAACATCGTAACTCACATCCATGCCGAAACACCTCCTAAGCTCCTCCTGAATAGCCTTCGGTCTCATGATCTCATTTGCATTGCGCATCTTCTTTGCAAAATAAGCACCTATCACCTTCGAGTGAACCTTTCTCGGAGCAATATTAGCTATGTCATCCACACATGTGTGATGTGCGCAAAATTGCGACACGGCCCACATACCTCCATGACCATGAGCACGCAACATGAACGAGCAGTCAGAAGACGATTTGCAGACCCAGTGCAGTCGATATGTGTCTGATCTAATGACTCGGTACTCAGCTCGTCTCTCCAGGTTCCACATTCCAACGGCAATATTCAAGTCTTCCTTGTCGTTGTAGATCGACCCCTCCGCTAATTCTTCAAGTGTACGATTTTCCTCGACCAACACGTCACATGTCGATGTCAGAGCATTAGGAGGGATCATTGGAACCATCCAATTACTTAAACAACCTTCTGTGTTAGGATTGTACTCCACATCACCATCGACATCCGGATACATCATCTCAAGGACTCTTCTCATACCTCCTGCTTCGTGCATCCATGCTGCGAATTCGGCGAATGTAGCACTATTCAAAGCACCGAGTAGTTCTTCTTCGGAAACAGACGAAGACCGCTCAGAACTGCCTTCAGAAGCTACATAATCATCATCATCATCATCGTCATCATCACCATCTGGACATGTGTTCAGATCAGGAATTCCAGTTGGCTGGTGAAACCATTCGGAAGATGCCGCGACCCTTCTGATGTCGTCGAGATCATCCATCCAGTCACTATTCCGCGATGTCCCGCCTACTTCATAAGACGACACAGCAAAATCGGCATACACTATAGGAGACGGGTGGTTCCTACACAAAACTTGGAGTTCTTGATCGGTGGTCATTCGAAATTTGATAAGCCGACCATTCCTCGATCTAGACAAATAGGAGATCTCATATTGTGTGCCAAGTGAACTCCACATGTACTCAATGCAGCCTCTCAAACATGATATTGTGATGTTATTCATCGGGAGAGGTGCTATCCTATCCTCACCATCCGTGTACGTGCACCCGACCCAAGTTCCCCCAGTTTTCACGGTCACGTACATGTATTCCTCCATCTGCATCGACATTTATAAGAAATTAGCAACTACATAGATTAAAAGAGCTGTAAAACCCTACAACCGGTGGTTAAAGGTGCATGAATACGACAACCGGTGGATTTTTACCACCGGTGGATGCTAAATTTCAACCGGTTGTCGTTGATTCAGGTTGTAAACCATGTTTCCAACCTGAATCACCGACAACCGGTGGTTAAAGGTCAAAAACGACCAACAACCGGTGGCAATTGGA